>JAJKFI010000158.1:480834-508664 GCA_029204185.1 Lerista edwardsae | reverse complement strand
TCCTTCCTTCCTTCCTTCCTTCCTTCCTTCCTTCCTTCCTTCCTTCCAAGTGACTGAGAAGGAGGAGGAGAGGAATAGAAAGGAAAAGAGAGACTCCGGAATATGCCCCTCTGTGGCAGGAAGCTGCGCAAGACAGAAAAGGGTCCTAGCGAGAGTGCCTGCAGCCAGAGGCAGATCTAAGGGAGGGCAAAGCTCTAAGTTTTGCAAGGAGCCTCACCTTGCAGTGGAAATCCCTCCTCTCCTGCAGCGTTTTAGCCAATCCTCACAGGGGACAGCAACATCTCGGCGTTGCTTACTGGCTACAGCAGCAAGGGAGAGGAGGGATTGACAGGACAGGGTGAGGCTCCTTGCAACACTTAGAGCTCTGCCCTCCCTGTAGATCCGCCTCTGCCTGCAGCAGGCTCACACAGGGAAGGCAGCCTTCCATCTCTCCAGGACGGCAGGGGCGGGAGAGGGAGAACAAGGGGGAGGAGATCAGTCCAGTTGATACGGACTTGCCTGGCCAACAAAGCAAGGCTACCATGGCAGTGAGATCTAAAACGCTGAGATCTAAAATGGAGTCAGGCCTGCACGTGTGTTTGGGAAAGAGAGGGTGCTCTCAACGCTGCCCCCCTTGACAGGGTCCGTACCTGGGAGGGACCCCCACCACATCCTTTCCAGGCCCTGCATTTACATAGCTGGTTACAGGTCCCTCCGACCATTATGAGTACAGCAATCGCAAATATTACCTGGAGGGCCCAGATAACCACAGTGGGGTGCAGAGCCACATTTAAGAGGCTCTCCACCGTTGGACTCCAGCCAAGAAGTGTTTCCCACCAAGAATTGTTGCTGGCCGGTTTCCACTGTGGCCAAAACGTTTACTATTTGCTGATGACTGTACTACATGACAAGGGTGGCGTTCTTGCTTCAAGCTGGCTGCAAGTTCCTATTAAAATGAGGTGAAGACCCAAGCCAAGAGAAACAGGATAGAGAAGGGTTAGTATATCCAGTGGTGTCATTCAAATGATTTAGGAACAGGAACTCACTTTTGATTGGCACTTGTCGGGAATCCGGAACCAGCCACGGAGCCCGTTAGGATCCGGAACGCCCGTTCCGGTCCGTTCCCCCTGAATGACATCACTGAGTATATCTCACTAAACAATTGTTAATACCAATGAAGTTGCAAAAGGTACAAATACGAACACAAGCTTTACCTATGTACACAATAGTAGACTCGGATTCCTCTTACATTCTGAAATCCATCAGGTACATTTCATTAATGAATTCATAAAAGGTAAAGGTTTCCCCACGACCGAATGGTCTAGTCATGACCAAATGTAGGGGGCGGTGCTCACCTCTGTTTCAAAGCCTGTAGAGCCGGCGTTTTGTCCGAGGACAAGTTTCCGTGGTCATGTGGCTGGCATGACTCTACGCCGTAGCACACGGAACGCCGTTCCCTGCCCACCAAAGTGGTCCCTATTTACCTACTTGCATTTTAGTTGCTTTCGAACTGCTAGGTTGGCAGGAGCTGGGACAAGTAACGGGAGCTCACTCTGTTGTGCAGTCTTAAACTCCCAACCTTCCGGTCGGAAAGCCCAGCAACAGCGGATTAACTCGCTGCGCCACCACGTCCCATAATGAATTCATACAGCCCATTAAATAAGACAGGTTCATAATCAGTTTCTTCCATCCATGATTAGACACTTGATCTTTCCCACAACTGTATCAATCAACAAAGGAGAATAAGTAAGTAACTGGATGCGGCAGCAGAATCAGAGCCTAAGGACTTGGGGTGGGGGGAAGAGAGCTCTGGTTCTGCTGGCCTTAAGAGCCCTTGTGGCCTGAGTGCTATCAGGAACTGGATCTACATTGAATGGACCCTGCAGGGATAGCTCTATAGGCAGTGGTGTCATCCAAATGATTTAAGAACAGGTACTCACTTTTGATTGGCACATGTCGGGACCCGCCCACCGGAAGTGACGTCATAAGCCGGAAGTGAGGTCGTGGCAGGAAGGGACATGAAAAAAGCCCTTTTTGAGGCCTCAGACCATTTTAAACCGACCCAACAGCTGCAACAGTATTCCACAGCACCCCCAGAACATGTTAAGGAGGCCTGGCATCGTGTTAAAGTGACCCAACAGTTCCAAAACCCCAGAGCAGCTCATTTTTCAGTGGCAAGGCAAGGCAAGGCTCCGCTCGCTGCCTGCCTGGCTCTGAGAACATGCAGGCAACTCAAACATGCAGGAAATTCAAACCTTGCAGGGGGCTGAGTCGACGAGTGGGCGGGCGAATGGGCGGGGCCAACCGTAATCCTAGAAACCGGTACTCGCGTACCCCCGCGTACCCCCTGCATGACATCACTGTCTATAGGGATCCATTGGGGGGGGGCTCCCCTGAAAGCTCCCCGTTCTCCCTGTCCAAGCCAGAGGAAGATGGAGCGGAGCTGAGATTGTAAGGCACTTTGGACTTCCTCTTGCTCTGTTGGGAGAAAGGATTTCCCTGCCTTCTCACCCATTTGGATGGGGAGAGCAGATCTTCAGAGTCGGGGCTCTGTCGAGGAACCTGCAGATTAAGCCGGGCTATGTGTCCTTAGTGCCCACTTAGTTTGGGGCTGGGCGCTTTACATGCTTCAGTGGTGCTGGGAAGATGGCTCCTAAGGGCCCCCCTCAATTCTCCTGCATCTCCCCATCCAGGTTTGGGCTGGAGGATTTCCTTTTGGCCTTGCTGGTGATTGCATGGGGCTGGGAGGGGGTTCTCCTGCTCCCCTCACCCATTTCCAAGGGCCCACTGAGCCCTGTAGCACGGCTGGTATGCACGGTGGCTGGCCTGATCTTCCCTGTCCTTGGCAACACTAGAATGTGTGCGTTCTTCAGCCCAGCGCATAGGACTTGCGGCAGCGGCAGCATCAGCATCCTTCTATCCGGGGTACCACCCACAGCATCCCAGGTGGGCCGTGAGTCCAGGTAAGGTAGGCAGTCCCGGGACATTCCTTGGCACCCTCTTTTGACCCTGAGCCCAGGTAGAAATTAGCCCCTGTGCCCCACTCATGGGCCCTGCCTGAGCCTGCGTTGGCAAGACCCCCCCCATGTCCTTCCTCAGCCTTCCACTGACCCCACAGGTGCCCTCCCTTCCCCTTCGTTGCCCCTCCCAGACCGGGAAAGGCCTTGTGGCAAACACCAACTCAGCCAGTGTCATTCCCAGGCGTCTGACATCACTTTTTCCTCCTCCCTATAGGTCAAGCCATGAGCCAAATCCAAGGTGAGTATTTTCTGAACCCTGGAATAGGGTTGGGGGCTGTCCAGAAGGGTGGCCTGTGCGGTCCTGTCTTCCTTAGGATTGCCATCATTGTGCCCAGCAAGGCCTTTTTGCAGTCCAAACAGCTTTTGCACTTTTTCTCCTGGGGTTCTGGAAGCACATCAACAAGCATCTCTCATCCCCTTCTGAAGTCCCCTGGGCCATCATGTTGTTGCCTGAGAGAGTACCTGGACAGAATCGGGCTCTCCAGGGTCAACGTCCAGCTTTGCTTAAGGGAGCGTTGACCTGTCAAAGTTTTGCAGAGCTCGTTGCCCCGGCGTGCGTTCCCTCTGCCTTCCGAGGAAGCAACCACCTTCAACCCATGACAGACTTACAAGCCCAGATATTTCCCCTCTGCGAGCGCTCATCAAAGGAAATTCGGACACAACGATGGAAGAACGCCAGCTGGACTTCAATGCTGCAGGAAGAGAAATACATTTTACTCATGTGTAGGACATCAGCAAAATGGACACAGACGCAACGCCTCCCAAGGAGATCACAGAACTTGTGTGTTTTTTTGACATGGCAAGGACTGCTGCGTGTTGCTCCGGAGAATTTCAGGGTGCAGGCGCTGTGTGTCCCCCTCACGGCCCCCTCTGCAGCTCCTCCCGGAGCCACACGGTGATCCGGCCCAAGGAGCCCTGCCTGGAGAAGGTCCAGGAGAAGGTCCAGAAGAAGAAGCAGCAGTGGTGGTCACTCCTTCCCAAGTCCAAGCAGGCGAGAGCAGTGGTGTCCTTCAAATGATTTAGGAACAGGAACTCACTTTTGGTTGGCACTTGTCGGGAACCCGGAACCAGCCACCCGTTCCGGTCTGTTCCCCCTGAATGACATCACTGCCTTCGCCCCCCTAGGAATCCGGAGTCGCCCCCTTTAACCCTCTGAGTGCCGGCCAACCAAGAAGAAAAGCTCTTTGCAGAGGAATTGGGAGGGGGGAGGAGGGAGAGTGAAGTGGGCGGAGTCAGCCCTAATTTTAACTAGTGGAACTGAGTTCCCCCGCGTTCCCCCTGCATGACATCACTGGGCCAGAGGGCAGGGCAGCTGCCTCGGAGGGGCTCAGGTTCCCACACCAGGGCCTCCCTCGATGCTCAAGGGGAGCGCCCCGGAAGACCAGCCCGCTGCTCCCTGGCGATGATCCTGTGCTTGCCTGAAATGGCCCACGGGATGTGCTCACCCGGCCAGCTCTTTGGGCCAGGAATGCCATGAGGTGGAGCCTACTCTCCTGCAGTGTAGCCCTCTGCCCTGGCAAATAGAAGGGGAAGAAATGGAAGCAGTGACAGACTTTATTTTCCTGGGCTCCAAGATCACCGCAGATGGTGACTGCAGCCATGAAATTAAAAGATGTTTGCTTCTTGGGAGGAAAGCTATGGCGAACCTAGACAACTTAATCAAAAGCCGGGACATCACCCTGCCAACAAAGGTTCGCCTAGTCAAAGCGATGGTTTTCCCAGCAGCAATGTATGGCTGTGAGAGCTGGACCATAAGGAAGGCAGAGCGCCGAAGAATAGATGCTTTCGAGTTATGGTGCTGGAGAAGACTCTTGAGAGTCCCCTGGACTGCAAAGAGATCCAATCGGGCAATCCTCCAGGAAGTCAAGCCCGATTGCTCCCTGGAAGGACAAATCCCAAAGCTGAAGCTCAAGTACTTTGGCCACCTCCTGAGAAGTGGCCAAAGAAAAAGTGGCCTTTGGAAAAGACCCTCATGCTGGGAAAGATCGAAGGCAAAAGGAGGAGGGGGCGGCAGAGGATGAGATGGTTAGATAGTGTCACCGAAGCAATGAATATGAAATTGGGTGAACTCCGGAAGCTAGTGGAGGACAGGGCGGCCTGGCGTGCTGCGGTTCAGGGGGTCGCAAAGAGTCGGGCACGACTTGGCGACTGAACAACAACAACAGCAGCCCTCTGCCCAATCTCTGGGAGGCAAAGGGGGGCGCCAGCAGTGTGGAGCGATTCCGGGCGCAGGGAGGCGTGGCGAAGCGATGCACGGGGGCGGAGCAACGTCCTGGGGGCGTGGTTTTGTCGCCTGCCATGGGCGTGCCCGGGCCTCCGCTCACGTCTGTATATATGTGTTATGTTTATATATATATGTGTGTGTGTTATGTATCTATTTATGTGTTGTTGATGTTTAAATATGTTTGTTTATTTAGATGCCATGCAGTTCAAACCTCTATCACTTGTAATAACCCAGCGAAGTAAGATGAGTCTTTTTTTTTTCTTTTTCCTTTCTATTGTTTGTTCTCTAGCTGTAATAGTGATGTTCTGTTGTCATGCCAATAAAGGTTCTGGATTATGAATGCATAGAACCTTAGAAGAAGAGACTACAAGAGAAATACCTTCCGATTGGTGTGAGCACACCAATATATCACCCTCAGATTGACTTCTCCCGACAAGGCCCTTGGCTGAAGAAACCAACAGTGGGGTCAGTGTAGACAAGATTGAGTTAGCCCCCTCTGTGATTTTTGCTAGCCTATTGAAGATTGTCTGTAAAGAAGGGAACAGGCTGATAACAGCTTGTTGTTTCCATGCAACACACTGGATTTGAGATATGTCTGCTGATCGGTGGTACTTTTCCACCCTCTTGTGTTCGTCCGGCCACATTGCACACTGAGCACAAATCACCACTATGCCCTGTTCCTGGGGCCAAGAATGCCTTTAAAAGGGGATTTTCTGCAGGAAAAGTCCATCACAGTTTACAAACTGTGATGTGTTTATGAAGCCTCCTGGTTTTAGTTCATAGCCAGCTAGGTAGGCAGAACTTGGGGATCTCAATGCATGGATGGGATAGTGGTGTAGTGGTGTAGTCCCATGTGTACCAGCCATGTTGTGGATGGTATTGCAGCACGCAGAGGAACAAGTACTGCTGAAGGAAAGTCAGCATGGCTTCTGTAAGGGTAAGCCTTGCCTCACGAACCTTTTGGAATTCTTTGAAAAGGTCAACAGACACGTGGATGTGGGTGAACCTGTGGATATCCTATACCTGGATTTTCAGACGGTGTTTGACACAGTCCCCCACCAAAGTGCTATCTGATGCTTTCATGTCCCCTGGATTACAACAGTTTTATAACTGGATATAGCAAATTGGTCTTTCAGTGGATCTCCTGAGTTCTGTATCACCCTCATTAGCTAAGGCTAGGGTAAGGACTGGGCTGTGGGATATTGAACGTCAGGAGCTTATAGCAGCAGTGGGGAAATCATTTTCCCGTCTTTACTTCCAACTCCCTTGGGCAAGTGAGATAAAACATAACTACAATTTCTGATCAAGCCACAAGCAAGAAGAGCATTTTCATTGGCTAGGTTCAATTCTTGCCCATCCAACTTCCTTTAGGGGCAGGTTTGCAGAGGTGGCAGAAGGAGTTGCCTGCACAGCGGAAACCTTTGCATATATGGTCTTCAAATGCAAATTGCATGCTGACCTTTGTCAGCAACATTTAGATCAATTTGGTATTTCTACTTGGAAATCAGAGGTCGTGGTTATAAGATTTGTACTATAGGGGGAAGCACAGCACAGAACTAGCCTTGAAGCTACTCATTAGCACTGCCTCATTACGAGAAATGGGTTGGGTTTTTTTTCCAAATAAAAATAGTTCTTGTAAATGAATAAAAAATATTTTTTTCTATATCACGTTTAAAAATTATCATAAACCTGGGAGGATCCTGAGAGAGTGTATTAAAAAATTGTGGAAAGGGCCAACAGGGGGCGCTGCTCTCGGCCCCATCGTTCGACTGGCTGCCACGAACCTTCCTGCAGGCAAGGAGATGAGAGCTGGGAATTCTTTCCAACAACTCACTAGGGACAAACTTTGCAATTTTGTTGCAACTTTAAAACTTCGTTTTATTTTCAATCCAGAGATTCTGGTGGCTTTAACCCATCTGCAGAATGATTAATCGCTCCAGAAATCTGAATCTTTCAGAGAAAGACCCTCAATTCAAAAGCTTGAAGTTCCTTTCTTCTTGGGCTGCTGCAATTTACGTCACAGCTAATAAATAACACATTAATTCCAAGGAAAGCTGAAATTAAGAAGAAGAAGAAAATGGAAAGGAAATTAGGTCACTACATTTCTCGATTCACAAACAGAAATGTTCTCCTCGCAGAGCTGGTAATGTCTTGGGGTAAAGAGGGACCCAAAAATGGAAGCGTATTCAAAACCTCAAGTTGGCAGTAGACCACAGGCCCCCACTGAAGGAATTATTTTTGGAAGGGTGGAAACTAAAAAGGGGGAAGGCCTGGATGAACATTTTTAAAATGGAGCCATGGCTGTTAAAATGCCCAGCCTGAAATTGGCCAGCCTGAAAATGCCGAGCCCGTAGATGTTCTTTCTCCACTTGGCAGTGTGGTGGTTGAGTCTTTTCATGATTTCTCCCTCTTACAGCCATACCCACAAAGACAAGTCTTTGTTATAACCAGCAGTGTCATGCAGCCGGAACGCTGGGCGGGAGGAACGGGTGAGCGGCAGCGGGGGCGGGGAAGATGGCGAAATGGAGCGTTACGCAACGGGTGGGCTGCCGCTCACCCGTTCCTCCCGCCCAGCGTTCCGGCTGCATGACGCCGCTGGTTATAACTCTATAACAGAAGAGTATTAAGGACCTGTTCTGAGTACCCCCAGCATGTTAGGGCTTCCCGCTCAAACTCCGTGCTGTTAGTTGGAGGAGGTGCAAGTTGAGGGTGAAGAATGGGTGCCTGGCTTAAAACGTTGGGAAAAGCCCTGCTTCTGCTCCATTTGGACTTGAAGCGTGGACTGAAGTCCCTGGATCGGGAGTGAAAACCGGGGGAACGAAAGGGTCGGAAAGGACTCGTTCCAATATTTGGGCATGTCTTTCTTCCCTGAGGACGTTTGTCTTTGCTCTCAAAGAGCAAAGGCTCCAAGGCCTGAACAAAAAGGTTTTGACCTTCGAAGGGGATGCTGAACCACCCTGGATAATGAGGCTGAATCCCCCTCCCACGGGCGCATCCATAGCTTGCGTCGTGCCACCATGTTCGCAGCCATGGCATGGGGCATCAAAAGTTGGAGGGCATCCAAAGAGGAGTCGGCAGCAAAGGCTGCTGCCAGAGAAATCTTTTTAATGTAGCTCTTAGCCCTTTTGGAAACTTGGGGAAGCCCAAAGGTAGACTGCCCTTGCCCAAGATGGAATTGGCTGAAACTGCCCTAAGCACCATAGTTGTAGCCTCCAATTTGCACTTCAAAGGTTTCCACCCAGCGGCATCATGCTGCCGGAATGCTGGGCGGGAGGAACGGGTGAGCGGCAGTCCGCCCATTGTGTACCGCTCCGTTTCGCCGGGGAAGACGGTGAAACGGAGTGGTACGCAACGGGCAGGCTGCCGCTCACCCGTTCCTCCTGCCAAGCATTCCGGCAGCATGATGCCGCTATCTCCACCCTTTTGTCTGTAGTGTCCTTGGGGGCCCCTTCCTCTTCCCCCTGAAGGAATGGCTGCTCCTGAAGAAAGAGCCATCACCGGAGAGTCTACCACAGGCACACTAAGCATCTGCACTGTTCCTTCAGGGAAGGACTACAACCTGTTCCACCACTTGACCTTGTGTTTAGGCATCACTGGGTGAGCCCGTTCACCCTAGGACCCTCTGGAATTCCTTGGGGCAAGGGAATGTTTCCATTTTAGGAGGGCCTTGTGGAAAAAGCTTGTTGGGTTTAGCTTTGGATTTAGGAGGGATTTACCTTGGGATCCTGTTCCTCCGAATCCCAGAGATTGAAGGGTTGAGTGGCTTTATGCAGCATTTTGGGGAAGAAATCAAGAGGGAAGAGTCTGTCCAGCTGTGTAGATTTGGTGTCTTCCTCTTCCCTCTCTCTCAAGAGTTCAGAGTCTGAGAAGACATGCAGGCCGTTATGATGTCCTGCACATGGGACCTAAATGCTGAAACCTTAACAAGGGCGTCTATGGCTGGCCTCACCTTTTTGCCTTTTTTACCCCTCTTTGCTCCCCTCCACCCGCCTTCCACCATGCTCTCCAGGCCCTTGCCTTGATCCTCTGAAGCGGTGAGCCGTTCGCTGATGAAAAAGCTGGCAGAGGAAGGTGTGTGTGCACGAGGCCGCCGCAGATCGCGCTCTCTCTCTCTCTCCTGGTGGGTGCCTCTGTCAATCCCCTTGAACTGACTGTGGGTGCTGGGTGGGCAACAGGGACCGGATGGAAACAGTGGGGAGAAAAGGAAAAAGGGGATGCAAGCGGAGCTGGGCTGGCGAGGCTGCCACGGATCGCACTCTCTCCCCTTCTCTGGGTCCCACTCAGTGGTGTCATCTTGCAGGAACGCCCAGGAACGGAGTTCCTGTTGTTAAAATTAGGGCTGACTCCGCCCACTGGCTCGTTGTTTTTTTTTACACAACAGTTCCTGTTCTTAAATCATTTAGATGCCACCACTGGTCCCACTGTTGATCGCCCTGAGCTGGCTGGGAGGGTTAGGGTTAGACAACAGGGAACGAATGGGGCCAAGCGGGGAGTGAGAGAGAAGGAAAGGAAAAAGAGGAGACGATGAGCCGAGAAGCTTGACGAAGGCAACCTGCTCTAGCTAGAGACAGTGCCGGACTGGGGCTTGGGGATGCCCTTCTGCAGGACAAGGAGGAGACTTCCGCTAAGTTCCCGCCCTGCCTCTACCAAGGGAAGGGCATATCCATGCGGTGACGAATGCCCCACCTTCCCTCCCCAGAGAACAGCCTGACCGCCGTAGCTGGGCCGGCCCTTACGATGTCAACAGCAAAATAAACTCAATGTCTTCATTTGTGTGTTTTCTTCTTATTTCTACTTCGAAACGGACTGCAGTGCATTTAGCCAACTGGTTCAGTGCTTCCCAAACATTTTAGCCGCTGGACCCACTTTTTCAAATGACAGTATTGGGATCCATCTAGCTTTAGGAAGCTTAAAAAAAATGACTGAGAAAGAAATATTGATTTATTTACATGTCATGTTTTCTTTATTCACTCGTTCGTTTGCAAAAAATAAACTAAAAAATAAACAGCAGAGCACCTTGATCCATTTCTCACCATGAGGCAGCTCTAATGACTATCCCTCTACCTTGTCATTGACATACTGTACCTGGAACAAAAAAATCAGGAAAAAAAGATGTTCAAACATTTATCTCCCTATATTTTCACAAGCGCTACCTGCAAGGGCTGAGCAGTTTTGCCGGGCAGTGAGCAGCTCTCTGGTTTTTGAATAGCTTCAGGGCTTGAAGCCATGAGTTATCTTCAGACATGTCATGTAGCGGGTACGCGGGGGTACGCGCGTACCCGTTCCTAGGATTAGGGCTGGCCCCACCCATTTGCCCGCCCAGTCATCGACTCTGTAGGCGCTCCGCTCCGCCCCCTGCAACGTTTGAATTGCCTGCACGTTTGAGTTGCCTGCACGTTCTCAGAGCCAGGCAGGCAGCCAGGCAGGCAGCGGAGCGAGGGAGACCGACGGCAGCAGCAGCGTGAGCAGACTCCCGGGCCTTCTCCCGGGCCGCCGCGCAGCCTACCGAGGAGGCGCGGCGGTTCCTGGGGGCGGTTCCTGGGTTCCGGCTATGACCTCACTTCCGGTGGGCGGGCCCCAACACAAGTGCCAATCAAAAGTGAGTACCTGTTGCTAAAGCATTTAGATGCCATTACTGGCTATCTTATTTCCACCAAATGGGTCCCAACCCACAGTTTGAAAAATGCTGGCATAGATTTTAGGAGACACAGAGAAGTGGGAGCTCTATGCTCGATTTGTCAACCTCATTTCCAGATGGAGAGCAAAAGCCCCTGAGACTGTGGTAAAACCAACACGATCTTGTTTCAATGAGAGAAAATAGTTTTCTCCCTAATGAGGGAATCAGAGACAACATTGCTGGAACAAACAACATCAAGTTGGGGATCTGTTCCATGCAGTTGGCTTCTGAAACTGAAGGAGGCTGGCTGGTGGAGTAGGGTGATGAAGAGGCAGGGTATCAGAGAGGGGTTTTATCAGATTGTGAAGGGCCCCCTCATTGTTATGGGGCACCCTTCCCTTCTCCATTGGAACATCATGTCGACAACATATAAAGCAACGTTGGTTTACAAAAATTGTGAATGTCCGTCCTCACACAATCGATATTCTGAGATCCTGGGAATTATTTGCTCCTGCAATTCAGATGTACTCCCCTGCATGCTGTCTTGCCTTGCCTTGCCTTGTCTTAGGCTCAAATGGTTTAGGCAGGCAGCATTGTCAGTAGAAACAGTCCAGGTCCAAACACAGTAGCCTTAGATGGTTTCAGGCAACAATAGGCAATTCAACAGGACTTCTAGGTACATATACTCAAAGGCCATAAGATGCTGACCCACTCAGGTCACAGCATAGAGTAAATCCTGTCTGGCAGATATACTTTGGGGCTCTTCAGTCTAGAAAAAAGGCGCCTGAGGGGGGACATGATTGAGACATACAAAATTATGCATGGAAGGGATAGAGTCGATAGAGGGATGTTCTTTTCCCTCTCTCAAAACACGAGAACCAGGGGGCATCCGCTAAAACTGAGGGTTGGGAGAGTTAAAACAGATAAAAGGAAGTTCTTTTTTACCCAGCGGGTAGTTAATCTGTGGAACTCTCTGCCACAGGAGGTGGTGATGTCATCTGGTCTAGATGCCTTTAAGAGGGGATTGGACGGAATTCTGGAAGAAAAGTCCATCGTGGGCTATAGGCGATGATGGATTGCGCAACCTCCTTACATTGGTGGTGGGCTACTTCAGAGTGCTGGGTGCAAGGGAGTGGCAACAGGATGCAAGTATCTTGTGTCTCGTGCCTCTCTGGGGCACCTGGTGGGCCACTGTGAGATACAGGAAGCTGGACTAGATGGGCCTTTGGCCTAATCCAGCAGGGCTCTTCTTATGTTCTTATGTTCTTAAGTCTAAGAGCACAGTCCTAACCTGGAGTTAGGCCAGCAAAGTTTGGCTGGCCCAAGGGCCACCGTAAAGCACATTTGGACCACTCTCGGAGTCCGGAAGACATGCACCGTCCTCCCTGACTGAGAGTGGTCCAAGCACGCTTTATGGTGGCCGTTGTGAAGGCCAAACTTTGCTGGCCTGGGCCGCTCTTATCCAGCTCTGAGAGCTTTGTCTCAGAGAGCTTTGACTGAGAGCTGTAATCCTGAGCTTCCACATGGAAAGAAATCTCCTAAGCATTCTCTTTTTTAAAAAATGCTATTTTCACATGGTTGTTTTGTCTCTGGAGGGAGTGCGAGTGAATCGTATCCAGCTTGGCTCGATGGCTGCCTTTAGCTTAGACTGGAATGCTCAAGAATGGAGGCAATTAGGAAGTCTTGCTTAACATCAAGCCCCATCAGGAAAATATTATGGCACAGCAGCAAACAGGCATGCAGGATTATTTGCATTTTATGGCAGGACCGCCAAGAAATCAGTGGTAACCTCCTGGAAACCTTTGCAGCCCTCGGGTGTCCAATCTGGGGGGGCCGTTCAATCGGTGGTGGTTAGTTGTTTAAGAATTCTAATTGTTATTGAGAAAAAGATTTTATTACCCTGCGTGCCATTAATCTGTGGAACAACATGTCACAGAATATAGTACCTGGCTTAGGTGCGTTGAAAAGGGGATTGGACAGATTTCTGGAGGAAAGGTCCATTGTGGGCTATAGGCAATGATGTTGTACAACCTCCTTACATTAGCAGTGGGCTACATCAGAATGCTATGATGCAACTCTCCATGGTGCAACCTGGTTTTAGAGGCAGGCTACCTCAGAATGCGTGGTGGCGCAGCGGGTTAAACCGCTGTTGCTGGGCTTTCCGACTGGAAGGTTGGGAGTTCAAGACTGCACGACGGAGTGAGCTCCCATCGCTTGTCCCAGCTCCTGCCAACCTAGCAGTTCCAAAGCACCTAAATGCAAGTAGATAAATAGGGACCACTTCGGTGGGAAGGGAACGGCGTTCCATGTGCTACGGCGTAGAGTCATGCCGGCCACATGACCACAGAAGCTTGTCCTCAGACAAACGCCGGCTCTACAGGCTTAGAAACGGAGATGAGCACCGCCCCCTACAGTTGGTCACGACTAGACCATGGGGAAACCTTTACCTTTATCTCAGAATGCCCAATGCAAGGGAGTGGCTACAAGATGCAGGGGTCTTGTTGTGTGCTCCCTAAGGTACCTGATGGGTCGTTGTGATAGACAGGAAGCTGGGCTAGGTGGGCCTTTGGCCTGATCCAGCAGGGTTCTTATTTATTTTCAATAAAAGTGTTTGCAAAACAGTTTATGTAGAAAAATTAATTGAGAATGTGATTCCCTGCCCCAAGGGGGATACAATAAAAAAAAAACCTTGAGGAAAAACCTTGGAAAGGCAATGTGCTGGAATAAATTGAGACAGTGGCTGCCTAAATACGTTTTGTTAAGGTGCTTTGCAATCTCCGTTATTAAAAAGCAATTCATGAATCCTCTTAATTCTTTTAAAAGTAACGGTGATGCTTTGCCCCCGTTCATAGCAGTTAAGTGACTGTCATATTATGGCATGCTTCATAGGTAGGGTTTGAAAATGGTTTCAGTGTCAGCAGATGTAGCGATATTATTTTTATTTGGAATAGTAATCTAAGTTAATTCCAGGAAAATAAACACAGAAATGCAGTGTTTATTCATTGGGTCAAACTAAGCATGAACGGTACTGCTGAGAGAGAGAGAGTGTGTGTGTATGGATTGAGCCACGTTAAGCTTCTGGTCATATCAGTACAGTACAGTTTAGTAAGATATATCACCCCCTCCAGGCCTATTGGAGGCCTATGGCATCGTAAGCAGGAAGTGGTGTCCAGGCAGGTCATGACCTGAAATAGTCACTTTTTTTCACTATCTATCGTGTGGTCAGAGGGGACATCTGCTCTTGTTCCCACTTCATTGGCATTGGGTGTGGACTTACCTAAATTCTACTGATAAAAAAAAAAAACTCTGCAGGCATTTATCTCTTTTTTGGAAGTCCCCTGAAACTGGTGCAAGAAACCACCATGGACTGTGGTGCAGAATGCTATTTTTCATTTCTTTTTAAGGAGTGCTTAAACTGGAAGTTGTGGATCCTTTCATGCATGCACTCAGTGGAGCATGGCTCCTCCATCTTCCTTCCTCTGTGTAGCTTCCTGAATACAGTTACTCACTGGGATGGACAGGGCTGGCTTCCCATCCCATTATCTCCCCTGTTTATCTGTTTGGACCATTTCAGTGCTTGCCATGGGCATAATTTTTCCACGTCCTTATGCTTTTATGTCATTATGCTTTGGCCAGGTGCTACAATGGTCTAGCCCAGTTTGGAGACCCCAAGTAACAGGCCATGGTTGCAGTGGTGGGATTCAGGGGGTTCGCCCAGGTTCTATAGAACCGGTTGTTAAATGGCCGGGCCCCGCCCACTTGCTTACCTCGGCTGGCTTTGGTTTTTTTTTTTTTTTGGCTCTGGCTATGATGTCATAGAACCGGTTGTTAATACATTTGAATCCCACCACTGCATGGTTGGATCCTGAATCTACAATGAAGATATGCGATGAGGGTAGACCATGCTTGGGGGTCAAGGTAAGAAAGAAAAATGGAAAAGACCAAAGGCAGAAGAGGTCGTGGGAACCAGTGATACAGCACTGATAAGGAGGTGGGGGAATCCACAGTGCTTTCTGCCAGGCTAGTCTTGATGTACTGTATTTATAGGTTTATAGGTCTTGCTTTAGGGACGTGGTGGTGCAGCTGCTGCTGGGCTTTCCAACTGGAAGGTTGGGAGTTCAAGACTGCGTGACGGAGTGAGCTCCCGTTGCTTGTCCCAGCTCCTGCCAACCTAGCAGTTCAAAAGCACCTAAATGCAAGTAGATAAATAGGGACCACTTCGGTGGGAAGGGAACGGCGTTCCGTGCGCTACGGCGTAGAGTCATGCCGGCCACATGACCGTGGAAGCTTGTCCTTGGACAAAAACGCTGGCTCTACAGGCTTTGAAACAGAGATGAGCACCGCCCCCAACAGTCGCTCACGACTAGACCATTCGGTCGTGGGGAAACCTTTACCTTTACCTTTTTTAGGTCTTGCTTTATAGGTCTTGATGCATCTCCATTGGATCCTGAGGGTCAGCTGACCACCTTCAGGCTGGGAATCAGGTGATCCTGCTCATCTTGGCTTTGTTGCCTAGGGGGCGCCCTTGCTCCACGCAAGTTGACTTTGCTCAGCTGACTGAGAAGCTGGTGTTCCAGTTACTGAGGGCAAGACTCCTGACAGCACAAGCTTGCAGCCCATCCCTCTAGGGGCAGCAGCCACGCAAGCCACACTTGCCCACCTCAGCTCACGCCCTCACCTGCAGGCCTTTGAAACTTGCTTTGCTCCCCATAACTGTGCCTAAAATCCAGCATCCCCCTGTTTTCAGCAGCATTTCCATTCCAAACCTCATTGGGATCCTGGGTATACCAGCTTCTACCCCTCTCAGGCTACCCCTGTTTAAATTCATCCCAGATTCCTGCACTTGGCAGATCCAACTGGAGGTCCCACGAGAGTCAACCTTGTTGAATGGAGACCTTCATCACAGAAAGAAAAACCCTTCATTAATTTGGCTAACCTATATGTCTCTTCTCTCTAATACACTTCCTCTGCTAATCCAAATAAATTCGCTCTCTCTGCATTGGAAAGCAGTTGAAATTCACATATTCCTCCACCCACCACCCAGATCAGAAAAGGGAAAGTGGAACTGGGGTGAACCTTGCAGCGACGGGGTGCTTGCCACAGCATAGGATATGGATGAAAAGGTCCTTTATTCACGGGTGAGGAAAGGTTTGGAGGGAGAAAGATAACTTGGATGTGGAGCAAAAAAGATCTGGCTCCTGGGAGGAAAAGACATCTCTGGATTTTTCTCATCTTCCAGAATATGCATTGTATAGCACTCCCTAAACTTAGTCA
This sequence comes from Lerista edwardsae, assembly GCA_029204185.1. Lineage (NCBI taxonomy): Eukaryota > Metazoa > Chordata > Lepidosauria > Squamata > Scincidae > Lerista > Lerista edwardsae. The sequence continues at coordinate 492,550 of JAJKFI010000158.1, read as the reverse complement.
CAAACAGGAATGAATGGGATTTATCATCCCTAGAATACTTAACAGCTTGTTTTTTCAGCCGCAACTAAAGTCCAGGCAAAATGGTTTCTGCTGCAAACTAAAGCAAAAGATGGCTGGGCAAGATGGTGTCAGGAAGCCTAAGGCAGCAAATCAGCAGACAACAACCGAGATGTCCGTTTTGCAGCTATGAAATGGTCAACACTTTTCATCTCACCACACTGCAAGTTTCATGTCAAGTATTGGTGTTTTTTTTTTTAAGGCACAGCAACATAAGAACATAAGAAAAGCCTTGCTGGATCAGGCCAAGTGCCCACCTAGTACAGTGGCCTCGGGAGCACGCAATACAGCTGAGTACTTGTATATCTTCCTGCCACTCCTGCCAGAAGGCATTTGTCCTTCTGAGGGAGCCTTTGCACACACACACACCCAGTGATGTCATGCAGGGGGTACGCGGGGGTACGCGAGTATCGGTTCCTAGGATTACGGCTGGCCCCACCCATTCACCCGCCCACTCGTTGACTCCGCCCCCTGCAACGTTTGAATTTCCTGCACATTTGAGTTGCCTGCACGTTCTCAGAGCCAGGCAGGCAGTGAGCGGAGCCTTGCCTTGCCTTGCCACTGAAAAATGAGCTGCTCTGGGGTTTTGGGACTGTTGGGTCTCTTTAACATGACGCCAGGCCTCCTTAACGTGTTCTGGGGGTGCTGTGGAATACTGTTGCAACTGTTGGGTCAGTTTAAAATGGTCTGAGGCCTCAAAAAGGGCTTTTTTCATGTCCCTTCCTGCCACGACCTCACTTCCGGCTTATGACATCACTTCTGGTGGGCAGGTCCCAACATGTGCCAATCAAAAGTGAGTACTGGTTCTTAAATCATTTAGATGACACCACTGCACACACCCCAAGGAAGACACCAGACTGTGGTTGGCGGTCTAACTTTATCCAACACAAGCAACCAGTTTTTAAATCCTGAAACTTACTGAATACCCATCTCTCCCTCCCCAGTGTGGGTGGTGGGGCTCATGTCCCCCAACAGCTCTCACAATAAATGACTTTTCCCCAAACTCCTATGGCATGCCCGCAGCACATTCGTGGCAAACATGGTACCCTTTTCTAGCAATTCTACCTTTGTTTGCTGTTCAACTCCTTCTGTTGTTTTGAAATGAAGTTTGCAATGACTGCATCTGGTGGCAGAGTGTTCCACAGGTCAAATGCACAAAACCCTTAATGACTATTCATGGTTCACCAATGTGTCACTGCACAGTCGTTTAAATTGGCTGGTTTACATGCTGACATTTCCACAGTGATTTTTTTTTTAGGGGAAGTTGTTTTTTAGAAATTTTAGGATCACTATGAACACGTACATGTGTTGTGGTGGAAAGGTTGAGATAAGGTCACTGTATCAGCAAAGCAGTTTTCTTTCAGGAGAGGAAAGAGTTTGTATACACAAAGCCAGGATTGCCAGTCAATCCAAACAGGGAATGTTGGAGGGCTCTGAAAGGGCATTTTTGTTCAGGGAAAATGTTTTGGGTGTGGAAAACTCAAACCCTCAACCACCCACTGATGGCATCTGTCAAGGGGATCAAGCCTTCTTTTATTCTAGTTTCTGCACAGAACATGGCTGTGTGATCCCTGCACAAGTCCTTCAAGACCTCTGAAAGTATCACACTGGCCTAACACATCTTGCAGGCAAGTGGTAACTCCTTGCCCCCCCCCCTTTAGACCTTGTGGAAAGATCATTCAGTGCAAACGATTCTCTTTGTGAATGGAGGACTTTCAGAGGGAGAGAGGGGGGAAAAAAACAATTGCAATGAGGAAAAAAGGAATTCTTACTTGAGAATCCCCTGTTCTGGGGATAGGAATGTGGGGCATTCGTCTGCTCCTCTTCCTGCAGAAGGGCATCCCCAAAGCCCCAGCCTGGCCTGAAAGCTGGACTCTGGAACCCTTTACAAGAACACGCCGTCCCAAGCACCCAAACTAGAATAAACTAGAACAGTTCCTTTCACAAAAAAGCTAAGTCAAGGAAGAGAAAGGTAATTAACAATGACAGAACACGGGTTAAAAGGTAAAGGTTTCCCCATGACCGGATGGTCTAGTCGTGACCGACTGTAGGGGGCGGTGCTCATCTCCATTTCAAAGCCTGCAGAGCCGGTGTTTTGTCTAAGGACAAGCTTCCGTGGTCATGTAGCCGGCATGACTCTACGCCGTAGCGCATGGAACGCCGTTCCCTTCCCACCGAAGTGGTCCCTATTTATCTACTTGCATTTTTAGGTGCTTTTGAACTGCTCGGTTGGCAGGAGCTGGGACAAGCGACGGGAGCTCACTCCGTCGCGCAGTCTTGAACTCCCAACCTTCCGGTCGAAAGCCCAGCAACAGCGGATTAACCTGCTGCGCCACCACGTCCCTTAACCCTGACTACCTTTCTCCACAATAGCTAACCAACGTAGAAAAAATGCCAACACTGTTCCTCCTGCGGTGGGCCGAATGCCCCACCTTCCTATCCCCAGAACAGGAGATTCTCAGGTAAGAATTCCCTTTTCTCTGAGGAAGGAAGGTGGGGCATTCATCACCACATGGGATGTGTCCTAGTAGTACCTGCAGGGCCCTCCTACCAAAGGGTGCCTGTGCAGAGGCTGCTATATCGACTGTAATGCCTGGTGAAGGTACTAGAGGAAGACCATGTTGCTGCTCTGCAAATTTCTGTTAGGGAGTGAACCCCCTCAAAAGCTGCTGAGGTGGTAGCCCCCCAAATAGAATGTCCCATAACCCCTGCGGGGGCCATGTCCATGCCAAATAGAAGTAGAGAGCCCTCCTGGCATCTAGGGAATGCCACTTCTGCTCCTTGGGGTGGCATGGTTGGGGGCAGAAGGAGCGATGAGCAGTTTCCTGCTCCCTGTAGAACAGTGTGTTTATCGTGAGTGTAAATATCGGTCCGGTCCTTATGGAACACGCACAGGTTGGGATTGGCAGATAGGGCCAGTGATGTCATGCACCCACTACGCACCACTACGCAAGTACCGGTTCCTAGAAGTTGAGCTGGCCCCGCCCACTCGAAGCTGGCCCCGTCGGCTGGTTGGCTCAGCAGCTGCGCATGCGTACTGCACGCCCGCAGCCGTTGCCTGCACTTTCTGTGAGGAGGCAGGCAGGCAGGCAGGCAGTGTGGTGGTGGTGGTGGCAGCAGCGGCAGCAGCAGAGCGAGAGGACCGGAGGCGGCAGCAGCGAGGGAGACCTGGGAATAAGGCAGCAAGCGTGAGAAGGTAGGCTGCCTGGGGCTCCTGCTCCCTCCAGCCGCGCAGATCCAGCGTCCCGGTTCCTCCTGCAGCCTCCCCCCAGCCCCAGCCCCCACGTGGTCTTTTTTTGGTCGCCTGTTCCCCCTCCTGCTCCTTGCCGGCTCCTTGCATTTCACATTAAAGTTAAATGGCTCCCTGTCCCCAAAGGGCTCACAATCTAGTACAGTCTAGCCTGCTGTTTAACCAGGGAACAGTTGAAGCAAAGTATGTATATACACATCTCTAGAAAGCAAAGCAATAGAAGTTAAATCAACACTAACCGCAAGCTGAAGTTATTACAAACATGATCACATCCAATGGCAACAATCATGACATCACTTCCGGCTAGGACCTAACTTCCTGCCACAACCTCACTTCTGGCTTATGACATCACTTGTCGGACCCCGACAAGTGCCAATCAAAAGTGAGTACCTGTTCCTAAATCATTTGGATGACACCACTGGATAAGGCCCTTAGTTCTGACACCCTCCTAGGTGATGGCCACTAGGAAAAGGGTTTTGAGAGGGAGCTCCTTCAGAGGCACCCTGGCCATGGGTTCGAAGGGAGGTCCAGTGAGTCCATTAAGAACTACATGCAGGTCCAATTGGGGAATCTATGTACGACTAGAGGGTGAATTAATGCCACCCCTTTCAGAAACCTCTTAATGTGAGCGTGGGCAGAGATATTGGGCTCCAACCCCACTCCCAGGGTGCTTTTGATGGCCACTACCTGCCTGTGAAGGGTATTGGTACCGTGCCTGAAGAAATTCAAGGACCTGACGGATCGGTGACTTGGTGGCCCTAAAGCCTCGGTCCATGCACCAGTAATGGAATTTTCACCAGGTAGCCCCATAGATCCTTTCATGGATCACTGCCTTGTCATGGCGAAGGGGCTTGAGTAGCTCAATGAAGCTGTGAGCTGTGCCATGTAGGGTTACCCAAGATGGACAGGTCAGGTCATAGTAGAGAGTTCTGACTAAACGTGATCCGCTGGAGAAGGAAATGGCAACCCACTCCAGTACTCTTGCCAAGAAAACCCCATGGATTACAAAACTAAAAGGCTAAACAATATGACACTGGAAGATGAGACCCTCAGGTCAGAAGGTGTCCATTATGCTACTGGGGAAGAGCAGAACACGAGTACTAGTAGCTCCAGAAAGAGTGAAGTAGCTGGGCCAAAACCGGAAGGAAGCTCAGCTGTGGATGTGTCTGGAAGTGAAAGTGCGATGCTGCAAAGAACAATACTGTAACTCAGGAAGCTAGTGGAGGACAGGGAGGCCTGGCGTGCTGTGGTCCATGGGGTCGCGAAGAGTCGGACACGACTTAGCGACTCAACAACAACAACAACAAAAACAACAACAAGCCCCATAGAAGCGCTTGGTGGACTCCCTCTTAGAGGCCAGAAGGGCAGAAAGCACCTGTTCTGAATACCCCCATTGTGTCAAGCCTTCCTGTTCAATCTCCAGTGCTGTTAGTTGGAGGAAGTGTGGCTGGAGGGTGAAGGATTGGCCCATTTGAGGAGGTCTTTTCTTTTTGGCAACGGCCAGCCTTTTTCTACTGCCAGGCCGATTAGAGTGGAGAACCACAGGCGTCTGGGCCAATGAGGAGCAACTAGAATGACTTCCGCCCGATGGATCTTTTTCAGAACAAGAGGCAGCATCTGGATCAGGGGAAAGGCATAAAGAAGACCCGGGGGCCAGGGGGCTTTGCATGGCGTCCAGACCTTCTGCCTCTCTGGAGAATGTCCGGGAAAAGAACCGCTGCAGTCTGGACAATTTGCTGGAAAACCTCTGGATAGAACTGCCATTCTGTGTTGTGCAACTGCTGTCTGCTCAGCCAATCTGCTGCTACGTTTCTGGCACCCAACAGGTGTTCTGCCCTGATGGACAATAGGAATCGTTCGGCCCACAGAAACAGGAGAGACGTTTCGCACATCAGGGACCTGGACCTTGACTTGACAGTTGATGTGGCCTTTGGCCATCATATTGTCCATGCAGACTAATACGTAAGATTCAAGAAGCCTGGGTTGGAAGAAGGGCTAGGCGGAGGGCCCTTCTAGCCAATTGATGCTGAGGGCCACTTCCTCCTCTGTCCATTTTCCTTGGGTCCAATTGTCCCCCAGATTCTAGCAGGCTTGCGTCTGTTGTCAGGACCAGTCTGGAGGGAAACTCCAGGCTCATCCCCTGGGATAATCCCCCCCCCGGAGCCAACCACCAGTCCAGGTTTTCCCTGAATGCAAACAGAGAAGATGTGTGCCCTTCATTCTATAAGTTTGGTGTGTGGGAGAAGAAACGTCTGGAGGGGACAGAGGCAGAAGCGTGACCAGGCTATGATGTTACAATTAGATGTAATTGTGCAGACTGGCTGGTGTCATCAGATTCAGCCTGCAAGATGCCCGAGCCTGTGACAGGGCCCCGGCCAGAGATTCCTGCCTGTCTGGGGAGGGTTGGATCCAGAAGGTAGTTGTATCCACCCACAGTCCCAGATGGATTAGGGTTTGGTGGGAAGCAGGGAACTCTTGTTCCCTGAGGCAAAGGAGAGCGGTGTTGGTATCGCTCAGTGCCTGTTCCCTTGATGAGGACATCGTTGAGGCTGGGAAAAAGGGTGATGCCCTGGAGGCAAAGTGGGCTACCAGGGCTACCAAGATTTTAGTAAAAACCCATGGGGCCATCATCAGTCCAAATGGCATCGCTCTGTACTGATCATGGCGGGGTCTGTTCAAAATGGGAACATGGAGATAGGCCTCGGACAAATCCACTGAGGTGAGGAAGTCACCTTACCTCCAGTGCTGCCACAATGGAGCACTGTGTCTCCATTTTGACTTCCGCTTCCTTAGGAAGCAATTGAGCCATTTGAGATCCAGTATGGCCCTCTTGTCTCCATTCTTTCTGGAGACAAGAAAAACCACACTGAATAGACCCCCCTTCCCTTCTGGGATGTGAGAACAGGCTAGATAGCCTGGATTTGTAACAGGTGTTGCAGAGCCTGCAGTTTTTGCTGGTGTCTTAGTGGGTTGGGGCAACTGCCAGAATCAGTGAGAAGGTTGGTGCAGGAACTTGAGGCAGTAGTTACTGTTACTCAAGTTACTGTTTGGGGGACCCGGGCGTTGGAGGTGGAGTGCCCAACAGCTTGCGAAAGCCAGGAGATGTCCTCCAATTGGCACGGAGCCGTCTGCTGAGTTGGTGTTGGGCAGTTCTGTGATTCTTGGATGATCTGGCTGGATTGGAAGGATTGTGGCCAGAAGGTCTGCTTTTGGGAAAGGCCTTGCTCCAATTCCACTTGTTTGAACTGAAATCTTTGGCCATGAAGTTAAAGCCTGGCAAACAAAAGGACTGATCCTCCACCCCTGCTAACTGTGCAAGAAGCACTTTTTCCAAGTGGTGTTCCTTCTATATTTAGCAGGGAGAGAGTAATTGTCCCTCTTCACCCCTGCAGTCTTTCTAGTGGCTGTTGCTGGTGGTCCGCCTTTTTTTTTTTTAGATTGTGAGCCCTTTGGGACAGGGAGCCACTCAACTTTATTATTACTATTTGCCTGTAAACTGCTTTGTGAACTTTGTGTTGAAAAGAGGTATATAAGTACCTATTGACTGATTGATATTGATTGATTTTTATGTTTGGGAGCATTCTTCTTCCTGTCCTTCTTCCTTGCTCTCAACTAATAAAGGCTCTAGGGCCTGGCCAAAGAGTTTTCCTCTAGGGCCTACTCTAGGGAAAACTCTAGAGTTTTCCTCTAGGGCCTGGCCAAAGAGTTTTCCTCCTTTGAAGGTCATGTTGATAAGGAAGGTCACTCTCGATAAGGAAGCAGAATCCTCCTCCCAATGTTTCATCCAAAGGTTGCAACGTGCAACTACATTTGGCTGCCATCACATGTGCAGAGAGTTGGGGTGCATCGAACGAGGAATGCACCACAAAGGCTGATGCCAGGGAAGTCTTTTTAAGATGGCTTTTGGATTTTTTGACCCTTGCCGTGATGGAATTGGCTGAAACCGCTCTGAGTGCCAGGGTAGTAGCTTCAAAATTGCATTTAAGAAAAGTCTCTACCCTTTTATTGGTGCATCCTTAGGTCCACCCCCTCAGAAGGGATAACTGCCACATAGGAAAGGGCCACCACCGGGGAATCTACTGGCGAAATACTGTGAAATACTTTCTGGAAGTGAATACAACTTGTTCCAAAGTTTGGCTTTGTGTTAGGGCAAGGTTGGATGGGCCCATTCAGTGTCCAGTACTCTTGAAACTCCTCCAGAAAAGGCACAGTTTCTGACTTAGGAGGACTCTGAGGAAACAGCATATTAGATTATTTGATTTTGGGAGGTTTGACATCCTTGGACTCCTCATCTGCACACTCCCAGATTCAGGGCTAGGGTGGCCTTGTTAACATTTTGGGGAATACAGCCAGAGGGAAAAGTCTATCCAACAACGGAGTGGTGTCACCCTCCTTTTCCCCTTGCCCTGAGAGTTCCCCCTCCTCACGATCTGTTTCAGAGGAGGATGAGAAAGATGTGGACAGATCTTGATAATTGTGACAGTCTTAGGGGGCTACCTGTGTCCCCAGGCCTGTCCCTTATGCTTAGCCTTGGATCTGAGAAAGTGGCAAGAAGGGGGTGGAGAAGAGCTTGTGGTGGAGTCAGGCTGCACTGGAACAAGTTTGCGTGTATTTTTAGCAAAGGACAAGGGCGTGCAGGCCATAATAATGTCCTCTACGTGGGCCAGAAAAGCCTGAGCCACAGCCTCCCTCACTAATCCCTCAATAGGAGGCTTGTTGAATTTCTTTGCCCTTTTTATTATTTTTGGTGGTTTGAGGTTAGGGGTTAGGGGTTAGGCAGAAGGGTCTACATCTGCAGGGCACTCCTCTACAGTGATGTCATGCAGGGGGAATGCGGGGGAACTCAGTTCCACTAGTTAAAATTAGGGCTGACTCCGCCCACTTCGCTCTCCCTCTTCCCCCCTCCCAATTCCTCTGCAAGGAGCTTTTCTTCTTGGTTGGCCGGCACTCAGAGGGTTAAAGGGAGCGACTTCGGATTCCTAGGGGGGGCGAAGGCAGTGATGTCATTCAGGGGGAACGGACCAGAACAGGCGTTCCGGATCCTAACGGGCTCCGTGGCTGGTTCCGGGTTCCCGACAGGTGCCAATCCAAAGTGAGTTCCTGTTCCTAAATCATTTGAATGACACCACTGCTCCTCTACCCCTGACATTCTTTGCCTCATACTGTCCTGGGTTGCATGTGGCCTCCGGGAAAAAGGCGACAAAAAAGCAAAATGGCGACCAGGAGAAGGGCCCGCTGCTGAAGATGAGAGCGCGCATGCCACTGCAACCCCTTGGTGTGGTCCACAGCAGATGGAAAGTGGAGAAGCCGGGGGGAAAACGGAGCTTTGCTAGCTGGGCGGATGTCCCTCTTTCCCTCGAACTGACATCCCTGAAGATTACTTTTGGGAGGTTGGACGGAGAATAGGGGACAAGTAGGGATCAGAAAGGGAGGGAAAAGGCGAGGAGAAAAGAAATGAGGAAGAGATGTTGAGCTCTGTGGAACTCGATGAAGGTGATCTGCTCTGCCAGAGCGGGACTGGGGCTTTGGCAATGCCCTTCCGCAGGAAGAGAAGACATCAAAAGTCTCTGCCTCTACCAAGGGCATACGCATGTGGTGCCTTCTTTCTGCAAAGAAGAACTCCTTTGCCTCTTTCCAATTTAGGGGAAAAAAACACAACCTAGTAGCATTTGGCTTAAACAAGACAACTCTTTTTCTTCTCCCTGAAAACCAGGTTTGGTTTCTTGTTTCTCCCCCTGTGTCTATTCAGAGATCATCGGTGCTGCCTTGCTATTCTTTTGCAAGTGGACAGCCAGGATATGGATGCAACAAGATCTATCTCTCCAGCTCAGGAAACAATAATGGGGACGATTCTTTGGACCAATGACTAAAAAAAAAAAAAAATTAAAAAGGAAGGAAGAGAAAAGAAAGCACTTGAATGACCAGGAAGCTTAGCAGCCAGCCTCTCCTCCTTGTCAGGTTGTCGTGGGCAGAAGCTAGATTCTCACTGATGCCAACTCACAAGGGCTGTTGACCTTGGAGAGAGAGGAGGCCAAGGGAGGCAGAACTGCTTTCTAAAATAGGCCTTACTGAAAGCAAATGAATGCATAGTTGTACTGTATATATCGGAAGACGTAGAAAGTATGATTCAACGGGCCCCCAAATAAACATTGTACCCCCTGAGAAAATCCCTATCCATTGGAGCCCTGACAGAATCAGATGAAATGAAGCCCCCGCTGGGTTTATGGACATCACAGTTGGCCTTGAGTGGATTTGCCTTGCCTCACCCTTCCTGTGCTCCCACATTTTGTGCACTTTCCCCTCCCTCTCTCCATCCTCACACACCGAGTGAATCTCGTCTCAGGACCATTTCGCACATCGTAGAGCAACCGATCTCCGCTCACCATTGGTTTTATATTCACTGGGGTTCAAAATACATCACAAAGCTCTTGCAAACAAACCTTATGCCCATATTGCTGGTGTCTGTTTGGGCTGAGTGAGCAGATGCAAGATTCAGGCTGGGGCCAGCCAACTGCATAACTCTGGCCCTTAAGCCTTCCAAGATCTGCCATCTTTTTACTTGAACCCTGTGTCAGGTGGAAAGTGGTCATTGAGCCTGAGAGCGCAATTCTAAACTGGAGTTAGGTCAGCAAAAGCTAAGCCAGCAAAGTTTGGCCAGCACAAGGGCCACTGTCAAGCGTGTTTGGACCACTCTTGGGTGTCAAGGAGGATTGCTCATGTCTGTGTGCTGGCCAGACAGAGTTGTCCAAACATACTTTACAGTGCGCTTGTCAAACTTTGCTGGCTTAGTTTTATGCCGGTCTATCTCCAGTTTAGGATTGCACACTCAATCATGCCATGAGTGATCCTGCGATTCTATTTGCATTATAGTATGCACCCATTGCGACTCAATGCATTCATTTTTGAGTCATTTTGAGGCATCCTGAGGCAGAGGCAGATATAAGGGAGGGCAAAGCTCTAAGTTTTGCAAGAAGCCTCACTTTGCAGTGGAAATCACTCCTCTCCTGCACCGTTTTAGCCAATCCTCACAGGGAAAAGCAACATCTTGGCGTTGCTTACTGGCTACAGCAGCAAGGGAGAGGAGGGATTTACATGACAGGGTAAGGCTTCCTGCAACACTTATATTAGAGCTTTGCCCTCCCTGTATATCCGCCTCTGTGGACCTGAGGTCATTTTGAGAAGCACAGAGGAATAAGTCCTTGAACAACAAAAGAAAACCCTTAGCCTTTTGGGCGACAAGGAAAAAAAATAGACGAGCGAGCAGACACATGGAAGAGGACTATATAAAAAGAATCAAATAACTCTTTTCTGAGTCACTGGGCCCGAGTTGAGTCGGGTCCAAGTCACTCATGCCCGTGGCTGAAATAAATATGAGTCATGAAAAAACAGCATTTTTGTGACCCGAGTTGCAACTTATATACGTTCTCATAAAGTTCCTTGGGGTGGGGAGAGCAGAACAGCCAAGCCAGTGTCAGTTTGACACAGAAGCCTGCCTGTCTATTGGCCTCCCTGATTGGGAATCCTGAGTCAGAAGTTGGCCCTTTCCTGCTTGCAGCCTTTTCTTCTCAGTGCCCCCTTGTTTGTCAGGTAGGGGCAGGATTTTACACCCAGCTGCTATTTGCAGAAGGAAAACAACAGGAGGGAAGTTGTGTCCTCCCCAGTGCTGGCATTTTCCTCTGACCCACAGGATTTGCAAGAAACTCACTGAATGTACAATAAAACTGAGAGGCTGTGCTTCCAATTTCTAGAGAAAAGCTGCCTGGGAAATAGTCATTTTGGGAGGCTGGAGGATGAAAACACCTGAACGCGGCCGCCCAGCAAAGCAAACTTTCTCTTGCTGACCCGGCTTTTCACACCCAACGACGACGATGGTTTTGGCCCGGTGAACAATTGCCTCTTGACATGACTTGCACTTTTCTAACGCCCGTCTTGTCTGGAGTTACTCAGCCTGGTTTTGAATGGAAAGGCTCCCCCGCCCGCAACTTCTGGAGCCAGGCACATGTTCCTCTGTGCTGGAGAGTAGGGAGGGAGGGGGTCAGGTGGGGACATAGAGGTGGCCTGCAGATCCAAAGAGCCATGACTGGGCCTGCTGGGGACAAAAGGACACAGCAGCAGGAGAAGGAAAGGATCCCAAACAGCCGTTCTGGCAACAGAAGCTTAAGAATGCCGATTTAGACAAGGCACAGGACTCCTTTGGCAAGCACAATGGCACTGACGAGCAGCAACTCTCTGGGGTTTCAGGTGGGCTGCGCTCATTCAATCCATGCTCTCTTTATTTAATAGTATCCCTGTGATCTACCAGTGCATTTTAAGAGTACAGATACAGGGTCCATGCCATACGGCATGGGTGAACATGTTTAGGTTCCTTCCTTCCTTCCTTCCTTCCTTCCTTCCTTCCTTCCTTCCTTC
>JAJKFI010000158.1:439692-474204 GCA_029204185.1 Lerista edwardsae | reverse complement strand
TAATAATAATAATAATAATAATAATAATAATAATAATAATAATAATAATAATAATAATAGATCAAAAACAGTGAAAATAATGCATAGATCCAAAAGTGCCCTTGAGCCCCCTAACTCACCCTTGCCTAATCAGAATAGTAAATTTTAGCATTTGCATAGCACGTCAAGTGCACAAAGTCTTTCACATTTGTTACTGGCATGTTCCTTACACTACAAAGGTCAGTGGGGAGTATTATTCACATTATTCAGATGGAGAAAACTGAAGCTGAGAGGAAGCTGAAGCTGAAGCCAAAGAGCACTGAATGGGAATTTGTGGCAGAGATCTGAACCAGATCTCAACCAGCTCAGTCCCCTAACCAATTTGATGCATTGGCTCTCATTGCTGGGAGCAGCTCTACAGCCAGACCAGGAGATGCCACAGCTTGAACCCATCTGTCTGCAAAATGTTTGTTCCAGTTCGGAGCTAACATTCACAGATGAGGTAAGTAAATTGAGAATGAACAATCAAATCCACCCTGTCTTCATCCAAGGGCTTATTTTAGAAGGTCTGTTGGGGGTGCACTTTGCAGTGACAGGAGATTACAGATGTTGAGAACATAATCACAGCTGAAGGTGCAAACACATTACTATGGAATAAGTGACATCATGGGATGAAACAGGGTCTTAGATATGAGGGGGTCTCGCTGGAACAATAGGGACATGGTGCTGCTGTGGGTTAAACCACTGAGCGGTTGAGCTTGCTAACTGGAAGACTGGCAGTTCGACCACGTGATGGAAAGCTCCCATTGCTTGTCCCAGCTCCTATCAACCTAGCAGTTTGAAAGCATGTAAAAATACAATAAATTGGTACCACTTTGGTGGGAAGGTAAATTGTGTTCTGTGCACCTCAGCGCATAAATCATCTTGTAGGACAAGTCAAGTGTTATTTTTGGAACCTGTCTTGTTTGATGGACTGTATGAGCTTCTGAAGCTGAAAACTTTAAGCAAGAACACCACCCTTGTAGCGTAAGCACAGTAACCAGCAAACAGTAAAGGTTCTGGCAACAGCAGAAGCAGCCAGGAGCAACTCTTGGTGGGCTAAAGTCCAACTGTTGAGAGCCTCCTTAACGTGGCTTTGTACCCCACTATACTATACTATACTATAGTATACTATAGTATACTAATACTATACTAATACTATAGGCTATTTTGGCCTATAGTAATATTTGCTATGCTCATGATGGTCAGATGGAGGTGTAACCAGATACAGCTAATGCAGGACACCAGGATGTGATGGAAACAGGTATGGACCCCTTTGAGGGGAGGGCAGTGCTGAGAACACCCTCTCCTTCCCTTACACGTGTACAGACCTAACTCCATTTTGGATTTCATCCTGGGAGTAAGGAGGTCACAGAGGTGATCCGCAGGAGACAGCACAAGATAATGCAGACAATACAGACCAAGGGGCATTCCGACGTCTCCCTTCCCTCAGGGTCCCTTTTTGATGCAAATCTGAATACCTGACAAAGGCAAGGACAAGTTCTGCCTAAACCTTTTACATTCTACCTAGGAACTAAACTCACCTGGGTTAAGCCAAAAGGTTTCCCCACCAAAGTTTAAAGCAGCAACAGAAAAGGCCTGGAGCATTAGAGTGACTTTGTAAAAGAAACAAAACGTTGTGTTTAGGAAAGGCATGGAGCAGTTTTAAAAGGAACAAGGTTTTGGCTGGATAGAAAGAAAGAGTGCTTTCTCAGCAGAAGGAGAAAAGGAGGGGGGAAGTGTTGAAATGCTGCAGAGAAGGTTTAAAGACTGTACCTGCCTTTGTCTTCTGTATCTATTGTCAACCTTATCACCACTACTGTACTGTACTCCAGGATTCAAATGCAGAATCTCTTCCTGCCACCCTTGAATGGCCTTCATCAAAATGATTGGCTCAGGAGGAAGGTGGGGAAAGGTACTTCCTGTGTAAGTACTTACCACACTGATAACTCTGTTACCTGGTCAAATGTGTCAAGCACTCGTGGCTAAGTTTGTGTCTGCTTTTGTGTAAATACCTCCTTTCTGTTTAAATGTGCCAACCCTGTTGTAAGCTTAATATTGGTGCCATTGTTACTCATGTTTGCATCTGACTATGCTTTGCAGTCTACTCCTCTTTCCCTGACTCTTGGTTGGGGTCACCCTGGAGAGGAGGGGGAGCAGCAGCAAAGAAGGACCACCAATCAGATGTCCCACGTCACCAAAATTGCCAATAGCAAGTTGCCAATGTTTTTATTTGCTGCTGCCATTTCCACATTTGCATGTTCAACTGTATAACTGATCAAGCCCAAAATGTACAAATTACACCAGTTCTGGGTCTCCATGGAAGCGTATTGCACTTGTGTCCATTTTATTAATGCCCTACACTTTAGTAAAATGTCTTTCATCAAAGTCCAGCTGGCATTCTTTTATGGTGACTTTCTTTTTGGTAAGCTATAGCACCGGGATTCCGGGACAGCCGGGATCGGAAGAGCTGGGCGAGGAAAGTCTTGTCCTTTTTGACACTGGGGAAATGAAACCTCAAATTGACAGCCCCAGTTTCTGCGCTTAGAGAAGCAGAGGCTCGAGGGAATCTCCTTCGCTGATTCCCCCCCACAGTCATGAGGCACATAGCCACATGAGCAGGAAAACTGTCCTCGGACAAATGCCAACTTAGAAACGGAGATGAGCCCTAGAGTCGGTCACGACTAGACCATGGTCATGGGAATACCTTTATAATTGAAGAAATGCATAATAACATTTTTTTTGTGATGCACAAACACTGAACAACAATGGCTATTCTACTGTGTCAGCAAGTGAGCCATAGAAGGTGAACAATGGTTTTTTTTTCCTATCAGCAAAACATAAAACATAAGCATAACCCTGTCTGGGTCAAAGATATAAGTGAAAAGTGTGTGAGTCTCTAATGCAGCCCTCTGAGCATTCCAAAACATTTGGATGGGATATTTCTCCTGATGAAATCATCAAGGAGATGAGCCTCGTGGATCAGGCCAAAGGCAGGAAGTCTAGCTTCCTGTATGTCAAAACAGCCCACCAAATGCCTCAGGGAGGACATGAGACAACAAGATCCTGCTGCCACTCCCATCAGGCTACAACCACCTGGTAGCCTACTTCCAGGAGGTTGCATAATGGCTGGTACTATACCAATGGCTGGTTGGTAACTTCTGATGGACTTTTCTTCCATTAAATTTTAAAGGCCAGATGCCATCACCACATCCTGTGGCAAGGAGTTCCAAAGATTAAGGATATGCTGGGTGAAGAAATAACTTTCTTCTGTTTGTTTTGGTTCTCCCACCCATCAATTTTAGTGGACATCCCCTGGTTCTGATGTTGTGCAAGAGGGAAATCCTTCTATCCTTGCATAATGTTATATCTATCAGAATGCATTCCTAATTTGGAGTTAGGCCAGCAAAGGCCAGCAAATTTTAGCCAGCACAAGGGGCACTATAAAGTATGGTTGGGCCACTCCTGGAGTCCAGGATGAGTTAGCAGCTAGCACACGGACATGCGCCATACTCCCTGACCAAGAGTGGTTCAAATGTGCTGTTTGGTGGTCCAAATGTGTTTTATGCAACTGCTGGCTTCATGGTACTGGCCTAACTCCAGCCCGCTTCAGGCAACTTCTTTCTGTTCTGAAGAGCCCTAAACACTGTATCTTCTTTATAAGGGAGTGCCTCAGCCAAGTAATCTTTTTGGTCGCTCTGTTCTGCCCACCTGTTCCAGTTTCACAATGTTCCTTTTGAGATATGGCGGCCAGATCTGTACACAAGTTGAATGAATTGGAACCTGACCTGTACACAAGTTGCAACCTGACCTCAACCACCAACCAGGAGCCCCCTGAAACCGTTGACCCAGAAGAACCGCCAGCATCATGAACCCCCAGAATCTTGTGTTCCCCAGACTCTGAAACTCCATGTTGGCGTGGAGTCAAGAAGAATGTCATGGCGTGAAGGAGGAGCGCAAGTACTGTCCTGATGAGCTCTCTCTGGGCAGGGTTAGGGCTAGTCTGGCATTCATTTTCATTTCATTTTCATAACCTTTATTGTCATCAAGAAAGAAGCAAAAAGCGTTTACAGTAATCAATCGGGGAAAAAAGAATAAGGGTAAGACAAATAGAAAGGGGGAGAGGATAAAAGAAAATAGGGAATTAAAATAATACATCAAGGGTGTTTTGACTTGAGGACCATTAATAAAAATTCCGCCACCACATTGGTAAGAGACGCATGTCCATCACTCAAAAGCAGAGACAGGGTCAGTCGATGAGCCAATGAGTGTAGACACTAAGGGTTCAAGGTAATTTACACGCAATGCTTGATGGCTGGGACAGTGACACAGAATATGTGCCACGGTGTCCGGTTCCAACTGGCAAAACCAGCATAGTCTATTTTCACGGGGGATGTTGAGAAATCTACCCGTATGAAAGGCGGAGGGGAAGATGTTCTTATTAGGGTTAGTCAATTCCCTGAAGTAGTTAGAAGAGTGACCAAATGAAGGCGGAAGACTGAGGGGAACAAGTGGGATTAAGAGAGGAAAGTAGATGATGAGTTTCAAATTCCCAGAGCTTACATTGGATAATTATCCATAGGCCCTATTGAGATTAAGATCCGCAAGGGATTCAGGGGATAAATCTAGAGATGAAAGTTTGGCTTCTACAAGACTAAACCACCTAGACGAATAGGAGTCTTTAAGAAGATCGTTGAGAAGAGAGGTGGGGTGCGCATTTAAAAGGATTCGAAGCCAGAACTTAAAGGTAAGTGACCACGCAGTCCGGCAATGTGGCACAATTCCCTCCAAATAGGACGCAAAAACAGATTGCCGGGTAGAATACATCCTGCACTCATTATTTCTGAGGCAGGGCCTAGGCATGTCAGAACTGCCCTTTTTACGGAGGGAAAGATCCGGGACCAAGACAGAAGTCAGCAGTGGTGCCCCACAATAAACTGTACCACCCATAAAAAAAAGATGGGGGAAGAAGGGGTAATCTTGGACGGGGCTGCAACACTAAAAGATGCTGTAACCTGCACTGAGCAGGGATTGGACTAGTCAAAGGTTCGTTTTAGGAAACCAATAGAATTCCACTGGGTTCCAAAGAAGGGCAGTGGAGAAGGGAGCAGCAGAGATGGTTAGATAAGGTCACTGAAGTAACGACGTTGGGCGAACTCTGGAAGCTAGTGGAGGACAGAGCAGCCTGGCTTGCTGTGGTCCAGGGGGTCGCAAAGAGTCAGACACAACTTCGTGACTGAACAACAAACTACCAGCATCCTATAACAGTGGAAGATGGAGAGGCTACAATCTTTGTAATTGAAAATGTGGTGCACCAATGCTCAAAGTCAGCACGGATTTAGTCTCAGCATACTTGCGGCCCCCTTCCAACCTTAGTGGTATAAATCCTCTTTTGGGGTATCCAGTACGAATTCCTATTGTCCTTCCTGATTGGGGTTTTGAGAAGGCAGGGGCAGACACACCTAGTCAAAATGGCACCCAGGCACCCAATAGAAGTGTACCCCCAGGGGGCACATGACATCATGCAACCCCCCCCCCCCCAGAAGCCAGGTCTACCCATCAGAAGCAGCTGTGGGTAGAGCAGGGCTACCCATTAGAAACAACAGCAGAGCCCAGGCCTACCCATTGGGACCAGCTGTGGGTAGACCAGCACTCCACAGGTTGGGAAAGAATTGGTAGTGCAGGCCTTCCCCCACCCATTCAAAACACCTTTACAGTGCCAAGGCATCCTTAATCTTCATAACTTTTAAGGTCACGGTGAGCTCAGCCTTAGGTGTTTTTTTTTGTAGTTGGTTCTTTACGTTTGCTGACTTCAGTTTGAAATCCCTGTGTCTCCACTTTCAAAAATCTGTGTCAGTGTCTGAAAAAGCCACATGTGAGCAGAGACCATCACGCAGTGCTTCCAATTTGCCTATATAACTGGGGGGGGTGGGCACATGCTAATCTCCCATGCAAATGGGTGGGGGAAGGCCTGCACTACTAATGCTTTCCCATCCTGTGGAGCTCTGGTCTACCCGCGGCTGGTCCCAATGGGTAGACCTGGGCTCTGGAGCCCAGGTCTACCCACGTAATGTTGCAGAGGCCACTGGTGCCCCCCAAGACGGCCCCAAAATGGCACCCAGGGCTCGTACCCCCCTAGCCCCCCCTAGATCCGCAACTGCGAGAAGGCCCCCCTTTGGTTTAGTTAGAAACTTCCCTGCCTGGGAGGGGCTATCTAGATGGGGTTATTGTCTGGGAATGTCTGAATAGAGTGGGATACTCAAAGATAATCAGGGATGCCTCTGGCTTTTATGTATGGGGCCTTTTTGGTTACATGGTAACAGCCAGGACTGAATGATGATCCTATGTAAAAAAGTTTGACCCGATCTAGGTGGCCTCCTAAAAGAACTTTTGAAAACTGGAAACTTAATCCATTAATGTTGAAATTGCAAGACCTGGGGAAAATGTGGCCAGAAACAAGGGTGGTATCAATGTCCCAAATGATGCATTTTTTTCTTAACTTTTCCCCATGGAGGAGGGAAAAAAACGTTGATTTTGTGGGAGTATAAAAATGTCTTTCCCTTTCTGTTTGTAATGTTCCCTGCCTTCTTGCAGAGCAATGCCAGAAATTGATACTAAATAAGTCCAATGAATTTGATTTGTATAATTGTGTTATTTGAGAAGCCTTTGGAGAAGACTGAAACCCCCCTGAATTCTTTTCACAGCTGAGGAGAAAGGTCTCTCACCTATTTCCTTACAAACTATATTTGTGCATTGTTGTTCATTTACAGATTGTCCTCATTGCTAAACGGTGCAGCTTGACTTAGAAGTGTGATTGGCCTCGGGCCGCGCTAAGATGGTGTTGAATCCTTGATTTTAGAATGTAAGGGAATTGTTTAGGAAGGGACAAACTCTTTAGATGGACTGTTGTTTTTTTTACATCCCTGGCATGTGAAAAAAAACTAAGATCATGGCCACCACTCCCATCACTTCCTGGCAAACAGAAGGGAAGAAATGGAAGCAGTGACAGACTTTATTTTCCTGGGCTCCAAGATCACCACAGATGGTGACTGCAGCCATGAAATTAAAAGACATTTACTTCTTGGGAGGAAAGCTATGGCGAACCTGGACAACTTAATAAAAAGCCGAGACATCACCCTGCCAACAAAGGTTCGCATAGTCAAAGCGATGGTTTTCCCAGTAGCAATGCATGGCTGTGAGAGCTGGACCATAAGGAAGGCAGAGCGCCGAAGAATCGATGCTTTTGAATTATGGTGTTGGAGAAGACTCTTGAGAGTCCCCTGGACTGCAAAGAGATCCAATCGGTCAATTCTCCAGGAAGTCAAGCCTGATTGCTCCCTGGAAGGACAAATGCTGAAGCTGAAGCTCCAATACTTTGGCCACCTGATGAGAAGAGAGGACTCTTTAGAAAAGACCCTCATGCTGGGAAAGATTGAAGGCAAAAGGAGAAGGGGGCGACAGAGGATGAGATGGCTAGATAGTGTCACCGAAGCGATGAACATGAAATTGGGCAAACTCCGGAAGCTAGTGGAGGACAGGGAGGCCTGGCATGCTGTGGTCCATGGGGTCGCGAAGAGTCGGACATGACTTAGCGACTGAACAACAACAACAACATGTGAAAATGGAATTTGCAACTGAAATTTGTTTCCCTAATAACATAGCTAAGGCTTTAGCGCCTAGAGACATGTGAAGAAGCCAATTTGAGGGTGGCTGATCCCCACCACATTTGATATTTGATATTGATCCACAGCGCATAGGTTCCCTAACTACCCTGCCGTGCCGAAGCGAGGGAGAACTCACACAGACCAATATGATCAATAATAAAGTTCTGGTTTATTGATGAATACAGACTCATATTTATGGTTCAGTTTCCCAAGGCATTTGTTCATTAATTAACTCATCAGAAGGCTGCATTGATTAGCTCAGGAAGTATCGGCAAACAAGCCTTTCCGCGCTTTGACAGGCTTAAGGTTAACCAAGGTAAACCGGCTTAGCGAAAGCAAATACGCGTATCTAGGTTAATGGGTTACTAGGTCAACAAGCTTAACAAGCGGTTTCGCCGGCTTTTCGCTATCGCGTCTCCTTGTTAGCGCAAGAATGCTTTGATGCCGATCTTCTTGTTTACATAGCACATGTCATTTATCGTTAACCCGGAAAGTTTCAATCAACACCTTGCAAATTGGTTTAACAAGCTTAGGAGCGGTAGACCGGCAAACAAGTTTAAACAGTTTCGCTAACAAGCTTAGGGGTTTGCTAACAGGCTTAAGGGTTTAAGGGTTTTATTAACTTTTCACAATCTCCTTTCCGTTGTTAGCGCAGGATGCTCTGCTTCCGATCTCCTCGCCCCGTTCGCCATCGGGTTGCGCAAGGGTCAGCCGTGTCGTGCAAGGGTTATTTGATCGAAGCAGTCTCTTAGTTCGTTCTGGCCCATGTTCCCCCAATCCCATAGTCCTTAGCGAAAACCAATCTCTCCACAACACCCCCCCTTTAGGGAAATTTGTATTATGGTTATACAAATTTGGTTATGGTTATATATGGTGATATATATTGCTATTTTGGATACGGCTATATCATTTATAAAGTTCATTTTTTTAATATTTTTTTTAAAAAAATATCCTCTTGAATTAGCAAGTTGGATGAAGAAACTTTATTGCTGTCGCTCTGAAGAGGTGCTCGTAGGGCTCGGTTTTGTGATCTCCCTTCTAAATGCCTTATTGAACTAGAGATTGTTGCTGTGTTAATTTCTCTGTTTTCAGATCCAAGGAGAAAGGTGACATCTTTGTGCATTGGCTAAAACCAGAGAACCAAAAAAGGCCCAGCTATTCAAGAAGCCTCATCCTAGCTCCTGTCTGGTAGTGGTATTCCAAACCTGATGTATTTTTGTCATCTGTCAATGTTAATTGCCTGAGTACAAGTTGCTTTGCTGATCAACGCTTGGGGTCAACAACAGGGCAAAGAACAGTGTAACACCAGGAAGATTTAGGTAGGCTACAAAGATTGTTCTCTTTGGTTCTCTGAGCATAGGCAAAGTTTAGTATGTTGCTAGCATAAAAGAGAGTCCAGACCCGTGTGTGCAGCAGCCTACCTGCCAAGCTGGCATTCACTCTAATCCTGCCAAGTCGCCAGTTTGCTGTTGCTTACAAATCCCCATCCACATCCACATTTTATGCTCCAAACTGCTGCTGCTGGGCTTTCCAACTGGAAGGTTGGGAGTTCAAGACTGCGCAATGGAGTGAGCTCCCATTGCTTGTCCCAGCTCCTGCCAACCTAGCAGTTCGAAAGCACCTAAATGCAAGTAGATAAATAGGGACCACTTCGGTGGGAAGGTCACGGCGTTCCATGCACTACCGGAAACATGCCAGCCACATGACCACGGAAACTTGTCCTCGGACAAATGCTGGCTCTACAGGCTTAGAAACGGAGATGAGCACCGCCCCCTACAGTCGGTCACGACCAGACCATCCAGTTGTGGGGAAACCTTTACCTTTTATTATTGCTGGTTTGTGAACTCTTGTTTTTAGTTACAGAGTGCCTAAAAGTATCGTTATGTGTTCCTTTCTCAATGTTGCGTACTTCTGTGTGCTGCATACTTTTATGCACTACTTTCATATCTCTGAGTTCTGAAACAGAGTCAAAAAGCTAACATCCTCGTCTTTTTTACTAGCTACCAGAAAAGCAAGTTTAAACTGAAGGCTCTCATCCAGGGCCTAAGCTTCAACAGAACAGGCTCAAGCTTATGCCCATACCAAAGCAGTAACATTAAAAGAGCCTGTTTATTTTGGTTTGGCCACTAGTGCAATACACACGATACTAATGCATTTTTTTCTTCATCTTTCTTTATAACAAGGAGAAAACAAATAATTGATACAGAAATTTGCAAACAATATTTCCTTTTTACTTTGGTCACCAACAGCAATTAGTTGTTGTGGCCTAAAAGAAGAGGCTATATTGTTAATGGGCCTGCAAAAATGGAAGATCACGAGGTGGTTAAGTTTGATGTGTGCCCATCATTTTGATAATATAAGCCACAGGGTTTTGTTTTTGTTTGTTTTCTTTATTTACAGGTACAAGGAACCTAGACCAATCCTGAACCTGTAAAACTCTAAGGGTATGGAGTAGGTGAAAAGATATACGAACTTACATTTTGCAGTTAACTAGAATTACCGTATTTCCCCAAGTATAAGACTCACCTTTTTTCAAACAGTTGGAGCGCTAAAAACTGGGTGCGTCTTATACAAGGGGGCGCTCCATTCTCCGTGCTCCCGTGTGCCTTAAAGAGCCGGTGGGAGCGCGGAGAACTTGCTGGAAAGAGCCGGCGGCAGCGCTGCTGCTCGCCAGCTCATTGAGACAAGCGGGAGTATGGTTCTCCGTGCTCCCGCTTGTCTTAAAGGGCCGGCGGCAGCGCTGCCGCTCGCCGGCTCTTTCAGGCAAGTGGGAGCACGTGCTGGGAGTGAGCTGCGCGCCGAGCCACAGACGCATCAGCCGAGCCTGCTTGGTGCGCAGCTCCCTCCCAGCCCTGTTTCTCCCGCGTCCAAGCGCCCGGCCAGCAGAGAGAGGGCGCGCAAGACGGTCCCGGGACTTGGGAAACTACAGAAGCAGCCGCTGCTGCTGCAGGGAGAACTTTTCGCAGTGGAGGAGCCGGGAAGGCAAGGGAGCAGGCAAGCAGTCCTCCGCAGCCTCTGCCAGGGGAGAGCCCTCCAGCCGGAGGAGCTGAGGGCGAAGGAGTCGACGCGCACCCAGTTGCTTCGCGCTCTGGGGCTGAGGGGAGGACAACTCCACACGCAGGAAAGGGGAGCAAACATTTTTTTTTTCAAATTTCCGGCCCCAAAATTAAGGTGCGTCTTATATATTGGTGCGTGTTATACATGGGGAAATACGGTACTTCCAATTCAGAAGGTGCATCACTATATTCGTGCCTGAGGAGCTATGCCAACACATCAAGCCATGTTTATGTGGAAATATTCCCACCTGCATGCACCATGTCCAAGGAAAGAGGAGCACCGCTTGGGAGCTTGACACTCCCCAGAAGAAGAAGGTGCCCGGGTATCCAAAACCCTAGCAGCGGGAGGGGAGATGCAATGATGTCGTGCAGGGGGTACACGGGGGTACGCGAGTACCGGTTTCTAGGATTACAGCTGGCCCCGCCCATTCACTCGTCGACTCCGCCCTCTGCAACGTTTGAATTTCCTGCATGTTTGAGTTGCCTGCATGTTCTCAGAGCCAGCCAGGCAGGCAGGCAGCGAGCGGAGCCTTGCCTTGCCTTGCCACTGAAAAATGAGTTGCTCTGGGGTTTCAACATGATGCCAGGCCTCCTTAACATGTTCTGGGGGGTGCTGTGGAATACTGTTGCAACTGTTGGGTCAGTTTAAAATCGTCTGAGGCCTCCAAAAGGGCTTTTTTCATGTCACTCCCTGCCACGACCTCACTTCTGGCTTATGACATCACTTCCGGTGGGCGGGTCCCGACACGTGCCAATCAAAAGTGAGTACCTGTTCTTAAATCATTTAGATGACACCACTGGGGAGATGGACAAGAGTCCCGAAGAATGTTGTCTGGCAGAGACAGTTCCTGGGTGGCCGTTAAAAAACTCAAAACTCAAGACTCAAAAAAGATCATGTTAGAAAAGAAAGGAATAACGCACAAAGAAAAAATTTCCTGGGGATTTTTTTTTTTGTATGGGGTGGAAGCTAACTGACAGGTACCATAAATCTGTCAACTGCTGTACATCATTCATACATAAGGGAGACTGCCTATATCATTTCACCATGTAAAAACAAAACTTGATGCTCACTTCCAGCTGTATTCTTTGCAAGCCTAGGCTGGGGGGGGGGTCAGTAAGTAGTAATTACTGACATACTCCTGATATGATCATTGTTGGATGTTTTAATATGCTTCTACATGAACCCCATCGTCCCACAATTATAAATTCACAGTAATGAAGTACTAATGAACAACAGAAATGGGGGGGGGGTTTGTAAGAAAAAAAGGATTGTTACCCAGAAATAGATGCAAGCAAGCATGAGATAACTTCCATGAGATAACCGCTAGATAACTTTCAGCATAAGCCAGCAGTTCGCACACCTACAGGCCAAGAATGGTCTGGTTATGACCGGACAGCTAGAAGGCCTAAAACCAGCCAAAAGGGGAAGGGTGTCAAGATGAGTGGGAATGTGACTGACCACAAGCCCCCAATGGGGCACAGACCTGCATATATGACACTGTGTAAATGTTGTTGGCCCTGCCCTTAGGGGCAGAGACCTGCTTGCTTTCTTGCCCATTGTGCAGCTTCGTCTGTCTCTCTTCTGCAGAAAAAACTTGGAAGTGTTCCAAACTTCAAACCTGTTGCGTATTTGATTTTGCCGCACGAGGAACTAACCCAAGGGGCTTCAGCTGTTCAGAAATGCCCCAGGGAATATATCCCATGAGGATGTAGGACAACACGGGAAACAGCTGATTTACTGAATAAATAGCTTTTTGGAAGCAAACCCACTTAGTGAAGATACCATCAGTACTATATAAATAGCGTCCGCTATCTCCGAGCATAAAAGGGAAAGATGGATTATATGGAAGGGATGGATATGAGCTACAGCAGCCAAAATGTAAACTGCCTCAACAATGATGCAACTAAACGATCACCA
This sequence comes from Lerista edwardsae, assembly GCA_029204185.1. Classification (NCBI taxonomy): domain Eukaryota; kingdom Metazoa; phylum Chordata; class Lepidosauria; order Squamata; family Scincidae; genus Lerista; species Lerista edwardsae. The sequence continues at coordinate 461,548 of JAJKFI010000158.1, read as the reverse complement.
CATGCTAATATTTCAGCCAATCAGATTGTCCACCAGCTTAATGGGAAACCGGATTTTAATGTAAATGTAAATTGAGGCTATTTAGGAATGAGGAATGGAAGTTCTGACAACCCCTTTTACTGTCGGAGAGCTAGACGAGGCAATAGAGGCTGGAAGAGGATAGAAAGGGTGCAAGACTAGTAAAGCAGCCAGCATCGAGATTCGGGTTGAGCAGATTAAACATTTTGGATCCAAAGCGAAAGGATGGTCACTTATAATAGCTGGGCAAGCGCCAGAAAATCCAAAAAGCTATCGGTCCATATCTCTCAGCCATCTTTGTAAGGTATTTGAATGAATGGATTGCATGAGATAGTTGATTCCCTGCTTATACCGCAGCAAACAGGCTTTAGACCTGGATAAATATGTATGTATGTATATGTATGTATGTATGTTGGGACGTGGTGGCGCAGCGAGTTAATCCGCTGTTGCTGGGCTTTCGACCGCAAGGTTGGGAGTTCAACACTGTGCGATGGAGTGAGCCCCTGTTGCTTGTCCCAGCTCCTGCCAAACTAGCAGTTCGAAAGCACCTAAATGCAAGGAGATAAATAAGGACCACTTCGGTGGGAAGGGAACGGCGTTCCGTGCGCTACAGCGTAGAGTCATGCCGGCCACGTGACCATGGAAGCTTGTCCACGGACAAAACGCCGGCTCTACAAGCTTTGAAACAGAGATGAGCACCGCCCCCTACAGTCGGGCATGGCTAGACCACTCGGTTGTGGGGAAACCTTTACCTTTTATGTATGTATGTATGTATGTATGTATGTATGTATGTATGTATGTATGTATAAAATTATATTACTGTAGGTACTTCTGATACAAATAACATGCAGCACCTCTAGTGGCTGAATGTGGTATATACCCTGTGGTATATACCCACCCAAGGGACATGGTGGCGCAGCGAGTTAATCCGCTGTTGCTGGGCTTTCGACCGCAAGGTTGGGAGTTCAAGACTGCGCGATGGAGTGAGCCCCTGTTGCTTGTCCCAGCTCCTGCCAAACTAGCAGTTCAAAAGCACCTAAATGCAAGTAGATAAATAGGGACCACTTCGGTGGGAAGGGAACGGCGTTCCGTGCACTACGGCGTAGAGTCATGCCAGCCACATGATCGGACAAAAACGCTGGCTCTATAGGCTTTGAAACAGAGATGAGCACCGCCCCCTACAGTCGGTCACAACTAGACCATTCGGTCGTGGGGAAACCTTTACCTTTTATATACCCACCCAACCTACTTATTGCAGTGGTTCCTCAAAACCAGTGGGTTTTGCAGAGGCGTCATCCAGGCGGAACGGCCCGGTACGCCGTTCCGCTAGTTCTGCGGAGGGCCTCTCTGGAGGATGTGCGAGCTGCTGCTGGGCCCGCCCTCCCTCCCTTGTGTTCTGAATCACTCTAAAATGGAGCGATTCGGGCGCTGTGAGGCTTGGGGAGGCGTGGCAGCCCTCCGCCATTGGAGCGGAGGGCTGTCAATCATCCGGGCGTTCCGGTTCTTGGCGCGCCCGGATGACATCACTGGTTGCAAGCCAATTCCAGGTGGATCACGAAGCACCTAGGGCACCACATTTCAAGCACCATATTGAAAATGGGAAGCTGGGATGCTGAAAAGGGTGAGGGCTGCGTGCTTGCGTCAAGGTTGTAAATAGGTTGTTTTCTTTCCAATTCACTTTGCTATTGGAAAATGACTGAGAAATAACCCGACTAATTGCTGAATTCTCATGAAAGCAGCAGGCTCTGGCTTCACAACGACATCACTTCTGGCGGGTCCTGGAGATTGGCATTCTAAAAAGTGCATCCCAATACTAAAACATTTTAGAAGCACTGACTCATTGTATTCCATCAAACTCTTCAGCACATACATTCTTCATGTATGTATTTATTTTCTGGCACTCAACACCGTGTCTGGTATATGATGCCGGCCGCCCTCATGCCGAAAAGTTTAGCGACCCCGATTCAGATCACTGCAGCCTACTTGGAAAGCCTGGGATGAAAGAAGCTAAATCTTTAAACACGTTTCAAAGTGGGAACGGACAGGAGAAAACACTCTAAGGAAAGCGCGTAATTTTACATTTTGCTCTGTAGTTTTAGTGGGGCAGGGCTATAGAATGGGGTGTGTTGCACACTTTGCTTCTCTTTTCTTTGGACTCTCTTTTTCTGGTGGTCGCCCGTCCAATTATTTTGCACAATTAATCAATCCCTTCATGCGCAGAGCTTTTCTACTTGCTCGTTTAAATATATTTCCCTCAGCTTATCATTTTGGTCGTTTCTCTAAAATTCCTCGAGATCAAAGACTTTGCCTCTTCTGTCATTTAGCTCCAGACTCTCTTTACTTCCACACATTCTATTACACTGTGCTTTTCATCGTTCCCTTCGCTCTTCCCTTCTCCAACCTTGGCTTCCTTCTCTATTGTTTTCTCTGACCCCTTTCCTATCCTTTTGAGTGACAGATGTCTTTCTATCACTCTTGCGGTAGCAACTTTTCTTGCCGAAGTGTTGAAATTAACTGTTTAATTTAACTGTTCTTCTTTTTGTGTATATTTCTTTAATGCCAATAAAGGTTCTGAAACTGAAAAAAAAAAAACTTTGCTTCTCACATCACCACATCTGGAAATCTAGCTGTCAAGCCTAGGCTTTCCCTCCTTTCTTAAAGCTTATGAGCCCTTTTGGGATAGGAAGCCATTTAATTTTATAATTAGTATTTGCCTATAAACTACTTTGTGAACTTTTTGTTGAAAAGCAGTCTATGAATAAGATTGATCTATTGATTTTCTATATTCAGGGTGTGTGTGTGTGTGTGTGTGTGTGTGTGTGTGTGTGTGTGCGTGCGCAGGAGCCACACAGCTCCTACATACTTCACATGTGGCACAGTGTCAGTCCACGCATACCACCCCAGGGAGAACAGAGGAAGCTCAAAGCAAACAAATCCTGCCTAGAATCCACCCCGCTGCTTTTATTCCCACTAAATTTGTCCAACTGTCTCCTTACTGACCCAGAGAACAGCAGAAAGGATGTGGGTTTCGATGGCAGTGACAGTGCCTCTTTGGAACAAAGCTCCTCTCATCCTCCGACTCCTGTCCTAGAAATAGCACGCTGTGCTTGATCTATTCCGGGCTTTGTTTGGGCCCTGACAAGAGGAGCTGTTTGTCAAGGGAGCTGTTTTGTTTCCTGCGACTGATGTAATTTCTGCAGCCAGCCAAACAAAGGGCTCTGATTGTGGCCAGACGGAGCCAAGAGCCACCTTGCCCAAGCGGCAGGCTGAGGGGGAGCTGCGCCTCTTACATCTCGTGCCCATTCCAAAATGCCCAGCCCTGCCTGCAATCCTTGCCCATCACGGATCTGCTTTGGTGCAGATGAGGAAGAAAAAATTGATGCAAGATGAGAACATAAGAACATAAGAAGAGCCCTGCTGGATCAGGCCAAAGGCCCATCTAGTCCAGCTTCCTGAATCTCACAGCGGCCCACCAGGTGCCCCAGGGAGGCAGGAGACAAGAAGATGCTTGCATCCTGTTGCCACTCCCTTGCACCCGGTACCAGTAGCCCACCACCTTTGTAAGGAGGTTGCACAATCCATCACTGCCTATAGCCCACGATGGACCTTTCCTCCAGAAATCCGCCAATCCCCTCTTAAGACCAGATGCCATCACCACCTCCTGTGGCAAAGAGTTCCACAGATTAACTACCCGCTGGGTAAAAAAGTACTTCCTTTTATCTGTTTTAACGCTCCCAACCCTCAGTTTTAGCGGCAGCCCCAGAACCTCAATCTGAACCGACACTCATGACCACGGCAGCCTCGTTCCATCTGGCCCTCCCTACCCCCTGGCCCTGTTTAAAAAGGTGATGTGTGTGTGTGTGTGTGTGTGTGTGTGTGTGTGTGTGTGTGTGTGTAGGGGCTTATGCAGGGGAGGGAGAGAGTGGATAAAGGGATTTTTCCCCCCTCTCACACAACCCCAGAATCAGGGGAAATCTACTAAAATTGAGTGTCGGAAGCGAGCAGGCAAAAGAAAATACTTCTTTATCCAGTGTGTGGTCAGTCTGTGGGACTCCTTGCCACAGGATATGATGGTGTCTGGACAGATTTCTAGAAGAAAATCCGTCACAAGTTACAAGCCATGATGGGTATATTCAACATCCTGGTTTTAGAAGTTGGCTAACTTGAAACCCTAACCCTAACTTGTGCGGAAGCAGGCAGACCAGTGCAAGTTCGGAGGTGACTGGAGCCTTCAGGGGGCAAGGGCATGTAGGTGCCAGCTGCCCCAATGGGCTTGCTCAGATCTGTGCAAGCTGTGCGGCCCGAATCCCGGCCCCACTTCCCACTCTACTCCTAACGGCCACATCTTTGGCTGAAATGTTGGGACAGGAGGAGCCTGACTTCTGGTTATGAGGCTGCTTTGATTTCCCATAAGTCCCTGGGCACAGTGATTCCACAGGGCTTCTGGGGAAAATGGCTTCTGGCTAATGGGGGACACATGACCCTTGGCGGCACACCCATGGGGGTGGCACTGGCATCCACTGCCCACTGCCAGCCACAGTCAGTCAGCCTTCACCCTCCAGACGTGAACAGATGTGCCTGATAGTGACCATTATAACGTTTGCTTGTCACCATGGCACATTGTTCTGAATGACTAATGGGAAATAAAAATGGCAGCCATGATTGTATGCAGAATGTGGCTGCCACTGCAGAACTGACAGTGGTGGCAGAAGACTGTGAGCCCCCGGAGGACTATTTTGCTCCCATGTCAACTCCCACCTCCAAAATTTGAGTTTGTTGTTGTTCAGTCGCTAAGTCGTGTCCGACTCTTCGCGGCCCCCTGGACCGCAGCACGCCAGGCCTCCCTGTCCTCCACCAGCTTCCGGAGTTCGCCCAGTTTCATGTTCATCGCTTCGGTGACACTGTCTCACCATCTCCTCCTCTGCCGCCCCCTTCTCCTTTTGCCTTCCATCTTTCCCAGCATGAGGGTCTTCTCTAAAGAGTCCTCCCTTCTCATGAGGTGGCCAAAGTACTTGAGCTTCTGCGTCAGGATTTGTCCTTCCAGGGAGCACTCAGGCTTGACTTCCTGGAGGATTGACCGATTGGACCTCCTTGCAGTCCAGGGGACTCTCAAGAGTCTTCTCCAACACCATAACTCGAAAGCATCTATTCTTCGGCGCTCTGCCTTTCGTATGGTCCAGCTCTCACAGCCATACATGGCTACTGGGAAAACCATCGCTTTGACTATGCGAACCTTTGTTGTTTAGTTAAAATTTTGTTAAAATTTGAGTTTAGCATTAAGCTAAAACTTCTGTTGGAGAAGAAAGGCTGCATGTGGCAGGAATCAGGGAGGTGTCCTTCGATACATGTGCGTGTGGGGAGGACGGCACCTTGGTACAACTGTGTTCATGAAAGCCGCATTGAGCAGCCAGACCTGGGAAAAGGTGGCTGCTTGTCTCCTGTGTGCACCGTGCTGTGGGCGGCCTCGGGTGGAGCTTCCTGCCTGGGGTTTTAATGAGTGGCTCCCAGTTGGGTTTGTTTAATGTCGGGTTGGGGGTGAGCGGGTTGGTTTTTTTCTTCCTTGGCTACCTTGGGTTTGCCTGGTTATTTCTGGAGGGGGAGGGAGATGAAGCCTTTTGTGGGCGTATTGGCATGTCAGTCACTATAATTACATGCTCTTGCAGGCTTGGCGATCTGTAATTTGCAGCCAGCCACCCCACCTTTGTCTGCTTGGGTTCTAGAGGGTGGTCCACAGTGGCCTGCAGGAACACATGTCAGGAAAAAAGACCCATGGAAGGAAATGCTCTGATGGGCAGAAAGTTCTCCACCTTAGGACTGCAGCCGTCACGGTGTTCCAAGCCGCTGCAGACCTGAGCACCGAGCCTGGTTTGTTTGCTCTGCGCCCCCTCCACACAAACCCCAGATCCCTGCCACTTTCCATTCTTAAGCAGGTCAGGATGAAGTGAGGTGGGAGAAGGCTGGACAAGCTGCCAATTTTTTTCCTACATTGGCCCGCTTTGCAGAAGTTCAATATCCTGGCCAAGCGAGTTGATATTTGCATTCCACAGGGCGGAGATGTTTTGTGTTTTTTTTTTAAAAGAAAGCAAATCAATCCCACATACAGCTCTTGGAAATTTACTGAAAACAGGGGCTGCTTAGAAGTCAGAAATGCAGCTAGTAATTTGGGGACAGCTCTGTGGAGCTCAATTGGAGGGCAGGGTTGTCCCTTGAGGAGAGGGTCTTGGCTAGAGCCTACGCTTTGAATGCAGAAGGCTGCAGGGTGCATCTCCAGGGTGCAAAACCTTCAGGTCCCAGCGAATCACTTGTAAGGGAGATCAGTGCACCACCAGCCAGACCATAGGGCAGAGTTCTTTTGTTCAGTTCCCCCACTGTCACAAGCAATGGGCAGGGGCGGACCTAGTCAAAATGGCGCCCAGGGCACCCAATAGAAGTGCGCCCCTATGGGACCCCAGGTCTACCCACCAGAAGCAGCCCCAGGTAGACCATTGGGACCAGCCACAGGTAGACCTGGGCTCCCCTCGAAGGAGCCCAGGTCTACCCATTAGAAATGACCATGGGTACACCTGGGCTCCCTTCGAGGGAGCCCAGGTCTACTCGCAGCTGGTCCCAATGGGGGCCACTGGTGCCCCCCTAGATGGCCCCAAGACGGCGCCCAGGGCTCTTGCCCCTCCTGCCCCCTAGATCCGCCACTGGCAACGGGATCCAGTTAGCATGCTCTAGGGCAGGGGTTTCAAACTCATTTCAAACAGTGGGCTGAGCAGTGTTCATGCAACTAGCCGTAGGCAGGAAGTGATGTCATAAAGCAGGACGTGTCATAATGCAGGAGGTGACATAATGAAGCAGGAGATGGCCAGCAAGGTGCACTTTTTTCCTCACTTAGGGGCTGCAAATTAGCTGCAAGTGACAGAAGAGAAATCGTATTTTCAAGATGAGCCCAATTCTCACTTCACTTTACATCATTTCACAGCAGCTGACGGTGGCGCTGGGAGAGCCCAACTATCATGCGGGCTGCATTTGGACCACGACTTTATGCTTGACACCCCTGCTCTAGGGAGTGTTGCCCCCCCCCCAGCGTCTCCAAGCCAAGTCCTGTTTTCCTGGCGGGAAAACAGGCAGCTCCACAACAACAATGCCCGAAAAGGCCTGAGCAAGTGGACGAGCACTTCCCCTCTGTGCTCGTGGGGAAGCTTGCCCACTTGCCCAGGTCTTCTCGGGCCTTCTTCTTGATGGCCTGCCCATTTTCCTGCCAAGAAAGCGTGGCCTGTTCTGAGGCCTCTGGGGCTCACAGCCACGCAGCGGCTGCCAGAGGCGGATCTACAGGAAGGGCAAAGCTCTAAGTGTTGCAAGAATCCTTACCCTGTCGTGTAAACCCCTCCTCTCCCTTGCTGCTGTAGCCAGTAAGCAACGCCAAGATGTTGCTGTTCCCTGTGAGGATTGGCTACAACGGTGCAGGAGAGGAGTGATTTCCGCTGCAAGGTGAGGCTTCTTGCAAGACTTAGAGCTCTGCCCTCCCTTAGATCTGCCTCTGGCGGCTGCCCTGTGGGGAAGTGCTCGCCTCGTCCACTCGCTCTGCAGCCCCAACAAAGCGGTGGCTCCCTGCTGGAGGCAGAAAAAGTGGAAGGAGGGAAAAAATTATGAGGTGAAAACGCTGAGCTCTGTGGAGTCAGAGTCAGACACGAGGAGATAGTTGGGGCAGCTCCTCAAGAAACTCGGGTTCAGAGCTTGAGGAGGAAGACCTCTGACTCCGGAGCCCCCAGACTCTGCACCTCGTTGAGCCCAACTCCCAGCTCAACCCATACCTGGAACCTGGTGCTATCCTGTACCTGCTTGCCAGTTCCGGCAGCGATTCAAGTGGGCATTGCTGGGCAGGAGGTGCAACACGTCAAGTTGAGGTAAAAAGCAGAACCCTTTGAGGGCTCTGAGGCCTAAAGCCCAGCATGGAATTGATGGCCGTCCATGTCCCATAGCCTCAGTATACGGCTGTGACCCACCAGATGCCTCTGGGAGCACAGAACACCACAAGAGACCTGTGTCCTGCTGCCACCCACTTGCATCTGGTATTCAGAGATAGTCTACTTCTAAAACCAGGAGGTTGCACATACCCTTCCCAGCTTGAAACTTGTGATGGACTTTTCTTCTAGAAATCTGTCCAATCCCCTTTTCCAAGGAATCCAGTCTCAATGCCATCACCACATCCTGTGGCAAGGAGTTCCATGGACGAATCAGAGGCAGCGGAAGGGTGCTGCAGGGGATGATAGGCACAATGGGCGCTGCTGCGCAGAACAACCTGTGCACTTTTTTGTCCACCTATCCTCAGGTATACTCGGACCTGGGGAATAGCTCTGGAACTAATTACTGGGTGCTGGGCGAAGAAATAGTTCCTTTTGCCCATTCCCTTAGTGGACGTCCCTCTCCTGGAATTTCCCCAACTGGTCGTCGATATAGGACTCCGTACACCAAAACATCTAGGCACAAAAATAGTTTTTTCCTACCTGTGCCATTAAACTGTTGAACTTGTAATTATGCTGAGGTGGCTTGGAGTTTGAGGCAGTGTTTTATTCTGAATAATGCCCTTATTTGTTTTGTGTATTTATTGTTTATCATGTGTGTGTAGTACTGTACGTATGTAGCCGGTAGCCGTATCAAATTCCAGGTATGGTTTACGTACTTGGCCAATAAAATTATCTAATCTAATCTAATCTACTTCCTAAAAACACATTGCTGTGTGAGCACTAAAGTCGTATTTATACCTAGAGTTGCCACCCTCTGAGAGAGGTCCTAATTTTGCAAGAGGCGCTCGCTGTGACACACCTGCCATCTCCAGAAGCCCTCTCCACCCATCCCTGTTGTCCCAAGATAGCCCCGTCCTTGGCCAATGGCTCGCCCCATTTTTGCTTTTTGTGGGAGATCTGTCAGTCCAGTTGTCATTCTCCAGAGTTCAGCCCCCTCCCCAGGGTCCTGAGCCAGAAAGTGGAAAGGCTTGCCTAATGATTGGTTAAAGGTAAAGGTTTCCCCACGACCGAATGGTCTAGTCATGACCGACTGTAGGGGGCGGTGCTCATCTCCGTTTCAAAGCCTGTAGAGCTGGCGTTTTGTCCGAGGACAAGCTTCCGTGGTCATGTGGCCGGCATGACTCTACGCCGTAGCGCACAGAACGCCATTCCCTTCCCACCGAAGTGGTCCCTATTTATCTACTGGCATTTAGGTGCTTTGGAACTGCTAGGTTGGCAGGAGCTGGGACAAGCAACGGGAGCTCACTCCATCGTGCAGTCTTGAACTCCCAACCTTCCAGTCAGAAAGCCCAGCAGCAGCCGTTTAACCCGCTGCACCACCACACCCCTAATGGTCTAATGATTGGTTAGTCTAATGGTTGGTTAGACTGCTGCAAAACTCAGCATCCTCTTGTTTTCTGATGTACAGTAGTTCAGAAATGTTCATTCTGTTTCTCAATGTTTCTCCAATGCAAATGAACCCCTTCTTATGCTATATGCTTCATCTTGTCACTAAGCTCTCCCCCACTCATTTTCCTCCCATCTGGCCCTCCTGATTTCAGGCCCCTTTGCTTTTCCTCTGGAGTCTGACCCACGTGTGTTCTTTTACATAGACAAGGAGTGAGTGGAGAGCCACAACTTCTCTGACAGTTCTCACAACTTCCCCCTAGGGTCTCAAGCCTCCAATGTTATTTCTGCATGAAATTCTATATGCATTTTGAGGGTTTTTTTTAAAAAAAAAATGCTTTGCAGCCAGAGAAAGCCCCTGATCTGAATATTGGAACTTTTCCCAAAAATTCCTTGGCATGGCCCGGCACAGTGGAAAAATATCTTGAAAAGGTCTAATGAGAAAGTGGGATGTAGCCAGCTGCCTATCCTGGAGCCCAGACCAACAAACAAAGATGCATCAGGAGATAAAATGGCAGGCTTTTGTAAATAAGGCTCAGGAAACAAAGCAAGGGAACAAAATGTTTTCTCTGGCAGCGTTTAAAACCACACGATGCCCCAAAATGTGTACCTTGTTTACCGGGGATGGTCCATCTCCTAGTTCCTAGTAAATGTTCCATGTGCTTTGGCGCAGGCCTCTTTAAATGGCATGGCTCACTCTCTTTTAAATAGGTAATGTTAATCCAGGTTTGACATTTTAATTTTGGGAAATTTATAGGCTTCTAGTCCTCATGTTGCAAATGTTGGTGTGCCTATATCAGAAAGTTCAATATTCCTTCCTATACCTGAATGCTGAAAGGTGCTGGCAACCACCTTCCTCACAGAGGATGTGCTACACTCGACTTGACTGCTCCTTTCTCTTCAACTAGCACAGTGAAACTTTTTTTTACCTCCAAGACCAATAAAGGTTTGTTCATTCAAGGGTACCTCTCGCTGTGAGGTCACTTCCTTGCCAGATGTCATGCCATATGATTGAGTTGAGCATACGGTTTCTTTAATGCCTGCCTCAATCCCTTGCTTTTATTTCACGTCCCACTGGGGAAGAAAAAATGTTTGCTTTGCTGTTGGGCATCTAAATATTGACTTAATGTTGTGCCATCAAAGGCAGACTTTGTCTCTTGTTTCCAATCCAAATATCAGCCAATATGTAGCCTACTCCAATCTGCAGTGGTCCTGATTTGGAGAACCCTGAAGCGGGCAGGAAGTAGCTGCAAGACTTGCTTTTTATGACAAAAAATATTGTTGCTGCAGTGGATAATACAATATATCCTACCAAAAGACTCTTCCTCTAAGGCGCTCTTTCGGTGGGATATAAAAATAGCAAGATGTGAATTGTAGAATGGCTTTGGCAGAGGAAAACGATGTCCCAGATTCCTCTGCCACGGTTACCTGGTACATCCCAGGGCAAATGTGTGGCCTTTATATAGGGATGACTCCAGTGATGTCATGCAGGGGGAATGCGGGGGAACTCAGTTCCACTAGTTAAAATTAGGGCTGACTCCGCCCACTTCACTCTCCCCCCTCCCCCCTCCCAATACCTCTGCAAAGAGCTTTTCTTCTTGGTTGGCCGGCACTCAGAGGGTTAAAGGGAGCGACTCCGGATTCCTAGGGGGGTGAAGGCAGTGATGTCATTCAGGGGGAACGGACCAGAAGGGGCGTTCCGGATCCTAACGAGTTCCGTGGCTGGTTCCGGGTTCCCGACAAGTGCCAATCAAAAGTGAGTCCCTGTTCCTAAATCATTTGAATGACACCACTGCATGACTCCCCCTACCAGTGGAGCCACCCCCTGCTCTCAACAGCCCTGCAAAGTAGGCTAGGTTGAGAAGTAGCAATGGGGCCCAGGTTCAGCACTGAGTGGTTGCTGCTAGGGGGGGGGACAGCTGTGTGAGGCTGGAGCAGCAGACAACGACAAAAACCCTTCAGCACTTGGAAGGCCAACCATTTTATGGTAGCAGCTATTGTGGAAGATTGTGCTGTTGAGAACAGTGGAGCATGACGCTGAGAGCACCATCGTAACTTGCACTGGGACAGGCAGGCGGGCCTGAGCTGGAGCCTCTCCTACAGGTACCTCGGATCTGTGCCTGCTGGTACAGCCCATACAGGACTGCACCTTCAATGTGGTAAAATCCTCAGTTGGCAGGGGTGTGTGTGCGTGTGATTATGCAGAAGAAAAACAGAGAGGAAATCAAATGGGAGAGGCTAACTAAAAAACCAAGAAGTGTAAATCGGGAATCCCAGCCAGCTGGCCATCATTTCACAGCAGTTGTTGTTGTTGTTCAGTCGCTAAGTCGTGTCCGACTCTTCGCGACCCCCTGGACCGCAGCACGCCAGGCCTCCCTGTCCTCCACTAGCTTCCAGAGTTCGCCCAATTTCATGTTCATCGCTTTGATGACACTGTCTAACCATCTCATCCTCTGCCGCCCCCTTCTCCTTTTGCCTTCCATCTTTCCCAGCATGAGGGTCTTTTCTAAAGAGTCCTCTCTTCTCACGAGGTGGCCAAAGTACTTGAGCTTCAGCTTCAGTGTTTGTCCTTCCAGGGAGCAATCAGACTTCCTACTCTTCGGCGCTCTACCTTTCTTATGGTCCAGCTCTCACAGCCATACATTGCTACTGGGAAAACCATCGCTTTGACTAGGCGAACCTTTGTTGGCAGGGTGATGTCTCGGCTTTTGATTAAGTTGTCTAGGTTCGCCATAGCTTTCCTCCCAAGAAGTAAACGTCTTTTAATTTCATGGCTACAGTCACTGTCTGCGGTGATCTTGGAGCCCAGGAAAGTAAAGTCTGTCACTGCTTCCATTTCTTCCCCTTCTATTTGCCAGGAAGTGATGGGAGTGGTGGCCAAGATCTTAGTTTTTTTAATGTTGAGCTTCAAGCCAACTTTGGCACTTCCCTCTTTCATCCTCATTGTAATTTGATGGGGAAAAAATGCACCTGAGAGGGAGGGAAGTGCAGAGAAAGGGCTGTTTTCCTGAGAGCTGCGACCTCAGAGATGGAAGGGTGAGGGAACTTTCCTCCTCCTCCTTGAATCAGAGCAGAGGGAAGGAGCTGCTCCGTGACGGCCACTGCCTGCCTGCCTGCCTGCCTGCCGGGGAGGTGTGCATGTCCTTGGCTGCGCTCTGGATTCCTGTGTGACTTTCAGCTCCCTCAGGGCCGGCCTTGGTGCTTGCTGGTTATGGTGGCCTTGAGTGAAGCCGTCCTGGGCTTTCTTCTTCACCCCTCCCCAGGGCTGGCCTATCTGTGAAGCGGTGACTTGGTCACCCACTTCTGCGGCTCCGGTTCCACCAGCAGGAAAGAAGTGAGGAGCTGCTCCGAGACTCGCCATTGAGGAAAAGGGAAACGGAGTGGAAGAGGAAGTGTGGGGGAGAGGAGAGTGGTGTGCTAGAGAGCCTCTTCTCTTCCCCACACTTCCCCTCTAGTCCGCCCTCTTGAAAAACAGGGTGCCAAGGAGGAAAATGGAGTGCAGGCCCTCCTTGGCATCTGCAGATTAGACCAACCGCATATGGGAAAATCAAATTTTTAAAAAATCACATGCCCAGCTATTGCACGGCGCTTGGTTGCTTGTATGCCTCACGCCCACTTTGCAATGTAGTTAAAGCAAATTCCGTATGTCAATGTATGAAATGTTTGGCAAGGTACATTATTTGCACAAATGTATGCAATTTCTGCCATTTAACTTTATTATTACCATTTGCCTGTAAACCGCTTTGTGAACTTTGTTGAAAAGCGGTATATAAGTACCTGTTGACTGATTGACTGACTGTAAATGCCCGCAATTTCTCCATACGAATGTCATTTTCTTACTGGGATTTGACCATCCATGGAATTTGTTATCTGGATATGGGGTTCCAGAACTAAACCCTTATGGATATGGCCACAGTGACCCACGCCCTAGTGACATCTAGATTAGATTATTGCAATGCGCTCTACGTGGGGCTGCCTTTGAAGATGGTCTGGAAATTACTACTAGTGCAGAACGCAGCTGCTCGTATGGTTTCTCGTTGCTTCGGCGACTACACAGAAGATTTAGTCGAGAGGGTTAATGCCTCCGTTTGCCTGAAGATAAGAGCTGAAGATCTGAAGGTCGCCAGTTCGGGACAGCCGGAAGTCTCTGTGAGTGGCAGACCTCGTTAATTGCGGCTGATTAACAGCTGAGCTTCGGCTGCCTTGTGTGAGGGGGAGTTGTGCCGAAGTTCAGCCACTTCTCTGGTGGGAGCAGGGAAGCCGTTTATCAGCCAGCAAGAAGACAAACGGGTGGCCAGAAAGAAGGACTAAATCCAGAAAGATCCATCTGTATGTGTGTAGTTCTTGAAAGATAGAACAGAAGATAAATTGTAAAAACCTTTGGGTTTCTGAATAAAGTCTGCCCATGTAAACCGCCTTGAGTTATAGTCATCAGAGAAATCTGGTGACCTAAGAAAGGCGGTATATAAATCCAAGTATTATTATTATTATTATTATTATTATTATTATTATTACTATTATTATTATTATTATTATTACACTGGCTGCCAGTTCTGTTCTGGGCCCGATTCAAAGTGCTTGTTTTGACCTTTAAAGCCCTTTACGGCTCGGGTCTGGGGTATTTGAGGGACCGCCTCCTTCCATATAATCCTGCCCATACTCTTAGGTCATCTGGGGGGGGGGGCCCTTCTGACTGTGCTGCCACCAGGAGAGGTGAGGGGGATGGCGGCCAGGAATAGGGCCTTCTCGGTGGCGGCCCCCTGACTTTGGAACACCCTCCCCTTAGAATTAAGAACTGCTTACTCTTTGGCAATATTTCTGCGGGAGCTGAAGACCTTATATTTCAACAAGCTTTTAATTGTTGACAGGCTGGCTGGTTTTTATACTTTCTTTGTATATTTTAGGATCCATGGGGCTCGTCGTTTTAAATTTTAATTATTTTTATATTGTTCTTCATTATTGTTTTAATTATCAAACATTGTGATTTTATTGTATTTTAATGTTGTACGCCGCCTTGGGTGCCCATGGGGCAGAAAGGCGGGATATTAATTAATTAATTAATTAATTAATTAATTAATTAGTTAGTTAGTTAGTTAGTTAGTTAGTTAGTTAGTTAATAATATGGAGGGCCCACTGTACTGCTTCTGAGCTGAGAATTGGGCACCTTTGGGGGCAGGTGAGAAGGTAGCAACAGCGGCAGAGCGAGAAGTGGTGGCCTTGGCTATCCAGGGATCACGGATTGCCTTTTACCCTCTTTTTGTTTGACAGATTCTCTCTAACCTGCAAAAAGCTGGCAGGCAGAATGGTGGTGGTTGGAGGCGGACAGGCGAGGCAGAACCCCGAGAAGGACAATAGTCCGTGGTTGGGAGCTGCGGACAAATGGCTGTTTCATCGGGCACGTTTTCCAACTGGACGTCAGCCAGCCCATGTTTGGTCTCTATTTCAGAACTAAATAAACCACGTATTGGCAAATCTTGGGTTCGGGTGAAGCGAGACAATTGCTTTTGACGGCTTCTTATATCTGAATGCCAACAACATGAATTACAGGGTGACAGTTTGATAGCCATAGGCCAGGACCTTTGGATTGGGAAGATTTATTTTGTCCATTGTCTTCTGAGTGGGTTCCCCCCTCCCGGAAGAAAAACTGTTTAAACCAAAAGTAATATAAGTGAGCTTTAAAAAAAAACACCAAAAGTTGTGCCTACATTTAGGGCGCAATCCTAACCTACTTTTCAACATTGGGGTAAGGGTGATGCAGAGATAAGGGAACAAATACTCCCGTACCTTTAGGAAACCTCCACGACTGTTCCCCAGCTGCAGGATGCAGCACGTGCCCCATTGGCACTGCTAAGCATAGCTAAAGAAGTGCAGGGGGTGCAATTGCACCGGGCAACAAGCTTTAGGGGGCAACAAGCTGAGCTTGACAGCAGTGGCCAAAATGGTGAGAACCTTGGTAAGTACAAATAATACCATCATGTTGTATAGAATTGGGAAGGTAATTTAATGAAGAAGGTAATAAAACAACCCAGAGTGTAGTATCTTTCTCAAACGCTATGGCCAAAAAACCAGAAAAGACAAAAACACAACTGTGACGTCACTTCCGGTCGTGACGTCACTTTTGGGGCAACATTTTGCCCTCTACACTGGGCTACGCTTTATAAGAACATAAGAACATAAGAAGAGCCCTGCTGGATCAGGCCAAAGGCCCATCTAGTCTAGCTTCCTGTATCTCACAGCGGCCCACCAGGTACCCCAGGGAGGCATGAGACAACAAGATGCTTGCTTCCTGTGGCCACTCCCTTGCACCCGGTACTCTGAAGTAGCCTACTACTAGTGTAAGGAGGCTACAACCCATCATTGCCTATAGCCCACAATGGACTTTTCTTCCAGAAATCTGTCCAATCCCCATCAAGACCAGATGCCATCACCACCTCCTGTGGCAGAGTTCCACAGATTAACTACCCGCTGGGTAAAAAAGTACTTCCTTTTATCTGTTTTAACCCTCCCAACCCTCAGTTTTAGCAGATGCCCCCTGGTTCTGGGGTTTTGAGAGAGAGAAAAGAACATCCCTCTATCGACTCTATCCCTCCCGTGCATAATTGTGTATGTCTCAATCATGAGACATAGGCGCCTTTTTTCCAGGCTGAGGAGCCCCAAACGCTGCAGTCTTTCTTCATAAGGGAGGTGCCCCAGCTTTCATTAGCTATGCCCCTGCTAGACAGTTGGTTAGGGTTGAGCCCTTAAAGCCTTGTTCACATTCTCACGTTTATTTCTTTAAAAATACTTATACCTCACAATCCTTTGTCTCTAAAGGCAACACAATCAACCAATACAGCAATAGATTTAAATCTACACTAAAGGCAGACCATTAATATGTGCAACACTATTAAAATGAGGAAGGAGAAACCAAGGCAGCAAACTTTCTCTCTCTCACACACACACAGCGTAATCCTAAGCAGCGCTGAAATGGTGAGGCTGGCTGGCCAGCGCCATACCCAGCGCTGCTTTGGGGAGGCTGCAGCTTCCCTGGTGCAAGGGCACATTCAGGCCCTTGCTGTAGCGGAATCACTAGCCTCCCCTATGGAATCCTCAGATCTGCGCCTGCTATACAGCAGGGGCAAATCCGAGGAGACCATGCAGCCCGAATTGGGGCCGTGTGGCCTCGGGATTCGGCCTTGGATTCGGCCTTATGGCTGAATCCAATGCCCGCCCCCCTCCCAGGCCAGCACGCCCGTTGGCCCACCCAGAGCCTGCCGAGAAACGCCCTCCCCCAACCCTCTCCCTCCCTTGGCCCGCCTTGTTACGCCTCTGTGCCTGCCAGACTCAGCTGGTGCAGGGGAGAGCGGAGGGTGGGCATGAGCGGAGTGGGAGAGAGAGCGGAGCTGGTCTCGGAGTGAGAGCGCTGATGTAAAGGTGCCGCTCGGTGCCCTTGTGTTGGCGCTCTGTGCACAGCGTCGATGCTACCATGTGGCGTCAACACTGCAGGGCGCCTAGGATGGTGCCCTCAATCTGTAGGTGCAATCCTAACCTGCAGTTAGGCCGGCACAGTTAGGCCAGTAAAGTTTGGCCGGCACACCGTAAAGTATGTTTGGACCACTCTTGGAGTCAGAGTGGCCACCAGCCTCAGAGAACCCACAGATGTGCAGCATCCTCCCTGACCCTGGGAGTGGTCCAAACGCGTTTTGCGGTGGCCCTTATGCCTGACAAACTTTGCTGGCCTAACTGTGCCAGCCTAACTCCAGGTTAGGATTACAGTATGTGTGTTTTCCCAAAAAGATCCATAGCTTTTCTGCTTGAAAGACATCCAAGTTAATTTTACAGCTCACAGGAAACCTGGAATTTCAGGAGGAAAAAGACCCCCCCCCACACACAGAAGGTGCTGAGTCCTGCAGAAATCATGATTAGGCACCAGCTTGGCTGGGAGTCTGACATCAGCTCGTCCAAGGTAGGCTAGGGGATCTATTCCAGAATGTTCTCTTGACAGCTATGATGGTAGAAGGCAGTGGTGTCATCTAAATGATTTAAGAACAGGTACTCACTTTTGATTGGCATGTGTCAGGACCCGCCCACCGGAAGTGACGTCATAAGCCGGAAGTGAGGTCGTGGCAGGAAGTGACATGATAAAAGCCCTTTTTGAGGCCTCAGGCAATTTTAAACTGACCCAACAGTTGCAACAGTATTCCACAGCACCCCCAGAACATGTTAAGGAGGCCTGGCATCATGTTAAAACCCCAGAGCAACTCATTTTTCAGTGGCAAGGAAAGGAAAGGCTCTGCTCCCTGCCTGCCTGCCTGCCTGCCTGCCTGGCTCTGAGAACATGCAGGCAACTCAAACGTGCAGGAAATTCAAACGCTGCAGGGGGCAGAGTCGACGAGTGGGCGGCCGAATGGGCGGGGCCAGCCGTAATCCTAGAAACCGGTACTCGCGTACCCCCGCGTACCCCCTGCATGACATCACTGGTAGAAGGGGGATCCAAGTTAAGAACTGCCAGTTTGCCCAGTGAAGCCCTGGGATTTACAGTACTTCTTTTCTCAGATGGTAAAGGTTAATAACTGGTTATTTAGAGCCTTTACTGGCAGGGGTGGCCCACTGGTGCGGCCAACTGAAGCCGTAGTCTCAGGCTGCGGATTGGTAAAGAAGTGCTCTTCTCTGCCCACCCTCCTTGCCTGCACTGGTCCACCATCTGGATTGGAAAATAGAGGGGGCCAGAGAGGAAGGAGAAATGTGGAGGGAAGGAGAGTGATAAGCTGGAACCCTGGAGAATGGGAGAGCAGAGGCTGGCATCTCAGCAGGGAAGGGGGGCAGCATTTGGCACGGCCTAGAGACGGCCTAGATGGTGCTTACACTCCGAGTGCAATCCTATACCGGAAAAAGGCCTGTTTCTGTGGTTCCTTTCACTTTGCAGCAGAGTCAGACTCATTTTGTGCGTCTTCTGCTTTCTCATTGCATCCTGAAGCACTGTATTTCTTCGGGGGGGGGGGAAGGCCAGTTGTTCGCAATACAGTTTTTGCTACTGTTGACAGCGGACACAGCCTTATTATTTTACACCTGTGTTGGTTCTGAGGAAACCACTGATTTCCCATTCCTGAATCTGAAGCGGGAGCATAGCTATTGGGAGGGGGGGTGCCACGGTAAGTATTGCGGGTGCCGCAATATGTTGTGGAAGAGGCCCCTCATCGCTGCCCAGAATGGTGAGCGGGAGGGGCAGCTTACACAGCGCTTTGTGGCACCTGCAGAACCTATTGCGCTGCCCCCTGTAGCTACACTATTGCTGTGAAGCCCCCCCTAGCCAAGAATGCCAGCTACGGCCCTGAAACAGACACAGCCAATGTCTGACACAGCCACCCACAGCACAGGTACAGCCTTGACATAGGGTGGTCTGTCAGTATCGCTTTGACTTTCCTTTCCTGCCTTCCGATTGGCTGCGTCTTGCTATCCTAGCATCCACTACTGCCACCCACAAGGGGGGTAAATCAGTGATGTCATGCAGGGGGTACACGGGGGTACGTGAGTACCGGTTCCTAGGATGACGGCTGGCCCCACCCATTCACCCGCCCGCTCGTCGACTCTGCCCCCTGCAACGTTTGAATTTCCTGCACGTTTGAGTTGCCTGCACGTTCTCAGAGCCAGGCAGGCAGGCAGGCAGGCAGCGAGCAGAGCTAAGCCTTGCCTTGCCTCTGAAAAATGAGCTGCTCTGGGGTTTTGGAACTGTTGGGTCACTTTAACATGATGCCAGGCCTGCTTAACATGTTCTGGGGGTGCTGTGGAGTACTGTTGCAACTGTTGGGTCAGTTTAAAATTGCCTGAGGCCTCAAAAAGGGCTTTTTTCATGTCCCTTCCTGCCACGACATCACTTCCGGCTTATGACATCACTTCCGGTGGGCGGGTCCTGACATGTGCCAATCAAAAGTGAGTACCTGTTCTTAAATCATTTAGATGACACCACTGGGGTAAATCTTATTGAACTCAATGAGACTTAACTTCTGCACAGACACACTGAAGATTACGCTGTTAGCCTTTTGGCTCATGAAGTCTTTAGTTTGCGTTAAAATATTGTAGCATCTTTATGATGTCTTTAAGAGATACTTTTTTGTTAGTCTTTCGGTTTTTTTAAATAGTAAAAGCAAGGTGTCAAAGGTTGGTCTTCAGAGGCCCCTCAAAATGGGAAACTTGAAGCTGTAGCTTACCGAACCTGTGCCTGAATCTGGCCCTGGTCACAGCCAGCCGGCTTAGAAGAGGCCTGGTCACTTTTTCAGCAGTCGCTTCTCCTCCTCGAAGAGGTGCTCTTCAACCTTGGCTCTTTTGGGTTTCCCCTTTTGGCAACTCTGTGAAATACGTTTTTGAGAAGGGAATGTTGATCTGTCTACCCAGGACTGTTTGCTTAGTTTTTAATACATTTTTTATAGGTGGCCTCTGTTGCCCTGCACAGGCGTTGGCCAGCTTTATGCCTTGATCCGGGCTGGGTGTGAAGCCTCACCCCAGAGGTCTTGAAAAGCGGCTTCAGACTGCAGCAGTACCCAACCCCTTTGTGGTCGGCTGCTCCTGCCACAATCTTTTCCTAAGCGACAGCCTACAAAAATGCCTGTTCCTTGCTCTGCGTTGGAAACCTGAATGAGGCACTTGATCCCCATTAGACCAAACCGTGTCTGTGTCATGGTCACATTTTCAAGAACAAAAAATGGCGAGGGTTTCATGTAGAGCCGCTCCCAAGCTTATATTTCTCTGTGGGATGAACTAGTCACCGCCACCACCTTGAGAATGCCAAGTCCATGGCCTAAAGTAA
Organism: Lerista edwardsae; assembly: GCA_029204185.1. Lineage (NCBI taxonomy): Eukaryota > Metazoa > Chordata > Lepidosauria > Squamata > Scincidae > Lerista > Lerista edwardsae. The sequence continues at coordinate 441,349 of JAJKFI010000158.1, read as the reverse complement.
GCTTTTGCCAGTTTGTTGTTGTTGTTGTTGTTCAGTCGCCAAGTCGTGTCCGACTCTTCGCGACCCCCTGGACCACAGCACGCCAGGCCTCCCTGTCCTCCACCAGCTTCCGGAGTTCGCCCAACTTCATGTTCATCGCTTTGGTGACACTCTCTAACCATCTCCTCCTCTGCCGCCCCCTTCTCCTTTGGCCTTCCATCTTTCTCAGCATGAGGGTCTTTTCTAAAGAGTCCTCTCTTCTCATGAGGTGGCCAAAGTACTTGAGCTTCAGCTTCAGGATTTGTCCTTCCAGGGAGCAATCACGCTTGACTTCCTGCAGGATTGACCGATTGAATCTCTTTGCAGTCCACGGAACACTCAAGAGTCTTCTCCAACACCATAATTAGTTTAATAATTCTCAAATCCATCTTTCCAGTTATCAATTAGCAGCAGGCATCTCCTGAACGCCACAACTTGTCCCCTAGTCCACGGCTTCAATCCTATCCACATTTTCTATTGCTGAATGCAATGGGGCTTACTTCAAAGTAGACATGTAAGGGATTGTTCTTTAGGACCAGTGGTGTAGGAGATCAAATCATGGCGCGCGCACACACACACACCCATAGCCATGCCCCATTAAGACTCTGACACCAAAAAAGGTCAACTTAAATATAAATGGGGTTTTTTTTTTTTGCTCCTGCCACTTATTCCAACTATACTTCATTTAAAGATGTAACTCATTACATCCCAAACTCTTAGAATGGGTTGCAAGAAGCTAGAAATAAAGGAATAATTAAAAAATATATACAAAATATATTATAGTGCTAGCCTACGTATGAACTCCCTTTGTGTTCAATAGGACTGACTCCAGGAAATTGTCCTAGGATTGCAGCCTTAATATAAACAGTTGCAATCCTAGGCATGTCTACTCAGAAGTCACATTCTATTCAATGGGGCTCAATCCCAGCGAAGTGTGCGTAGGGTTGGGCAGAAGGTTTAGTCGAGAGGGTTAAAGCCTCCGTTTGCCCGAAGATAAGATCCAAAGGTCACCAGTTCGACAACACCGGAAGTCTCCGTGAGCAGCAGACCTTGAGAAGTGCGACTGATAAGAGCTGTCTCCAGCTATCTCCTGTGAGGGAGGAGTTGTGCTGGGACAGCTGCTTCTTTGGTAGGAGCAGAGAAGCCGGTTATCAGCCGGCAGGAAGGCAATTGTGTGGCCAGAAAGAAGACTAAACCACGAAAGTTCCATCTGTATGCTGTTTGTTCTTGAAAGATAGAACTTCTTTGTAGTTTGTAAAAACACCTTGCGGGTTTAGAGATAAAGTCTGCCCATGTAAACCACCTTGAATTAAAGCCAGAGGAGCAATCTAATGGCCAAAGAAAGGCGGTATATAAATACTTGCATCATGATCATCATCATCATCATCATCATCACCATTATTGCTGCCTAAGGGCACAGTCCTAACCAACGTTCCAGTACTGACACAGCTCTGCCAGTGGGGCATGTGCTGCATCCTGCAGTTGGGGGGGCAGTCATGGAGGCCTCCTCACCTATTGCCTTACCTAAGGCAATATTTGTTCACTTACCTTGGCGCTGGAAAATTGGTTAGGATTGCACCCTTAGAGTAATAATAATAATAATAATAATAATAATAATAATAATAATAATAATAATAAT
>JAJKFI010000158.1:418700-439682 GCA_029204185.1 Lerista edwardsae | reverse complement strand
ATAATAATAATAATAATAATAATAATAATAATAATAATAATAATAATTGGATTTATATACCGCCTTTCTTAGGTCACCAGATTTCTCTAATGACTATAACTCAAGGCGATTTACATGGGCAGACTTTATTCAGAAACCCGAAGGTTTTTACAATTTATTCAGAAATGTTCTATCTTCCAAGAACTACACACATACAGATGGATCTTTCTGGATTTAGTCCTTCTTCCTGGCCACCCGTTTGTCTTCTTGCTGGCTGATAAGTGGCTTCCCTGCTCCCACCGGAGAAGCGGCTGAACTTCGGCACAACTCCCCCTCACACAAGGCAGCCGAAGCTCAGCTGTTAATCAGCCGCTATTAACGAGGTCTGCCGCTCACAGAGACTTCCGGCTGTCCCGAACTGGCGACCTTCAGATCTTCAGCTCTTATCTTCAGGCAAACGGAGGCATTAACCCTCTCGACTAAATCTCCTGCCCTAGGAGTACCATCCTAACCTGGAATTAAGCCAGCACAGTTAGGCCAGCGCAAGAGCCACAGTAAAGCGCGTCTGGACCACTCTCGGAGTCAAGGAGGACGGTGCACGTCTGTGTGCTGGCTTCTGACTCAGTGCTCCAAACGTACTTCACAATGGCCCTTGTGCTGGCCTAACTGTGCCGGCCTAACTCCAGGCTAGGATTGCACCCTCAGTCATTCATTTTAAGTGAGTCCCCTAAGTTCGTCTCCTGCTGAGCCAGATGCTGCATCTTGGCTACAGTCCTTGGAAACAGTTTCCATGGCAGCAACTGAGCACCCCTGCTGATGATGTCACCCCCCTCCCGTCCAGGACAGGGCCTGGAGAGGCTCTCTTTTTTGGACAAGGACCTTCCTGGTTTCAGTTTATTTTTTCCTACACTCCCCCCCCCCCCACAACTCACACATTCCCTAGTTGACTGTGGAATAGAATAGCTGAGCACTGCAACAGGCAAAACAAACCTAGCAGGAAAGGAAGGATCATTCTTTGCTGCCCTTCCTTTCAAAGCTTCTGGAACTGACTGCTGTTGGGGATCGTTGTATACAGGCAGGGCGTAATGTGCCTTGTCAGGGCGGGGGGGGGGGGAAAGGCATGTGTTGTGCCTCCCCCCTTGCCATGACGTCTTGATGCCCCATGTCATGACATCATGTGCACAGGGGCGGATCTAGGGTGTGGCAAGGGGTGGCAAGAGCCATGGGCGCCATTTGCCTGGGGGCGCCCATGGCCCTTAGCCCCCCCTCGCAATGCCCAAGAGGACGCCTGAACCGCAGCAGAACCGGGGTGTCTCCTGGCCGCCGCTCGCCTTAAAGTGCCAGCAGCACCCAGGAGACAAGGAGTCGGGGCTTGGCTTCTGCCCGCCATGTTAGCTGACATGGCGGACAGAAGCCACACCCCGCAACGTCGTGACGTCATGATGTTGCGTGCCATGGGCGCGGTTTCGCCCTGGTACACCTCTGCATGTGCAGGACCTTTCTGCTGCAGCCTGGGTGATTCCAAAATCAGCTTCAGCATGTCTTGCCAAGGCTGGCAGAGCCCCAACTCCAAGGAGAATGCCTGTGTTCTCCCCGGGGGTGGGGGGGGTGGTCACTGCCTGCCTCAAGTGAATTCTTAGGGGTGCAAAATTTTGCGCCTCTTAAGAATTTTGTATGCTTTTGGCCTCCCCATGCTACGCCTCTGGATACAGGGATCAAAAGATCCAACAAACACGTCTTTAACATTCTGACAACCTGCACTGCACTTTTGCCATTTAGTTCATTTTCTGCCTAATCGAGTAAAGCCTTTGCCAGGGCCTATAAGTTATGAGGCTTCATTTTAGGGCAGTATTTAGGAATAAGGGAGAGGTTTGCGAGGAAGGTGAGATATGTCAAAGAGCCGAGAGGAGACCGGAAGTGTTTTCACATTGCTTAGTAAATTGGGACTCCCTCACTATGCACCAGTGGTGTCACTAGGGGGTGAGAACCACACTGGGAGACACTCTCAGGGTAGGTGGTGGTGGTGACACCACTAGTGACCAAAAGTTTGGAAACCTTAACTTTGTATTTATGAATGATACCAACATTTTATATATCATTGGAAATGTAATTTCATGCAGAATGTAATAAAACAAATAGTGTTGACTTATCTGTATTCTATGAAAGGTTACAGCCAATTAACCAGGGGAAAAAAACCCACAACTGCCTTGTGTCACAAAAAGTGGCTTTCCTAAACTCAAAACTGACCCATGAGACTGATGGTTCTGAGGGCCAATGAGGTGTTATGACACAGCAGGGAACCAATAAAATGACAGCAACTGTGACAGATCTGGCCCTTGGGGACTCCCCATCTGGCCCACCAGTTGGCAAGAGACTATGGCAAGCCAGACCTTGCAAAAAGTGAGGTTTGCGGAGCTCTCCAATTATCATGTGGTAAGTGATTGTCATGTGACTGAGACTGAGACAGGGACTGAGATGGGCTGCACGTAGAGGCTGCATTGCTGGGGAGCTTCCATGCAAGCCTGGATCCATTTGTGAGTCCCGTCCCCCCCCTTTGGCAACAATTTAGAGGTGCATTTATTTTTCTGGCCCTCGACACCATGTCATATATATGATGCAGTCCTCGTACCAAAAAGTTTCGAGAACTTGGCCTAAAGGATAATACAGCCCTTTGTCTACCTGCCCTAATGTCAGTGGTGTCATCTAATTGATTTAAGAACAGGTACTCACTTTTGATTGGCACGTGTCGGGACCCGCCCACCGGAAGTGACGTCAGAAGCCGGAAGTGAGGTCGTGGCAGGAAGGGACATGAAAAAAGCCCTTTTTGAGGCCTCAGACGATTTTAAGCTGACCCCACAGTTGCAACAGTATTCCACAGCACCCCCAGAACACGTTAAGGAGGCCTGGCATCATGTTAAAGTGACCCAACAGTTACAAAACCCCAGAGCAGCTCATTTTTCAGTGGCAAGGCAAGGCAAGGCAAGGCTCCGCTCGCTGCCTGCCTGCCTGCCTGGCTCTGAGAACATGCAGGCAACTCAAACGTGCAGGAAATTCAAACGTTGCAGGGGGCGGAGTCAATGAGTGGGCGGGCGAATGGGCCGGGCCAGCAGTAATCCTAGGAACCGGTACTCGCGTACCCCTGCGTACCCCCTGCATGACATCACTGCCTAATGTTGGAGCGCAACTTAGGCCCAAGCCGGAACTGAGTTGCAATGTTTCGGAGGGGCCCCCAAATACCTGAAAGGAATCCAGCTGTGGATTAATATGGCCCTGGGTGTTAGTATGGTTTGTGTTCCCGATTATTTTGATTGCTCTTCTGAAAACTGGCGCATAGTCCCACAATCCACATTATGGTGCCCAGCCCAACTCCAATGCAAGGAAAAGTGAAAAGGAATTTGGCCCTCCAGCCGAACGGACACAACTTAGAGTGCAATTCTAACCTGGAGTTAGGTCGGCACAAGCTAAGACTGCAAAGTTTGGCCAGCACAAGGGCCACCATAAAGCGTGTTTATACTACTCTCGGAGTCAGGGAGGATGGCGCATATCTGTGTGCTGGCCTCTCTGACTCCAAACATACTTTATGGTGTTCCTTGTGCTGGCCAAACTTTACTGGTTTAGCATATGCTGGCCTAAATCAGTTTAGGATTGCACCCTTAGCTGCATTTAGGATTGCACCCTTAGCTGCAGTTCAGTTCCAGCATGTACAGTCAGGATTTTGTACATGCACAGGAAAACTTTCAGTGCCTGCCTTGCAATATCTTTTGGGACAAGAGCACAAAACATGCCTCCTTTCTTGCTCACCTGGAGATGGCATTTACTTGCCATTGATAACCCAAGGAAAGGTTCTCAACAATCCTCTTTGTCTGAAGTTTTTTGTAGTTGACTTGTGGAACTCTCTGTCACCAGATGTGGTCACCGTGAACTTAATTTCAAAACAAGGACAGAAGGACAATGAGAAAACATTGAGAATTTCTAGAGCAGGGTCCATGTTAAATGGTAAAGAGACAATAAATACAATTGCACCCTTGAAATTTTAGTTGGTGTCCCCCAAAGCCCTATCTCTGTTTCCTTAGTCTTCAAGGAGGATTTTTTTTTTGTTCATTTCCCACCCCAGCTGAGAAAATTGTGTCATGTCATTGACAATGAAAGTTTTGCAAATCATTAGAATCTAGAAAAAATGAGCAAGCAGAATGTTCCTTATGGTGGTCTTCTTAAACCACGGCAGTGGCCTGATGCTCTTAATTAGTATAGGGGTTTTGTGCAGTTGACCTGTGGAACTGTCTGCCACCAGATGTGATCACGGCATAGGTCAAGGGGGGGAAGAGAGAGTAATATAGCCAATATCTGGGAAGTGGGAATTATGGTAGAGAGAGGTGGATGCTGCAAAGTTTAAAAGAAAAAAAAATCCCTTCCACTCTCAATACTGTACAGGGATTTTTTGACAGGAAGGGAGGGGAAAACAGAACCTTTTCCATTTCCTGCTCTTTGGACCCTCACAGCACTATGCAGTAATTAAGATGTATAGATTTCAGGCCAGCAGCAAGCGCCATTCCTAATCTGTTACTGCCGAGCGGCGCACAGCGAGGGAAGGCCTCAAGGAAATAGGAAAAATGTGCTCTTCTTCGTTTCCCTCCCCCAAACAGGTGAGGCCTCAACATCACTGCCTGCTTGCCAAGGCCTTCTAGAGAGGTTTTGCTCTGCTTATCTGTCATTGAGTGAGGCTTGATAGGAGCGTTTGTGGGACACAGCCTTCTCTATAATAGCACCCCCCACATAAAATATGGAACTCCCTGCCTCTGCTTTTAAGAAAGCGCCTGCTCACCTAGAGATGGCACTTACTTGCCACAGACAAGCCAAGGAAAGGCTCTCCACAATCCTCTTCATTAGAATTTTTGTGCAGGTGGCCTGTGGAACTCTCTTCCACCAGATGTGGTCATGGTGTCGCTTTGTGAGCTTCCCTGAGGCAGCTGCTGGGCTACTGTAGGAAACAGAATGCTGGATTAGTTGTGCCTTGGGCCTGATCCACTAGGCTTCTATTTTCCGGCTCACATATGGTCTGGTTGTACAAGGTGCTGTGTGCATTGGATCTAATCAGATTGTGGAGACGAGCCATAATATATAATTGGCAGAGCCACCTGACCTGTACGAGTTCAACTCCTGTTAGCATCTCCAGGTCAAACCCCAGGAAGTGTCTGCCAGCCTGTGCCAAGACAAAGCTAAGCAAGACAGGCCAAGACTCTGACTCAGCTGACAGATACTTTGCACGTAAGCCAGATGTAAGAAACATTTTGAAGCCACCCCCAAATTAAAGAGAAGCCATGCTGGAATGGGGGGGGGGTCATGTTCACTGAGATGCCAGATATATTCTGGAAATGTGATGTTGAAACATGACGTGTGATAGTAAGAAATAAAACATTCCTCTCCTCTCCCCCCCTACAGCTACAAGAAGTGAGACTTTCTCCAGATGGCTTCCCATGGCCTGCACATGTGGCGTGAATGTTCCATAGTCTTGGTTCCATCCAGTGGTGTCATTCAAATGATTTAGGAACAGGAACTCACTTTTGATTGGCACTTGTCGGGAACCCGGAACCAGCCACGGAGCCCGTTAGGATCCGGAACGCCCGTTCTGGTCCGTTCCCCCTGAATGACATCACTGGTTCCATCTTCCTTCTGGTTTCTGCCGTTAGACCATGAAAAGGGAGGAAAAGCCATGCATCAAGCCCACGTCTCACAGCCCACCCAGTCCAGACCCTTCCCCCCACAATGGCCCCCCAGATATAAACAGGGCATGATGAACAACACATCCTTCTCCCAGTGATGTCATGCAGGGGGTACGCGGGGGTACGCGAGTACCGGTTCCTAGGATTACGGCTGGCCCCGCCCATTCGCCCACCCACTCGTCGACTCCGCCCCCTGCAACGTTTGAATTTCCTGCACGTTTGAGTTGCCTGCACGTTCTCAGAGCCAGGCAGGCAGGCAGGCAGCGAGCCGAGCTTTGCCTTGCCTTGCCACTGAAAAATGAGCTGCTCTGGGGTTTTGGGACTGTTGGGTCACTTTAACATGATGCCAGGCCTCCTTCACATGTTCTGGGGGTGCTGTGGAATACTGTTGCAACTGTTGGGTCAGTTTAAAATCGTCTGAGGCCTCAAAAAGGGCTTTTTTCATGTCCCTTCCTGCCACGACCTCACTTCCGTCTTATGACATCACTTCCGGTGGGCGGGTCCCGACACGTGCCAATCAAAAGTGAGTACCTGCTATTAAATCATTTAGATGACACCACTGCCTTCTCCCCTGTGACTATATTCAGAGGTACACTGGTAGCGCCTAGCCCTCATGACCGGAAGCCAGCAACACATCAATTCTTTACCAAACCTTTTTTAAAAAGCCATCTTCACTTTAGTGGTCATTTTCAAATCCAGTGGTAGCGGGTTCCATAAGTTAATTGCACTTGGGTGAAAAAAAGGATTTTCTTTTGCCTCTTCTGAATGAAATCCCCCTGTGTGGACCTCTCTTAGTTCTAATACGGCGAGAGAAGGAGGGAGCACGCCACTCTTGCCGGCTTTCTCCGCATGCCACCGTTGTTCTTCCCGGCACAGGCTTGTGGAACTGCTACAGCTCCTTGCAGCTTTCATGGCAGCGCGGACCCTGCCCTCTGGAGGCCGGACCACTTGCTCATTAGCCCCGGCCTTTGCTGAAACCAGACACCCGCTTCCCCAGTGCCAAAACACAGAAGTCCTCACGGCTATTTAAAAACGGGATGCCTCTTTCTGGGGTCCGTCCCCCACTTCTCCTGCACATCCCCAACACCTCCAACTCATCTCCCTTCACAGGCTGAAAAATCCACCTGCACTGCACACCTCCGCAGGATTACCTGGGATAGGCCAAAGACTGCTGGCACCTGAACTGCGAAAGGAATTTTTCAGGATTCTGTATCTGTAGTTTGACTCAGGAGTCAAACTGACCTCTGAAAAGGGGGCACTAGTCCACGAAGCCAGATCTTCGAACTGAGGCAACGACCATGCACGGCTCATCTCATGACTGAGTAAGTGTCCTGCACTGTGATGGGAGGGGGAGAAAGAGCAGGAGGTGGGATCTTCGAGCCAAGGATTTCAAGGTCCCAAGTATGTTTTTTTAAAGTGTCTTTCATTACGGATTATTAAATGGAAAGCATTTTTTTTTAAAAAAAAACTACTAGAGAGGGACTTTAAATTTAGACTGACTGTTTTGAAAGCATTCCTGATTTTTAGTGGCCTGCTTATTTAAGGCTGCCACTCTTGTGAACTGGAATGGAGAAGGAAAGAAAGAAAAATTTGCTAGCAGATGGTGACTGGTTTTGTTTTGTTTTTCAAAAGCAGGGACACCTGCAGGATTGAACCTTACTGAAGTGGGCATGTAGTTTCAACAGATGCATGATTTAGAATTTAAGTGGTGTGCAAATCACTGTGCATGTTTCCTTGGCAGCCAACCCCAGAGGTCTTTCGGGTTTAATTCCAAGCCAGTGTGCATTATTTGGTCCAAGCCACCAAGCAACCCGAACCCATGACCCAAACTCAGAAGTCCCTCCTGCAGAGCTTTACGGGCACAGGCTTTTAGCTGCAGCCACAATTCCCAATGCTCCCTTGGCGTAGCTGTGTTGAATTCAAACACAGTTCAGTTCAAAAAGTGTTCTTGTGAGTTCTGATAAGTTGAATTGGGGCTGGAGTTTCTGGGTCTTCCTCTATTTTGGATGCCTGGGGAGCTGAAGATTCCTTCTCTTTTGGTCCATCTGTTGATCAGGGTAATCTTGGAGGGGAACTAGTATAGGGGAAGAAGTGCTTAGCTGTGAAAGGGGAAAGGTTCCTGCAAGCCCTCCACTCCGTTAGCATGAGACAAATTCTAAGATGTGTCTTCGGATGTTTAAGGATGGGGGGGGGGGTAACTTACCTGATCACTTTAACTACCTGTGCAGAGTCCATTTGTATCTCCAGATTCCACTGGGGGAGCCCTGTGTTACTTTGCTGCAGCAACATACCCAGGGTATTATATTGCTTGGAGGCACCTTGGAGCATGTGGCCTTGAACACTCTTTAAGGTGCCACTTTCAGAACATACCATTCGGAACTTGCCCCATCAAACTGGCTTGCCACATTTACTTAAATCAAAACGTTTCATTGAACACAGCAAGATTTCTTTCTCAGCCAAAAATGCATAGAATTGTGCTGCCACAGAGTCAGTGGCCGGAGTTTTCAGGAGATCAGATGCACCACCCTTGCAAGGAACTCTTCAGTTACAAGTCTTGCAAATTGCTTATTTTAAGGTGGGAGTGCAAATTCCAGCTCTCTTCCATCCCTCCCTGTGCAGCCCAGCTGAATATTCTTCAGGCTGCAAGTGCAAAGGGAGAAAGAATCTTTAAAGCGTCAATCTTATGCACACTTACCTGCGAGTAAGTCCACGCAGTAGGACTTGCTTCGGATTTTAAATCGGTGTATCGTTACACTGCACATCCGCAACCCCGTGCGTGGTGGCTTGGAGGTCGCTGAACGCAGCGGGGACCCGATTCCAAGGAAACGTGCTGAACATTTGCAATCCTCTAAGGCAGGTTTATCTGGGATAGTATAGGAGTAAACTAACCCCTCAATGGCGCACAATGGCACTTGAGTAAGAGCAAACACAGAGAAATTTACCCCTTTGCAAAGGGATTATGAGAGTGCAATGGGGGTCGAGAGGGGGGCTTATTCCCAAATAGAGGATTTTTAATCTCTTCCGCCCCCGTCGCTTGGCCACTTTTTCAATCCCTTGCCAGTCTCACGTCCATCCTCCAGCAGAGGGCAGCAAAGAGCAGAAAGTAGGGGGGTAGCTCCTTTGAAAAGTTTCCTCCACGCCCCCCCTCCCAGATCTTGCTCCCCCCTTTTCTTGCTAAGCTCAGAGAAGAGTTTCTTGTGGAGGAACAGCCGCATCTGTAGTTGCCCCTCGAGAGAAATCTTCCAGCAGCTCCTGCCGGCCGTCTCCCCCCCACTCCCCCACCATCAGGCCAACATTAATTGCATGCGTGCTGGGCTCTTGCAGAGACCCACGAAAGGGAGACCCGGAGAAAGAGTTTTTGCTTTGCTGTCGAAGTGTGCGCTTTGCTCTGCGTTTGAAAGCAGCCGAGCAGCTCCCGCCCCCCCCCCGGGCGATGATGCGGGCTGCGCGCTCCCCAACGAGGTGTCCCGCTTTCTCTTTTTCGCCCCAGGCGTGAACCAGCGGAGAGTTAAATGGGATTAGGGCGATTTCTGCAGGGAGACGCGGACGCCGGAGCGGAGAGCGCACGGGGGGGCACCCGGGAGCATCGGAGCCGCCGGCCAGGTTGCTGGAGGAGCAGGATCGGGGCCCCCCAGCGAGGAGGAGAAGAGGAAGATGCACCCCCCCCGCCAGCCGGCGGCCGCCTGCTTTCTGATGGGACGCCCGGGAACAATGCGCTGAGCGGGATGAAGCGGATTGGGGACCCGGTCGTCAGCAGACTGCGAGCAGCGGCGGGCGAGGGGTGAGTGGTGCGGGCTTCGGGATGGGAAGGGGGTGCTCTGGTCAAGGGCAGAGCCGGTGGAGGTGGGGAAGGAGTGGGGGGCCGGTTTGGCTTCTGGGGGGACAGTTGGGTGTGAAAAAGTTCCGGGGGGGAAGAAGGGGACAGTGAGTGGGTCGATGGGGTTGAATCAATGAGAGGGGGGAAGCTGAGCTGAGAGCGTGCAACTCTTCCTCCCCCCCCCCCTCCGAAAAAGGAAGGAAACGCTTCGAGTTTGCAAAGGCGACTGTGCCCGCTTGCACGCAGCCGGACAGAAATCGCGCGCCCCTCCTTTGAACTGAAGGGGGGGGGCGGCTGTGTGGGTTTCTTTTCGCCATTCCCCCATTTTTTTAAAAAAAAAAAGATACACACCAGTGGGGGGGGGTAGTTCTGAGTGGAAGGAAACGTCGCCCGCCTTGGAACTCCAAGAAATGGGTTTACACGAGACGGCTCCCCCGCCCCCGCTCTCCCAGGCGTCTGGCTCTGCTCTGCCCTGGCAGGGCAGCCAAGGGTTAAAGCCCTCCAGGCATTAGAGGAGATAATGATAGGGAGACGCCCCCTTAACTCGAAATGTGCTTTGGGATGGGGGGGGGGTTGATGGCGCTTAATCCGGAGCCGATTCTTTCCTGCGTGGGGGATGGGGTGTGTGGCGGTGACCCCTCGGCAGCCGGCCCCCAGCCTGCCCTTGGACGCCAGGGGTTCATCTCCGTTGTCTACCCAGCAAGTCCTGGGTTCGAGTCCTGACAGCTGCCGGTAAGTTCTGGGGGAGACCCCTGCCCGGGAACGCAGCAGCTGGCCGGAGGGAGGGGAGTTGAGCATGCGAGAGGCTCCGGGTTCCGTCTCCGGTTAAGGATCTTGCACAGCTGGGCCAGGAATGGTCTTGGCCGCGTCTGCAGCCCGGGCGGCCGGCCAAGGCCCAAGGGGCTGATCTGGTGCAGCGCAGCTTCCTCTTCCCAGAGCCGCGAGTTCTGCTGTGTGGACGATGCTGGCAGGGAGGCTGGAGTCCGGCAAGGGCCCTCTGCCGAAAAGGGCTGCTGTAGCTTTGCACCCTCACTTGTGTACACGACCTCTGCACATTCGCCTGGGGGACGGACGACTCGAGCCGAGCCAGGGCGCCCCCAAAAGGGCAGGAATTTTCAGGAGGTACGGTCCAAAGCCTGGCATTGCCGCTGCCTGTCGGTGCTGGACAACGCCAAGCCAGATGCCCCCCCCAAGAGTCCCACTCTGTCGCAGCCGCTACTTAAGTAGCGCTAGGCTCAGTAGTCATTTTGCGCTCTGCCTTTTTCAAACGTTCATGGGATGGGGGGGGGTGATGAGGATCCGGACCACAGCCCATGGCAAAGAGCTGTTTAACCCGGGCTTCTTGTGTGCAAGTAGGGGACGTGGTGGCGCAGCGGGTTAAACCGCTGTTGCTGAGCTTTCCGACCGGAAGGTTGGGAGTTCAAGACCGCGTGACGGAGTGAGCTCCCGTCGCTTGTCCCAGCTCCTGCCAACCTAGCAGTTCCAAAGCACCTAATGCAAGTAGGTAAATAGGGACGACTTCGGTGGGAAGGGAACGGCGTTCCGTGCGCTACGGCGTAGAGTCATGCCGGCCACATGACCACGGAAGCTTGTCCTCGGACAAAACGCCGGCTCTGCAGGCTTAGAAACGGAGATGAGCACCGCCCCCTACAGTCGGTCACGTCTAGGATAGACCATTCGGTCTTGGGGAAACCTTTACCTTTACCTTGTGTGCAATCCTGGTGAAAAAACCCTTTCCACCCCCAGGAGGAAAGTTTCCATTGCCACCGAAGAAGGTGCATTCCTTCATGTGACCTCCACCCCATAGTATGGAGTGGCAGGATCCAGCCACAGGTTGAGTATTCAACCAGAAATCGGCCAGGTAAAACATGGGCTGGCGATAGTAGCAGAGGAGGGGGTTTGTTTCTATTTTGCTGAGCCCCAGGGTGGGAGAGAGTGGGAGGGCTCGTCTTAACAGCCTCTTAACAAGAGTATGTTCCAAGTGCAAGTGCAAGCCCCATTAGCGCAGCTGCATTGGCGCTGGAAAATTGGATCGAGTTGGGTTCTCTGTGTTGTTGTTCCCATTTTGCAGAAGGGGAAGACTGAGGCCAAGAGTGGCGTGGCTGGCTTTTAAGGCCCACCTGGGTGAGCACTGATGGCAGAGGTGACGTTTAAACTGGGGAAGCCCTGATTCACAGCTCAGTCTGTTGCCATTCTAATTCTTCCAGTGTGAGCTTGCAAAAAGTGTTTGCTCTCAGCTTCTGAAATCCAGCCCCCTTTCCCCTCATTCTTTCCTTATTTTGTTGAGTCACTTCTTTGAGAACTTTGTTCCGGTTTGACTGAGTGTCTAGACGGGTGATTCTTTGGTGATTTCGCTTCTTCAGCAGAACTGGTAGCTCTCGCCTTGGCCGATGATCACACGGCACATAGCTTTGGGTCAAATCCCCCTAGCTCTGCTGGATGAGCCGAGGGCTCCTCTAACCCAGCTTCCTGGAAGCCCACAACCAAGCGGAAGAAGTGGCTCTCCCCTCCTTTTATATCCCAGTGTAACTGGTATGCGAGGGTAGACTCCCTGCTGCAAACCAATCCACCCAGTTTGAGGGCAGAGAGCTACTTTGGAAAGGGATTTTCTATCAGTCAGTGCTTCTCTAACTGTGGGTCAGGACCTGATTTCTGGTGGCTCCTGCAGATTCCCCAATGAAAACTCATTGGGGGTGATGGAAAGATCAGAGAACTCATGGTCTCAAGCCCTGAGGCCATTCAGAAATCAGAGAGCGCTGCAAATAGCTGAGCTCCTGAAAGTTTACAAGCTTGTGTAAATATAGGATGCTTGAGTGTCTTTTTTGTATTGGTTCCCCCCCTCCAAGTGACGGGTAGTGGGAGCAGGTGAAGGTCACAGCGCTAAGCCCCTTAAACTTGAGGCCATTCATTAGGGCTGCCTCGTTACAAAAAATGGATTGAATATTGGGCAAGTAAATAAATGATTATTTATAAGTAACGTGGCATTTCTTTCGAGATACCTGTTTTAAAGTCTTGTAAAACTAGGTCGGTCCTGATAGTGTCATTTAAAAAAACTGGGTCTTGGTGCTAAAAAATTTGAGAGCCACTTATGTAGGTCCATGGCATAGGAGAAAGGTTGATCCATACATGGCTTGCTGAATTCAGTGCCCCCCCCCATCCCAAGGTTGCATTTTTTTACATTAATGAAACACTCTTGGCTTACTTCTCGTGTGCTAAGCCTACAGCATAATGTGTTGGACCTTGGACAAGTCCTTATCTTCATTTTATACTCTGCCTTTCCTCCGTCTTGGCCTCGGTCTTCCTCATCTGTAAAATGGGAACAGCAAAACTGACAAATAGGAAACCACATTTCCTATCCGTGTCTGATCCTAGCCAAACACCCTACCCTAATGCATTGGGGTTCTCACGGGGGCTGCTGTCCAAAATTATTTAAAATTATTCAAAAAGTGACTGCACCATGTGCCTCTAGGCCAGACTGCAAAATGAGCTGGGTCCATTTGTGAACTGTGTGACGTGGTGGCCCTCCTTGTGTGCCCCCCCAAGTCATTGATCATCTCTATCCACACCGCATAAGTGGAAGAAGCGAGTGCGATAGAAAGAGTTTCTTAATGGGCAGGAAAAGCATTTGCCGAAACCAAGGTCTGGCCTTTCACTTCAGCTCAGTGGCGGATCTAGAGGGGGGCAAGAGCCCTGGGCGCTGTCTTGGGGCCATCCAGGGGGGCGCCAGTGGCCCCCGCAACATTGTGTGGGGAGACCTGGGCTCCGGAGCCCAGGTCTACCCACTGGGACCAGCCGCAAGTAGACCTGGGCTGCCGAGGGAGCCCAGGTCTACTCACGGCTGGTCCCAATGGGTAGAACTGGGCTCCCATGGGGGCGCACTTCTATTGGGTGCCATTTTGACTAGGTCCGCCCCTGCTTCAGCTATCTGGAACTTCCAGGTCTTGAAAGTGTTGTTTGTTTTTTCCCATGAGCCTCCAAGGCTTTTACCAGCGTGTTGGCAAAATAAGTCTTGGCTTTTATTCCCTGTTTCACTTGCACTGACTGTCTGCAAAAGCTGTGATAAGAAGACCATCTGCCAGCTGAAAGCCATTCCATATCTCAACTTCTATCTGTCCCACTGAATTTCTGCACAACACAGGTCATGCTGAGACTTCCCTGAAGTGCGTTCCGTTGGTCAGAAGAGAATTTGGGATGTGGGCCGTATATGGAGCCATGGTTGCCCTTGCCCCATTGTGCTAATATTTGCAGAGTTTCCCCCCTGCCCCTTGCATAGTGCAGTTTGGTGCGTTTGTGGGGGGATGGTGGTGTCATAGCCTTGTAGATGCCAGTCGAACAGCGGTGTGGCCGTCCTGTGCCAAGGTCAGAGTGTGAGGTTGGGTGTGCCAACCAGATTGACGTTCCAAAGAGCAGGTCTTGGTTCCACCTGAACTATGGCGGCGTCTTAAGGTAGGGCTGGGAAAAACCCTTTGCTCAGTGGTGTCATCTAAATGATTTAAGAACAGGTACTCACTTTTGATTGGCACCTGTCGGGACCCGCCCACCAGAAGTGACGTCATAAGCCGGAAGTGATGTCGTGGCAGGAAGTGACATGAAAAAGCCCTTTTTGAGGCCTCAGACAATTTTAAACTGACCGAACAGTTGCAACAGGATTCCACAGCACCCCCAGAACACGTTAAGGGGGGCTGGCATCATGTTAAAGTGACCCAACAGTTCCAAAACCCCAGAGCAGCTCATTTTTCAGTGGCAAGGCAAGGCTCCGCTCGCTGCCTGCCTGCCTGGCTGGCTCTGAGAATGTGCAGGCAACTCAAACGTGCAGGAAATTCAAACGTTGCAGGGGGCGGAGTTGACGAGTGGGCGGGGCCAGCCGTAATCCTAGAAACCGGTACTCGCGTGCCCCCGCGTACCCCCTGCATGACATCACTGCCTTTGCTGGAGCAGTCCGGCAGACAGGCCTGCACTGGACGCTTACAGGGAGAGAGCCCCCCCCCCCCAGTGTCAGCCTGCAGGGCCTGGGGATGAGGCTTTGGATTTGGCTTTACAGCCGAATCCCAATCCCACCACCCTCCCTGGGCAGGCACACCTGATGGTCCGCCACCCCCCACCCAGGAACACCCACTCCTGCCCTCCTGCTCACCTCGGAATGCCTTTGCGGCTGCCGGCTCCCAAGCGCCAGTCTGGGAGTCGTAGTGCCGACGTGGGGGTGCTGCTTGGCGTCCCTGTGATGGCGCTACATGTTTTGTGTCGACGCAACGATGTTGTGCGGACGCCAGCAGGCACTTGGGATTGCGTCCTGAATATTTGTAGAGCTGCTGCCAGCCTGTGTTGACAATACTGAGACAGACGGGCCAAGGGACGGACTCAGCAGGAAGCATCGTTCTCTGCTTTGCCTCCAGAAGGCTCCAGGTTCAAATCTTGACATCTCGGGCTATAGGGAAAGCCCAAGCTTCCTGAGGCTTTTGGGGGGCTGCTGCCAGCCAGAGTAGGCAGCGAGGTTATATGTGGACCAGACTGGGCAGCCTCACATATCCTCCGGCTTCTCCGGCTTCTTCTTCATGTTCATCTTGAATAATGCCTTTATCTGTTTTTGTTTATTGATGCTTATTATGTATGTGTAGTATTGTGTGTAAGCAGCCTGCAGCCGAATCAGATTCCAAGTATGATGTTCATACTTGGCCAATAAACTGTCTGTCTGTCTGTCTGTCTGTCTGTCTGTCTGTCTGTCAAGGGCAAAAGGCACTTTTTCAAGTGGTGTCCTCTTATATTTAGCAGGGGGAGAGCAATTGTCCCTCTTCACCCCAGCGCAGTGTCTTTCTCGTGGCTGTTGCTGGTGGTGTTCCCCATTCCTTTAGATTGTGAGCCCTTTAGGGACAGGGAGCCATTTAAATTTAATGTTACTATTTGCCTCTATGTGACCCATGAGGAAAGCCCTTTACAAAGATGGTAGAAAACCCTCCTTGGAGACGCAGCCATGAGTTCCTGTGTGCGGACTGTGTGTGTCTGTTCAGCCATGCCTGCTTGGTGTGATTTCTCGCAGGCTGACAGTATTGGACCTGGGAACATCTAGGGCACACTTCCAGGGCCCCAGCCCTTGGACGCAGCCCACAGACATCCAGTGGGTGTGGATCCTCTTGAAGTCAGCTGGGCTTCAGGGGCATATCATTGCCCTCACGATGCTCATGGCTGTCAGCAGATGTGTCTCAGTGCTCAATGACTTGCAGCTGCTGAAGAGGTTGACTAGCCTTGTGTTTTCTGAGGCATTGCAGAAACTGTTTCTACTGTGTGTGAAAGCAGGTCATTGGTTCATCATCAGAAATACAGGTGTACCCTGATCTGGTATCCATGGTTTCAGTCAGTGGCGTGATGCAGCCGGAATGCTGGGCGGGAGGAACGGGTGAGCGGCAGCCCGCCCGTTGCGTACCGCTCCGTTTCGCCGTCTTCCCCGCCCCTGATGGCAAAATGGACTGGAACGCAACAGGCGGGCTGCCGCTCACCCGTTCCTCCCGCCCAGCATTCCGGCTGCATGACGCCGCTGGTTTCAGTTATTCACAGTACTGTAGATACTGGAGCTCAGGAGACTTCCTCGAGCCCTCAAAATGCAGCAGTTTCACTGTACAGCTGTTGGACAAACTATCCAGGATTTTTAAAAAAGTGGTTCCCCATATCCATGATTCACAGTATCCATGTGTGTGGAGTCTGGAATAGACCCCCCCCCCCAAATATGGGCAGATGCCTGTACTGAGTGATGTACAAATCCTTCCTTCAATTAGCCATTTAAGTGCTCCTGTCCCCATTTGTTTCAGTTCACTCGATAAAATGGACGAACTAACATGGATGGATTTCATGCAAGTCAGCTCACTTGTGCATGGGAATTTTCCTGTTTCTAAAACTCTTAAGAACATAAGAAGAGCCCTGCTGGATCAGGCCAAATGCCCATCTAGTCCAGCTTCCTCATCTCACAGTGGCCCACCAGATGCCTCAGGGAGCTCATGAGACAACAAGATTCCTGCATCAAGTTGTCACTCTCTTGCATTCTGAAGTAGCCTACTACTAATATAAGGAGGTTGCACAACCCATCATGGCCTATAGCCCACGATGGACTTCTCCTCCAGAAACCTGTCCAATCCCCTTTTAAAGGCCTCTAGGCCAGATGCCATCACCACCTCCTGTGGCAAGGAGTTCCACAGATTAATGACCCGCTGGGTAAAAAAGTATTTCCTTTTATCTGTTCCCACTCTCCTGCCACTCAATTTCAGTGGAAGTCCCCTGGTTCTGGTTTTCTGAGAGAGGGAAAAGAACATCCCTCTATCAACTCTATCCCTCCCATGCATTTTGTATATCTCGATCATGTCCCCCCTCAGGCGCCTTTTTTCTAGACTGAAGAGCCCCAAACGCTGCAGTCTTTCTTCATAAGGGAGGTGCTCCAGCCCCGTAATCATTTTTGTCGCTCTCTTCTGCACCTTTTCCAGCTCCACTATGTCCTTTTTGAGATGTTGTGACCAGAACTGTAAGCAGTACTCCAGATGTGGCCCTACCATTGATTTGTACAATGGCATAATAATATTGACCGTTTTGTTCTCAACCCCTTTTTTAATTACCCCAAGAATGGAATTGGCCTTCTTAATTGCTGCCGCACACTGGGTCAACACCTTCATCGAGTTGTCCACCAGCACCCTAAGATGCTCCCATTAGCCTATATGTGACGTTTTGATTTTTTTGTCCCAATGTGCATCACTTTACACTTGTCTACACTGAAACACATTTTGCTGCCCATTCCCCCAACTTGGAGAGATCCCTTCTGTTTTTTACCACCTGGAAAAGTTTTGTGTCCTCCGCAAACTTGGCCACCTCACTGCTTATGCCTGTCTCCAGGTCATTTATGAACAAGTTGAAAAGCACCAGCCCCAAGACTGATTGCACTCTGCTTTTCACCTCTCTCTGTTTTGAAAGTTGCGCATTGACCCCCACTCTCTGTTTCCTGGCCCTCAACCAATTTTGAATCCATAAGAGGACCTTAAGAGGACTCTTATTCCCTGACTCTTATTCCCATAAGTGAATAAAGTGAATAAGGACTCTTATTTCCATAACTCTTATTCCCTGACTGTGAAGTTTCCTCAGCAGCCTTTGGTGGTTCCTCCCTTCAACAGAAGAACCCTTCAAGGTGTTCACCCCTTTCTTTTGTGGTCTTGAACAGGTTCTCCAGTGTGTGTTTCTGATTGTCTGAAAGCTCCGTGAACTAATTCTGAGTTTTTTCTTCCTCTTTTTAGGGGACATCATTTTCTCTGGACCATTTTCTGTTTGACCTGTTTCCTAGGATTCTCGCAGGGAAGTCCTGAAGGTAAATTTCACCTGTCAAGTTAGTTTTGTTTTTTTCTTGGTTGAGAGGTTGTTGGGCAGACAACTGAAAGGGATTTTCACATGACCTTGTATTCTTAGTATTAATATTACAATGTTCGTAATGTTTTTCCAGCAGGCATTATTATTATCATTAAGAATATTGATCTTTATTTTGAGGTTGTCCCAGGCCCGAACGGAGGCCTGAGCGCGCCCATAGCTGGCGCCGAAACCGCGCCCCCAGGACGTTGCCCCGCTCCTGTGCGTCGCTCCGACACACCTCCCTGCACCCGGAAATGCTCCATTTCGGAGCATAACGGAGACCAGTGCGGGTGGAAGAGTGTGCAGTTTCCCCCGTGGGCTGTGCACAATGGCGCCCCACCACTGCCCGGCGCCCATGGCTCGCACCACCCTGGGCTACAGGTCAGATACGCGTCTGGGTTGTCCTTGTGCAGTATCATTATCCCCATATTGCAGATGGGGAAGACTAAGGCTGAGGGAAGACTAAGGCTGAGCGTACCTAAGAGTCACAGAGTGGGAATTCAAGGGAGAAGGTGAGATTTGAACTGGGCAAGTTCTGATTTGGAACTCTGGCTCCGACTGTCATAAGAACATAAGAAGAGCCCTGCTGGATCAGGCCAAAGGCCCATCTAGTCCAGCTTCCTGTATCTCACAGCGGCCCACCAGGTGCCCCAGGGAGGCAGGAGACAACAAGATGCTTGCATCCTGTGGCCACTCCCTTGCACCCGGTACCAGTAGCCCACCACCTTTGTAAGGAGGTTGCACAGTCCATCATTGCCTATAGCCCACGATGGACCTTTCCTCCAGAAATCCATCCAATCCCCTCTTAAAGGCATCAAGACCAGATGCCATCACCACCTCCTGTGGCAAAGAGTTCCACAGATTAACTACCTGATTGTCGATTGTCTTGCTGCTGAGAGTGCTAAAGGCAGCAGGAAAAAATGTGGGTGTGTCCTTTGTGCAAATCCCTGATGCTGGCCCTGGTGGTCACACAGGAGGTCAGGTGTTCAAGGAGGGTTTCCAACTCCACCTGAAGCCATTCCTGGGATCCCAGCGACTGCATCTGTGTTGGTAACTCCTGAAGGCAGTGGCATCGCTACAGGTGTGTTACTGGAGTGTGCCACACCTGGCGAAGGTCTCCGTTTGGCCATATTCAGCCCTCTGCAGGTCCAGCCACTTTGCACTCTTGACAACACTCACTAATGATGGGAACATGGAGCAACTGCGCAGTGGTGTCATCTAAATGATTTAAGAACAGGTACTCACTTTTGATTGGCACATGTCGGGACCCGCCCACCGGAAGTGACGTCATAAGCCGGAAGTGAGGTTGTGGCAGGAAGGGACATGAAAAAAGCCCTTTTTGAGGCCTCAGACGATTTTAAACTGACCCAACAGTTGCAACAGTATTCCACAGCACCCCCAGAACATATTAAGGAGGCCTGGCATCATGTTAAAACCCCAGAGCAACTCATTTTTCAGTGGCAAGGCAAGGCAAGGCTCCGCTCGCTGCCCGCCTGCCTGCCTGGTTCTGAGAACATGCAGGCAACTCAAACATGCAGGAAATTCAAACGTTGCAGGGGGCGGAGTTGACGAGTGGGCGGGCGAATGGGCGGGGCCAGCTGTAATCCTAGAAACCGGTACTCGCGTACCCCCGCGTACCCCCTGCATGACATCACTGCAACTGTGCCCCGAGAGGGTCAGAGATTGTCAAACGGAGGTGGTCTGGAGGTGGGCCTATTGCATTAAAAGCAGTGTGATGGGGTGGAGGGTCAGGGGCAAGGTACTTGCATCATCCCCAGACTTAAGAACCTCAGAAGAGCCCTGCTGGATCAGGCCTAGAGTCCACCTAGCTCAGCTTCCTGCGTGGCCCACCAGATACGTTGTCGGGAGGTGGTTGGGGGCTGGATGTGGGCGAACAAGCTGAGATGAAATCCGGGTAAGACAGAGGTGCTTTTGGTCCAGAAATCCACAGCTCGGGTATTGGACTATCGTCCTGCTCTGAATGGGGTCGCACTCCCTCTGAAGGAGCAGGTCCTCAGCTTGGGGGTTCTCCTGAATCCACAGCTTCACCTGGAGTCCCAGGTGGCGGCGGTGGCCAGGGGAGCCTTTGCTCAGCTTCGGCTGATTCGCCAGCTGCGGCCGTACCTGAGCTGTGCGGACCTGGCCACGGTGACCCACGCCCTAGTGACATCTAGATTAGACTATTGCAATGCGCTCTACGTGGGGCTGCCTCTGAAGATGGTCCGGAAATTACAACTAGTACAGAACGCGGCGGCTCGGGTGGTTGCTGGGGCACGTCAGTTCGACTCTGTCGGGCCGTTGCTTCGGCGACTGCACTGCTGCCGGTTCCCTTCCGGGCCCAATTCAAAGTGCTAGTTTTGACCTTTAAAGCCCTTTACGGCTCGGGTCCGGGGTATTTGAGGGACCGCCTTCTTCCATATAATCCTGCCCGTACTCTGAGGTCATCGGGGGGGGGGGCTTTTGACTGTGCTGCCACAGTCTTTGTCTTTCCCTAACCCACTACCTATAATCCTGAGCGATCGCTGTTTTCTGTATACAGACTCTGTAGCTAGATTCCTTGCTGATGTTATGTCTGTTCCTATACCTTAGTTTTTTGTTATGTGTTTTTGCTTATTTTATTGCTGTTGTTGTTGTAATATGCCAATAAAGGTTCCGGAAATTGAATTGACTGTGCCGCCACCAGGAGAAGGTGAGGGGGATGGCGGCCAGGAATAGGGCCTTCTCGGTGGTGGCCCCCCAACTTTGGAATACCCTCCCCTTAGAATTAAGAACTGCTCCCTCTTTGGCAACATTCCAGCGGGGGCTGAAGACTTTTTTATTCAAACAAGCCTTTAACTGTCGACAGGCAGGCTGGCATTTTTTTTTACATTCTATCTTTTTAAACTGTGGGATCCACGGGGCTTGCTGTTTTTTTTTAATTTTACTGTTTTTAATATTGTTCTTAATATTGTTTTAATTGTACATATTGTGGTTTCCTGTACTGCATTTTTAATGTTGTAAGCCGCCTTGGGTGCCCTCGGGCAGAAAGGCGGGATAGAAATTGAATTAATAATAATAATAATAATAATAATAATAATAATAATAATAATAATA
>JAJKFI010000158.1:393866-404421 GCA_029204185.1 Lerista edwardsae | reverse complement strand
TAATAATAATAATAATAATAATAATAATAATAATAATAATAATAATAATAATAATCAATCAATCAATCACTAGTATTTATATACCGCTTTTCAACACAAAGTTCACAAAGCGGTTTACAGGCAAATAATAACATTAAAGTTAATAATAATAATAATAATAATAATAATAATAATAAAAAAATTTATTGGGGTTGTGGCACAGGAAGGGTTGAAGATGACGGTTGTAGTCATTTAGAGCCTCCTTACCATTGTAGCTGGCCTGGCTTGAGTCTTGTTCTTCCCCTGGGAAGGGCTCATTCAGGATTAGCACCAAAGACTTGGTGATCTCCCATCGAGGGTTGGATGAGGTTTCTCGATGACCTGCTGACCACGTTTTTCTTCCTCCCTCTGCTTGCAGATGTGGACATTCTTCAGAGGTTGGGCCTGGTGGGGCCGAAGCCGCCTGCCTCAGGGTCCCGCTCGGTTCCTCAGGGAATCATCCCGTTCAAGTCCGGGGTCATCTTCACCCAGCAGGCGCGGATCGAGGCCCCCATCAGGACGGTCATCCCTGCGGCCTTCGGGACGGACTTGACTCTGGTGCTGAGCTTGTGTTCCCACCGGGTCAACAGCGCCTTCTTGTTCACCGTCAAAAGCAAGAAGAAGAAGCTCCAGCTGGGGCTCCAGTTCGTCCCTGGGAAAATAATCGTCTACGTGGGTCACAAACACTCCGTGTACTTTGACTACGATGTCCACGACGGCCAGTGGCACAACCTGGCTGTCGATATCCGCAGGCACGTTGTCACGCTGCTGACGTCTTGCGGGAAGCAGCGAGTCCACGCGGATTTGCATCTGAAGAAGGACGAGGTGCTGGACCCGGAAGGGTCTTTCCTACTAGGGAAGCTCAACCAACACTCAGTGCAGTTCGAAGGCGCCCTGTGCCAGTTTGATATTTATCCTTCCGCCAAGGCAGCTCACAATTACTGTAAGTACCTGAAAAAGCAGTGCCGGCACGCGGACACCTACAGGCCGAATCTCCCGCCTCTCCTCCCGCTTCTGCCCAAAGATCCAGGAGCTTCTGAAAAGAGTCCACCACGCTTGGACTTGTCCTTCCTGGGCTTGAAGAACCTGACCACTGTGACACCCCCATCGTCACTCACCAAAGCGACCGTGTCTCAGAAGAACAGGAAGTTGGGGGCGGTGCCCACCGCTGTTACACCGCCTAAGCGGACAACCGTGTTGCCCCACACCAAAGCGGCAAAGACCACTGTGGCCTCCTCTCCCGTCCCGCCAAACGTTGAAATGCAGCTATCGGCCCTCCCGTTCCCTCGGACCGCCGTGGCCAGCCCCTCGACTCCCAAAAGAGCTCCTTGGACAACCAGTGTAGCCCCCAGAGCATCTCGTTTTGCTTCCAGCACTAGTTTGGATAAGCCACTGTTGTCCACCGTGAGAGTTGTTCATTCCAGCTCCCCAAGCAAGGCCACCAGCCCTTCTGGCCCCCCCGCAGAATAAGCTGGTGGAGAAAGAGACCAAAAAGACGCTCAGCCCAAGCCAGACTGTCAAGCCCTCTCAGATGGCCAGCTCCGTAACTCCTGCGGTCAGGAAACCCAAGGACTCACACAGCAGTGTCCATCTGATGATGCCAAAACGGAAGGTGGAGAGCACAACAAGCGGTCCTCTTCCAAAGAAGATAGTATCTTTACCAGCCCTGAAAAAACCGGGCCCTACTATCGTAGCTCTCCCGTACCCCAAACCGGGCCTTGGAGTTGTTTATCCCGTCATTGGAATAAACGTACGAACCATCAACGTCACGACACCTGCGACCACGGACGGGTACCAGCTGTTTGACCCCATTGAACCCACGCTCTTGCCATTTGTGGTGGGGCTTCCCGGACCCAAAGGAGACCCAGGTCCTTTGGTAAGTCAGACTTCTCTAAATGAGCTATGAAAGGCGCTGGTGAAAAGGCAGTTTGAGGATGCCCTCCTCTTTGCTTTAGAATTCTAAATTTTGCTACCTAGAGTAGCAATTTCCCGACTTTCCTGTTGACAAAATGGACCCAATATTTTTAGAGACTGGCCCACATTAACAATGGATTGTCGTTCAGATTGCTGAGGTGCATGTGCACGCTTGAGTGCATCAATTTTTCGAATGCTCCCCTGCAAGAAGAAAACTAGCTTGTCGGGACTACAGGCTAAACTAGAGTCTGTCTTCCTGACAACCTTCTGAGGATCAAACTATGCATTACGTTGGCATTTGATTAGTGGAACTCCCCGTTTTCCCTCCTGTGAAAGCAACCACCAGTGGGGGGGGGGATTTTGTTTGGGGACTTGGCATGAAAGGAAGGAGGTCTAACCCAGGACCTATGAGGCCAACTGAAGCTGTTGTATTCGGCAGCAGATTGGTGGGGGCTCCCATCTCTGTCCACCTTCTTTTTTTCCATGGCTCCTTCTTCTTCCAATCCCTGGATTGAAAAAGGAAGAAGGGGCGGAGAGGAAGAGGAAAGGAGGAGGGGAGTGGAGTGCTAAGCTGTTGAAGCTAAGAGTTGAAGCATAGGGGCACATTATGTGGTATTGTATCGGGAGGCCTTAGGCCAGCCCTAGTCCAATCTTCTCCTCCCCTACCCCCCCCCCCGAACCCAAGTTAAATCTCTTCTTGAGCTGCAATGAACTGTTTTGGTTCCGGATACCTGTTGCCCTCCAGTCCAGGTGTACTATCTGAGATCACCTTCATTATGTGAACAATCTGATCTTTCTTGCGTAAACAGACTGGCTGGCTGCATCTGCCGCTTATGGATTGCATTCAGAGCCTCTCCTTTCCTGTGTAAACACCTCTTTGTTGTGTAAGCAGGCAGGCTCTGGAGACTCTTGCTAAGAGCCTGTCCTGTGTTATGCTTTGATCTCCTCGTACAGGCGGTTGGTCGTTAGGCGGAACTTTCACTAAGCGACACACTCCTGTATATTGTGTCAGCATTGCAAAGACGCAGCACCTGTGGGATGTGAAGTGGCCGGCTGAGCTCAGTATGGTGTGTTGGTGTTCATGTGTGTGCCGGACGCAACAAACCTGCTGGGGGCTGGGCTCCTAGAGACTTGGTGGAGGGAGCTGGGCATGGAGAAGATGACGGCTTGTGCGATTCTTGTGAGCAAAATGATGCTTGGGCAGTCCCTAAAAAACAACAGTTGGACCTGGGGAGGGCAAAGCTTTGGAGGGTTTGCAGGTCAGGCTGGAGATCGTCGTATGCTTCATTCCCACCCCACCCCCAGTGCTGTTTACTTCTGTTGCCCCCCCCCCATCAGTTTGACTCACTGGCTTTTTAGGCAATGGGAAGGAACAGCAGATGGAAGCTGGAATAATGTCATGGTGCAAAATGATGGGGAAGACTCCTTTCCAATGCCTGATTTGTAGTCAGCTTTCCTTTCTGGGTACTTTTAACCTGGAGAAGAGAAGGCTGAGTGTGGGATTCATGATCCACCTCTTTGTCTGTGGAACTCTTTGACACAGGAGGTGGTGATGGCATCTAGACCTTTAAGAAAGGTTTGGATGGATTTCTGGAAGAAAAGTCCATCGTGGGATATAGGCCATGATGGATTGTGCAACCTCCTTGCAGTGGCGTTTCTACAGGGATGGCAAAGCTCTAAGTTTTGCATGAAGCCTCACCTTGCAGTGGACATCACTCCTCTCCTGCACCGTTTTAGCCAATCCTCACAGGGAGCAGCAACATCTTGGCGTTGCTTACTGGCTCCAGCAGCAAGGGAGAGGCGGGATTTACATGACAGGGTAAGGCTCCTTGCAACACTTAGAGCTTTGTCATCCCTGTAGAAACGCCTCTGCCTCCTTGCATTAGTAGTAGGCTACTTCAGAGTGCCAGGTGGAAGGGAGTGGCACCAGGATGCAAGCATCTTGTTATCTCGTGCCTCCCTGGGGCACCTGGTGGGGCTGCTGTGAGATACAGGAAGCTGGACTAGATGGGCCTTTGGCCTGATCCAGCAGGGCTCTTCTTATGTTCTTATAAATACCTGGAGGGATGTCCTATGGAAGGAGGAATAAACTTGTTCATGGCGGCCCCTTGCAGTCCAATGGGTGCAGACTGCAAGGGAGGAGATTCCAGTTCGACATCAAGAAGAAATTTCTGACAGTCAGGGCGGCTCGGCAGTGGACTAAATTGCCAAGGGACATGGTGGATTCTTCCTCCCAGGAGATCTTCAAGCAGAGGCTTGACAGACGCTTACTGGAGATGCTCTAGGAGGATTTCCTGCTCCAGGCAGGGGTTGGACTAGATGACCTTGTGGTTCCCCTCCAACTCTATGATTCTATTATTATCTCCCCCCGGCACTGTTAAACTGCACCCAGATGGTCTAGCCACTGATGCAGCATTGGGAGGAAGTTTGCTTCTATTCACCCCACAATTGCCCTACAAGTGTTCCCATGGGGTGGCTGTGGGGCACAGTGAACCCTCCATACCTCGGGGTTGGCTGAGGGTGTGGGTGACTCCCTATGTGTGCTAGCCCCACGAGGCCCCTGGACGTAGCCATCCCTAACATGCCTCTCTTGGGCCAATTTGGGGCTCCTCCCTCTTCATCCGCAGAAAAGCCCCTCCAAGGACCCTCTTTTTAAAAACTTGCTTCCCGTGGAATTCCAGGCCGTGATGGATACTGGATAACCAGTGGGAATGGATAAGCATTTGAATGAGTGTTGTAGGACACTATGACCAATGATGTCATGCAGGGGGAACGCGGGGGAACTCAGTTCCACTAGTTAAAATTAGGGCTGACTCCGCCCACTTCACTCTCCCCCCTCCCAATTCCTCTGCAAAGAGCTTTTCTTCTTGGTTGGCCGGCACTCAGAGGGTTAAAGGGAGCGACTCCGGATTCCTGGGGGGGGGGGCGAAGGCAGTGATGTCATTCAGGGGGAACGGACCAGAACGGGCATTCCAGAACCTAACGGGCTCCGTGGCTGGTTCCGGGTTCCCGACAAGTGCCAATCAAAAGTGAGTCCCTGTTCCTAAATCTTTGAATGACACCACTGACTATGACTCTTGGTCTGTGAATTGCAGAGGCTTTTCCGGAGAGGTGTGGCGGAGGTTTCCCCACCGTTTCGGAAAAGTGCAGTTTTGTCTTGGGCAGGGAGAATGACACATACGTACGCCCCCCCCCCGCTCCCTGCTTTGAATTGCCTGATCCCTTGGCTGCAAAGTGAGAGCATAGCATGGACAGCAAAAGGTTAGAGCTGTGTTTTGAGGCTGGCCTTCTTGACCCCAGGATGACTCATGTTTACGAGGGTCTCTCTCTCTCTCTCTCTCTCTCTCTCTCTCTCTCTCTCTCGCTGTGCATCACTTTGTGGAAAGACTGGAGGACGGGATGACTTCTTGAGCAATGGAACTTCTTGGGGTTGCGGCAGCCAGACAAATGCATTTTTTCGGAATGCAGAGGCTGATAATAAATAGCTCTTCACTTGAGTAACTGCTTCGGCCTGAGCAGCTGCCCTTTCTGTGCAAGCCATGCAGGCATGCAGTCCCCGTCCTTCCCCAACTCACGCGTCGTCGTAGCTCTGCCAGCCCAGCTTGCTTTGACCCGGCACATCACGGTTTGGGAATGGTGCTCTCCATGCAGTGGGCTGCACCGGATGTGGCTCTGCAGGCCCCAGATTCCCAGGAGGAGCAAGGGGCAGTCGGAGGATGGAATGGGGAGAGAGAAAGAGAGAGTCGAGACACCGGCATTGCCGTGGTCACCGTGTTGTCTTGCGAACTGGCAGGGAGTCCAAACTGGGGCACAGCTGTGACGTTCCTGAGCACGTTGCTTTGTGTCTGTAAATGTTGTGTTGGCATGATTTTGAAGTGGCACACAAGAAGAGCGAACAACGCAGGGGCGGATCTAGTCAAAATGGCGCCCATGGCGCCCAATAGAAGTGCGCCCCCGGGGACACGTGACATCATGCAACCCCCCCCCCATGGAAGCAGCTGGAGATTAGCATGTGCCCACCCCCCCAGTTATATAGGCAAATTGGAAGCATTGCATGTCTCTGCCCACATGTGGCTTTTTCAGACACTGACTCAGATTTTTGAAAGTGGAGGCACAGGGATTTCAAACTGAAGTCAGCAAACGTAAAGAACCAACTACAAAAAAAACTAAGGCTGAGCTCACCATTATCTTAAAAGTTATGAAGATGAAAGATGCCTTGGCACTGGAAAGATGCTTTGAATGGGTGGGGGAAGGTCTGCACTATGGATGCCTTCCTGACCTGTGGAGTGCTGGTCTACCTGTGGCTGGTCCCAATGGGTAGACCTGGGCTTCGGAGCCCAGGTCTACCCATGCAATGTTGCGGGGGCCACTGGCGCCCCCCAAGATGGTGCCCAGGGCTCATGCCCCCCTAGATCCGTGACTGGAACTACGTAACGATCCTATGAAACCATGGAATACCGTAGGCCCTCCTTATCTGTGAGCGCAGCATCTGTGGATTTGCGTATCCAGTGGATTCTGAGCCTGCGTCTGAAGGACCTCCGAGGGCTTCCTGGATGCAACTAGAAGCTGAATTTCTGGCCCACTACTTAGGATCTTATGTTTTTTGTTTTTGGTCAATTGGGAACTGTGGGCTGGTGGAACATTGGCTCTTCAGTTAATTACGTACAATCTTTGCCCTGTGCAGTATCCTTGTTTGCCACTTACCTCTCCTGTCTCCAAAGCCCTTTTTGGCTTTTCCCTCCCGCCGCAACCTGTCTACACCAGCCATTTTCAACTACTGTGCCATGGCATATTGGTGTGCCGCGAGTGTTCCACAGGTGGGCCATAGGAACTTGGGGCTAGGTCATTTATTAATAGGGCTTATGGGGGATGTGAGCCTTGTCAATTGACAAAAAACTGACAGTGTACCTCGATAATTTTAGTGCCTTGTCAGTGTGCCGTGAGATGAAAAAGGTTGAAAATAGCTGGTCTACACTGATGGCTTTTTCCGTCGCTAGGTCTTGTGAGGTTCCACCACCCCATCCCAAAATCAGGCTTCCACTTCCAGGGAAAAGCTTAGGAACTATGGAGCCCCATTGGTGACATTTTTGGCAGGCACAAGATTCACAGCCAAGGTCTGTAGAATCTTAGAGATATAGATAAAATGTGTTACAGACTTCATGATAGAATAGAAAGCAATCAAGACATGCATCTTAAAAATGCATATGAGCTAATGGACCATGTTTATAGGAAGTGCAGAATCCTTAAAGTGTTACAGGTATATTTATGTATTTGATTTTTTTAACCTTTTCCAAGAAAATTTTTTATACCTTTGTATAACTAACATATTATGTCATTCAAATACAGTAAAAAAAAATTCAAAATATTGACAGTATAACAAACACTACTGATTTTTTAAGAATTCAGAATAAAATTATTGTGCACAACTCCTATAAATCCTGTAGTGTGGTGTTTAGGTGTCTGTTGTCATGTATTGTTGTGTGTATTGTTACACCTATGTATTGTTACCAGCGTCGTCATTCAGCCGGAACGCTGGGTGGGGGGAACGGGTGAGCGGCAGCCCGTGGGGGTGGGGAAGACGGCGAAACGGACTGGAACCCGGCGGGCGAGCTGCCGCTCACCCGTTCCCCCCGCCCAGCGTTCCGGCTGAATGACGACGCTGATTGTTACGGATATTGTTCTGTGTGTATTGTTTGACAAGACTGGAGTAGATTACTGTAGCAGGGGCCTTCCTTAATCACAGGGCCCAACTGGGAACAGTTGGTCCAATCAGCTTAATGGGCATTTCCATCTCAGTTAGAATAATACGACGATTTTGTGACATCACAGAAGTTCATCCAATGGCAGTAAATGATAGATAACCTAATTTTAGTCCGTGGTGATTAGAAGGTGTGAATAGTGAGGCCTCCGGGCGCAATCCTACCCAGTGCTGGAATGGCAGTGCCATATCCGACGATGGGTTGGGGAGGTTGTAGCCTCCCCATGGCAAGGGAACATTGCCTATGCGCTCCTTGGATCCCATAAGCCCTACCAATAAATGACCTAGCCCCAAGTTCTAAATAGCGGGCGCAGATCTGAGGAGACCGCGCGGCCCAAATCGGGGCTGTGCGGCCTCCTGAACGGGCTTAGGATGTGGCTGTTGGACGCTTCCCAAGCCCGCCCATGTCCCGCCTTCCCCTCGCCCACATTCTCCCTCCCTCACCCACTCCCCATGCTGCCTTGGCATGGAGCCCCCCCTGTGCCAGCCACCTTCGGCCGCTGCAGGAAAGGCTTGCAGTTGGTGCTCTCGAGCGCCAAGACAGCTCGAGCGCCGACCTGGGGGTGGCGATCAGCGTCCCCGTGTTGGTGCTCCGCCCCTTGCATCGACGCTATGACGTAGCGTCGACACAAGGGGCGCAATAGGATTGCGCTGCCCGTATCTGTGAATGCCGAAATCTGTGGGTGCTGGTGTCTTGGCGGAGGCAGGATGCGGCACTGCAATCACAGGGGGCCTGCGCTACCTGCGGGTTCGGCATCCACAGATTTTAGTATTTGCAGGTACGAAACTGCCCACCCGAACCAGAGCTTTCTGAAGCCTGGAGATCCCCCCCCTGTGTCTGCCTGCAGCCTCTATGGGGTTCCGAATGAAGCCCGGTGTGATTTAAAGTGAACTAAGTCCCTTTTTACCACTCCCATCACTTCCTGGCAAATAGAAGGGGAAGAAATGGAAGCAGTGACAGGCTTTATTTTCCTGGGCTCTAAGATCACTGCAGACGGTGACTGCAGCCATGAAATTAAAAGACGTCTACTTCTTGGGAGGAAAGCTATGGCGAACCCAGACAACTTAATCAAAAGCCGAGACATCACCCTGCCAACAAAGGTTCGCCTAGTCAAAGCGATGGTTTTCCCAGTAGCAATGTATGGCTGTGAGAGCTGGACCATACGAAAGGCGGAGCGCCGAAGAACAGATGCTCTTGAATTATGGTGTTGGGGAAGACTCTTGAGAGTCCCCTGGACTGCAAGGAGGTCCAATCGGGCAATCCTCCAGGAAGTCAAGCCTGACTGCTCCCTGGAAGGACAAATCCTGAAGCTGAAGCTCAAGTACTTTGGCCACCTCCTGAGAAGAGAGGACTCTTTGGAAAAGACCCTCATGCTGGGAAAGATGAAGGCAAAAGGAGGAGGGGATGGCAGAGGAGGAGATGGTGAGAGAGTGTCACCGAAGCGATGAACATGAAACTGGGCGAACTGCGGAAGCTAGTGGCGTGCTGTGGTCCATGGGGTTGCAAAGGGCCGGGCACGACTTAGCGACTGAAGAACAAGTTCCTTTTTAAGTGCTCTGGGCTTAATTCTGAAGCCTGCAGTGGCCCTGGGTGGACACGGTTGGCCTCTCTGGGCTTTAGAAAGCGTCCACTTGCTTTTGGAGGTTTAAAGGGCCCCTGAAATCTGTGGGTTTCAACACCCACTGATTCCTGTGTCTGTGGGGGCTCCAGGAACGTGGTTTCCCCCCCCCCCCCACAGACAACTAGGGCCTGCTGTACTTACATTGAGGCAATTCCTTCTGAGATTCTTTCTGAGTGGGTGACCTTTTGGGTTTCTTCCCCACTCCGGGCCAACCAGACTGCTTTGATTAGAAATGTGGAATCTGTTTTGGACCGGAACGTTTCCTGGGGCAGAAGGAAATGTTGTAATCGTGGTGGGAAACGGCCGTCTTTTTTTTGCTAAGCCTGCAGAGGGAAAGGATGAGAAGCCGGTGTCAATGTGGAAAGTTCCCCTTGTCTTTTTTTCTTGGCGTGGTGTTGTGCTTTTTTGGTTGCCAAGCCAGGTGGCTGCTTTTTGGCCTGGCAGCAGAGCGAGAGACCCCGCACCACTGCTCAGGCCAGCGTCTCCGACTGCTCCTCTGCCCCGCTCTCTCGCTCTCGGTCTCGTCTGGATTTTGACCAGGGATGAGGAACATCTTCCCACCTCCGATGGTGCAGGCACTGCTGCCCTGCTCCTGCCCTTTCCTCGACGCTGAATCCCGTTCCAGCGATCTGATACCAATGAATCAAAACAGCTCCAAATGCGGTGGGGCTTTGCTGTCCGCAGTCTTGGAATCGGAATATCTCCCGGACGCGACTGAAGTTGCAGGCACAAATGGGAGGTCATGCGCGGGTGTGTGTGTGTGTGTGTTCTGAGGCCTGGCACAATCTCAGAGTGGGTGCAGCGCTGCGACTCTGCCCCCACTGGGACTGCAGCATCTGCGGATCTGGGTATCCACAGGAGACCCTGGAACCCCGATTTGGAGGGGACCCTTCTGATGTGGTGGCGCAGCGGGTTAAACCGCTGCTGCTGGGCTTTCCGACCGGAAGGTTGGGAGTTTGAGACAGCGCAACGGAGTGAGCTCCCGTCGCTTGCCCCAGCTCCTGCCAACCTAGCAGTTCAAAAGCACCTAAAATGCAAGTGGATAAATAGGGACCACTTCGGTGGGAAGGTAATGGCGTTCCATGCGCTATGGCGTAGAGTCATGCCGGCCACATGACCCCGGAAGCTCGTCCTCAGACAAAACGCCGCCTCTACAGGCTTTGAAATGGAGATGAGCACCGCCCCCTACAGTCAGTCTGAAGGAGAGTTTGGCGGGTTAGGGGTGGACACGTTGAGTGACCTT
>JAJKFI010000158.1:330678-376345 GCA_029204185.1 Lerista edwardsae | reverse complement strand
TTCTTTCTTTCTTTCTTTCTTTCTTTCTTTCTTTCTTTCTTTCTTTCAAAATTGATGGATGTTAAGCAAACCATGGTGTGGCAGGGCAAACTGCGTAAGCCAGTGATTTGGCCACTGTAATTCTGTAAGCTTTGGGAAGGGGAGAGCAGCTGCACGATCTGCAGGGAAAGGGAAGCGCGATGGCTCTCTGGGGCATCTGGGGAGCCTGCAACCCCCTCTGCAGCCCTCTGCAGATTTGTAAATGTTGAAAAAGGGGAACAAGCCGCTTTCTGTTTTCGGCCTGAAACAAGAAATTTTTTTTTTTAAAAAAAAAACTTTTAAAAACATTTTCAAGCCTTGGGGAGGGCTGCAGAGGGGGTTGCATGTTCTCCAGACCCTCTAGAGAGCCATAGCAACCTCCAGGTGAGTTAAAAAAAAACCCTCCTTACCTAGCAGCAGCACAATTGGGGGGATTGTGCAGCTGCTGATTTTTGGGCCATTCCCCTTAAAGAAGATTCCATTCCCCGGGCAGAAGATTTAGCCGAGAGGGTTAATGCCTCCGTTTGCCCGAAGATAACACCTGAAGATCTCAAGGTCGTGAGCTCGGGACTGCAGGAAGTCTCTGAGAGCGGCAGACCTTGCAAACTGTGGCTGATTAGAAGCTGAGCTTCAGCTGCCTCGTGGGAGGAGGAGTGTGCTGAAGGTCAGCTGAGTCTCTGGTGTGAGCAGAGAAGCATCAGCCAGCAGAAGACAGACGGGTGGCTAAAGAAAGAAGGCTAAATCCAGAAAGGAAGATCTGAATGTGTGTAGTTCTTGAAAGACAGAACATTTCTGTAAATTGTAAAAACCTTCGGGTTTATGAAAAGTCTGCCTATGTAAACCGCCTTGAGTTGTAATCACTAGAGAAATCTAGTGATCTTAAGAAAGGCGGTATATAAATACATGTATTATTATTATTATTATTATTATTATTATTATTATTATTATTAAAGAGGAATTGCCCTTTTCCTGTTCCCCTGGTGGGTTGTGAGTGACCCACCAGTTTGGGAACCACTGGTGTAAGAGCTCCTCGGGGCAGGGGGCCTGCATGGTCATTGTATGGATGTTGCTCTATAGTTATCTATGAGCCACCCCCGGCAGCCTCATTAGCTCTCGTTTCCAAATAGGTTCTGGCCTGTGGGTCTCAGAGGGTGCCTACTCTGGAAGCCCGTCTTCTTGTGCCCTGCAAAGTCCCTTGCGTGCAAACGGCGCTGTTTAAACGAAAGCCATTTTTGGAGCTGGTTGGGAGAGAAGGCAGCCGAGGGTTCTGGCTCCTGGCAAGGGAAGTGCCGTATGGGGTGAGAATGTGTCCTTGCTGTGCCCTTCTGAGTATGGTCTCAGCAATTCTCCAAGGTTTCCGTCTCTGACTAGCAATCGGAGGCTCAGCAACCACCTGCTAGGGATGCTCTAGGACAAGGGCAGTGGTGTCATCTAAATGATTTAAGAACAGGTACTCACTTTTGATTGGCACGTGTCAGGATCCGCCCACCGGAAGTGACGTCATAAGCCAGAAGTGATATCGTGGCAGGAAGTGACATGAAAAAAGCCCTTTTTGAGGCCTCAGATGATTTTAAACTGACCCAACAGTTGCAACAGTATTCCACAGCACCCCCAGAACACATTAAGGAGGCCTGGCATCATGTTAAAACGCCAGAGCAACTCATTTTTCAGTGGCAAGGAAAGGAAAGGCTCTGCTCGCTGCCTGCCTGCCTGCCTGCCTGGCTCTGAGAACATGCAGGCAACTCAAACATGCAGGAAATTCAAATGTTGCAGAGGGCGGAGTCAACGAGTGGGCAGGCAAATGGGCAGGGCCAGCTGTAATCCTAGAAACCGGTACTCGCGTACCCCCATGTACCCCCTGCATGACATCACTGGACAGGGGTGTCAGACTGGTTTCATGCAGCGGTGTTATGCTGCTGGAACGCTGGGCGGGATATCCGGGCGATCGACAGCCGCTCGTCGTGTTCCGGAGCGTTCCGCCGTTTGCGTAACCAATTACGCCGCTTGCGTTCGTTACGCAAACGGCGGAATGCGGCGGAATGCGACGGGCGGGCTGTCGATCGCCCAGATGTCCCGCCCAGTGTTCCGGCAGCATAGCACCTCTGGTTTCGTGTAGCAGGCCGTAGAGGATTCATGGTGCTTGCTAAGGGCATCATCATTGAGCAGGTGATGGCCAGAAAGAAGCACTTTGTTCTCACAAAGAAGCTGCAAATGACAGGAGAGAAAATGTGCAAATCTTGATAATGTCAAGATATGAAAGAGCCCAGTTATCAACGCTGGCAGAGCTCAATTCTGAGCGTTATAGTGCAAGAGAGATAAATGGCTTCCGGGCGCGACATCCAGCCCACGGACCTTATGCTCTTACACTCCTGCGCTGGGAGGTCAGGCCAGGTGTGGACTAGACGAACTTGTGGGCCCCTTCTGACTCTAAGATTTGAAGGTTCCCAAGGGGTGTGGTGAGGCTGGGTTTGTTGTTGGTGTGCTAATCTTCTAACTGTGGCCATGCAGAGCGCTGTTCCACCAAACCCCGTCCTGCAACAGAGAATTTAAAGTTAGGTTCCACCAAATTCCCTGCCAGGCCTCCCCAAGGACCTCAATGCCCACATTAGGCTAACTAGTTTCCCCACAGAGCAGCCCCAGAGATAGGCAAGAGGAAGAGGGTTCAGTCACCCACTGGGCCTCCTCTCTTTCAGCAGCTTTTGTTTGGGATCACTGTTTTGGGCCTCCTCCAGACTGCCCTCATCCCTGGCTTGGCTCCAAACAAACCCCACCACCAAACAATAGGCAGCCAGCTTGTCCCAGCTACAACTGCCTCCTTCCTTTGGTGGCTCCAGGGGCATGGCAGCCAAACAGCTGTTCCCCACAGTTGTGCCCCACAATGAGCTTACCTTAGGCAGTCCTTCCTTTAGCCAGTCTTTCAGCCAGTTCCTCAGTCCTTCAGGCAGTCAGCAATCCGTCCATCCAGCACTGCATCCCAGGTACTATCCTCCAGTACCTACCAAGCTTGCAGTCCAGCACCTGCCTGGTGCCTTCCTCCAGGACCTTCCCAGGTCCCATCCCAGCTCCCTTCCTTTGGTGTCTCCAGCTTTATACTTAGGCCAATATACTGAGGCCAATCAGTGGGCAGGCTTTAATTCATCAGCCGCGCCCATCTGCACCTGTGCAAGGCTTGCAAGTACCTTCTGGGATTAACCCTGTAATCCCTGGTTTATCTGGGTCAAGGAGCCTTTGCTGATACCACTCCCTGTCCTCGGGGTGGCTCCTGCCTTTTCCAATACAAGTGCCAGGCGGCCTCTTCTAGCTCATGACGGGCTCGGAGGTTTTTCTATTTCCCTGTTACGCTAAGCAGGACGGACAAGTAGGAAAATCTTCCAGGGAGAAGCATCTGGGACCATACATTCTGCAGCCATGCAGCCTTTCCTGGGAACGAGGATAGTAGCTGCTTGTAAGGCCAGCCTTTTGGACCTCTGGCCCCCTGCCTGGCTGGGTTGTTAATTTTGGCCCCCTTTACACCTGCTGTCCTGCAGAGGCCGGAGCCACTTGGAGCACAGAGGGCTACTTTTGGTAAAAGCCGTGCGGGGTCCGGAGCTCTGGAGAATCGCAGGCTGGCCTCCCAGCATTCTTGAGTCTTCTGGTCTCTCTCACTCCCTCTCTTCTTGAAGGAAGGGGAAAAAAAGTTGCACATAACAAGCTACTTAGCCATAAATCTTCAAGGAGACACCTTGGTTTATTCTCGGAGTTGATGCTGCCAAAAAAGAGAGAGGGGGAAAAAAAATGCAGACATGATGGAGAGCTCTGGCCAGTCTGGATGTTGGGAGTCTCTCTTGTCCAGCTGGAATGCCTAAAACTGCAGAATTGAGCAGTTTGATCGCGGCATCCTTAAGCCCAAGTTCTGCTCCACGGGGATCCTCCCAGCCATCAAAACAGCCCTAATGACGACAAGTTGATGTGGAGGGTTCGTGGGTAGCCTCGTCATCCTTTTTTGTGCTGTGACCAAAATAAATAAATCTTCTATATTTATAGAAGCTCATATATATATGATATAGAAGCTTCTATATCTAGAGGGGTGTCAGACTGGGTGTGTGTGTGTGTGTGTGTGTGTGTGTTCCACATAAGTTCTGGGACGCCTGGAGTGATTGACACCAAACTTGGTACGCATATGCCTTGCGATCTGGAAGGAAATACTGCAGGAGTAAAACGTCCCTAGCACCCCCAGGGGTGGGGATGCGAAGGGGGTACCATGTAAAAATGATCGAAAACGGCCAATATTGGTGTCGAATCCGTAGTTTCCGGGGTCGTCGATGCCGATGCCATTTGAGTCCAGATTCGGCCCCCATCGGCATGGGGAGTGAGAAGGGGTGCAACACAAAATGTCCACCATGACCTGCTGGAACGCCTGGAGCGATGTGCACCAAACGTGGTATGGGTATGTTTTACAATCTGGAAAGAAATACTGCGGGGGTAAGAGCCCCCTAGCACCCCTAGGGGTGGGGGTGCGAAGGGGGTGCCATGTAAAAATACTCAAAAACGGCCGATATTGGTGTCGAATCCATAGTTTCCAGGGCTGCCGAGATGAACGGCGATGCTTCCGATGCCGTTTAAGTCCGAGTTCGGTCCCCCGCAGCATGGGGGGGTGAGAAGGGGTGCAAGATACAGTGCTTGGAAATAGAATATCCGCAGTACGCTGATGGTGGCATAGAGGGTCCATTTGATTTCCGATTTCACAACTCATCCCACTTCTAGAAATACTGTGGGGGTAAGACACCCCAGGGGTGGGGGTGACATGTAAAAATAATTGAAAAGGGCCGATGTTAGTGTCGAAGCTGTAGTTTTCAGGGTTGCTGAGATGAACGGTGACACCCCTGATGCCATTTAAGTCCACGTTCGGCCCCCTTTGGCATGGGGAGTGAGAAGGGGTGAACAATACAATGTCCAAAATGACCGACCTTGGTGTCAAATCCATAGTTTTCGGGGTCGCTAAGCTGGAATGCCTGGAGCGATTTACACCAAACTTGGTACACATATGCCTTACACTCTGGAAAGAAATACTGCGGGGGTAAGACCCCCCTAGCGCCCCTAGGGGTGGGGGTGGGAAGGGGGTGACCTGTAAAAATAATCGAAAACGGCCGACATTAGTGTCGAATCCATAGTTTTCGGGTCGCTGAGATGAATAGTGACATTCCCAATGCCGTTTAAGTCCATGTTCTGCCCCCATCAGCATGTGAGGTGAGAAGGGGTGCAAGATACAGTGCTTGGAAATAGAATATTCGCAGCACATTGATGGTGGCATAGAGGACACCATTTGATTTCAGATTTCACAACTCATCCCACTTCTAGAAATACTGTGGGGGGTGAGACACCCCTATCGCCCCTAGGGGTGGGGGTGCAAAGGGGGTGCCATGTAAAAATGATCGAAAAGGGCCGATATTGGTGTCAAATCCATAGTTTTTGGGGTTGCTAAGCTGATTGGTGACAGTCCCGATGACATTTAAGGCCAAGTGTAGTCGAATAGAACGCACCCCTAGGGGTGGGGGTGGGAAGGGAGTGACATGTAAAAATACTCAAACGGCCGATATTAGTGTCAACTTCATATTTTTGGGGTCACCGAGATGACAGGTGACGCTCCCGATGCTGTTTAAGTCCACGTTCAGCCCCCATCAGCATGGGGGGGGGGAGAAGGGGTGAACAATAAAATGTCCAAAATGACCAACGTTAGTGTGAAATCCATAGTTTTCAGTGTCACTAAGCTGGAATGCCTGGAGCAATTTACACCAAACTTGGTACACATATGTCTTACACTCTGGAAAGTAATAATGTGGGGGTAAGACACCCCTAGTGCCCCTAGGGGAGGGGGTGGGAAGGGGGTATTAGTATAATCCGAAACGACTGATATTAGTGTCGAATCCATAGTTTTTGGGGTCGCTGAGATGAATCGTGACACTCCCGATGCAGTTTAAGTCCATGTTCAGCCCCCATCAGCATGGGGGGTGAGAAGGGGTGAAAAATAAAATGTCTAAAATGACCGACCTTGGTGTCAAATCCATAGCTTTT
Source organism: Lerista edwardsae (assembly GCA_029204185.1). Taxonomy (NCBI): domain Eukaryota; kingdom Metazoa; phylum Chordata; class Lepidosauria; order Squamata; family Scincidae; genus Lerista; species Lerista edwardsae. The sequence goes on along the minus strand of JAJKFI010000158.1, from coordinate 370,276 downwards.
GGGGTCGCTAAGCTGATGGGTGACTGTCCCAATGACACTGAAGCCCAAGTGTAGTCGAATAGAACTCTGTAGAACCTTCTGGAAATTTTTAGAAATCATTATGCCCCGGTCTTGGACTCCAGTCAAATACTTGCCATGTTACCAGGCGTAGTCACTGAATACAAGGCTGTCGATACCGTAGTAGATGCCTATGAGGTCATCAATTTCCCATCAGACTTCCTAAACTCACTTTATCCGGCTGCATTGCCACCACATCGCCTTTTACTTACAGTGGGATCTCCAATTATTTTACTACGGGACCTGACCCGCCAAAACTTTGCAACGGCACAAGGCTGTGTGTCAAGAAGATGCTGGGTACTGTGATTGAAGCGACTATTTTAACAAGAAAGGGAGAGGGTGAAACAATTTTTATCCCACGGATAACACTCATTCAGACGGATCTCCCTTTTAACGTTAAGGGATTGCAATTTCCAGTGAGACTTGCATTCTCGATCACGATCGACAAGTCACAGGGGCAGTCTATTAAGTACTGTGGAGTGGATTTGAGATCGCCATGTTTCTTCCACGGACAACTGTATGTTGCTTGCTCAAGGGTGGGTTCACCCAAGAATTTATGTATTCTTTATTTATTCTTGCCTGGAGGTGAAACTAAAAATGTTGTTTATAAGCAGGTTCTGAGTTAAATTAATATTATAGTGAATTTGTAAAAGATTTTACTTTATAATTTTTATATTGTTCTTATACTTTTAATTACCTGTACATAAAATTACTACGATTTTACACTATAGATAGAATTCATTCCTTTTCCTGTCTAATAGAAGCTTGGGATAAATAAATACCCGGGCAACACCGGGTAAGGACAAGCTAGTAACTTATGAAACTGGGAACAATCCTGACCCCCTCCCAAGACTGATCAGTCCACCCCACCACTTCCTACCACCGTCTGCCACTCCTCTTGCATCATCACAACCACCCTGTGTCACAACCCTTGAGAAGCTGCTGGGAAAGTCAGTGAGAAGTAGGGGGAGTTTAGTTTTTGTTTTTTAGTTAAAAATGCATAAAAACACAAAACGTGGCATTTGGGTGTTCAAGGTACTTTCCAGAAATTAAAATAGTTTACTTTTCCAACTAGAAACAATACTGTGGCTGCATCTGCTGTCACTATATCACCTATATCCAGTGGTGTCATCTAAATGATTTAAGAGCAGGTACTCACTTTAGATTGGCAAGTGTCGGGACCCGCCCACCGGAAGTGACATCATAAGCCGGAAGTGAGGTCGTGGCAGGAAGGGACATGAAAAAAGCCCTTTTTGAGGCCTCAGACGATTTTAAACTGACCCAACAGTTGCAACAGATTCCACAGCACCCCCAGAACACGTTAAGGAGGCCTGGCATCATGTTAAAACCCCAGAGCAGCTCATTTTTCAGTGGCAAGGCAAGGCAAGGCTCCGCTCACTGCCTTCCTGGCTCTAAGAACGTGCAGGCAACTCAAACGTGCAGGAAATTCAAATGTTGCAGGGGGCGGAGTCGATGAGTGGGTGGGCAAATGGGCGGGGCCAGCTGTAATCCTAGAAACCGGTACTCGCGTACCCCCGCGTACCCCCTGCATGACATCACTGCCTATATCATCGACCTAGTACGCTTTTAAAGCATGAAAAATGAATAAAAATGAGAACTTGGAATGAGAACGTAGAATACAAACACAAAACCCCGCTTTTTGGGGGTTAAAATAGCTGAATAACAACACACACCACCACCATTTGTTGTTTTAATCAAGAAAAGTTGGGGAAAAAATCACCAAAACCCCACAGTCCTAGCGAGAAGAGGATTGGATCCAGAGCTCAGTTTTGAGAAGGCAGAACCGTGACTGGACGGGATCCCAGCCCTCTCTTGCACAGGCCTTGAAAGGTTGCTGCAGTCCCCGTCCCTCTATAGCAAATGAGGCTTTGCAACCCCATTGGGGCCGTTACTCACAGGTTGCTTTAAGGTGCGTGCGTGTGCGTATGCGTGTGTACGTGCATGCATGCATGCGTGTGTGTGTGTGTGTGTGTGTGTGTGTGTGAAACACACAGCAGCTGTGTGTAACTGTTGGCTACTGAAATAATAATAATAATAATACTTGGATTTATATACCGCCTTTCTTAGGTCACCAGATTTCTCTAATGACTATAACTCAAGGCGCTTTACATGGGCAGACTTTATTCAGAAACCCGAAGGTTTTTACAATTTATACAGAATGTTCTATCTTTCAAGAACTACACACATTCAGATGGATCTTTCTGGATTTAGTCCTTCTTTCTGGCCACCCGTTTGTCTTCTTGCTGGCTGATAAACGGCTTCCCTGCTCCCACCAGAGAAGCGGCTGAACTTCGGCACGACTCCCCCTCACACAAGGCAGCCGAAGCTCGGCTGTTAATCAGCCGCAATTAACGAGGTCTGCCGCTCACAGAGACTTCCGGCTGTCCCGAACTGGCGACCTTCAGAGCTTCAGCTCTTCAGGCAAACGGAGGCATTAACCCTCTCGACTGAATCTCGACTAAATCGACTGAAGGGTGTGTGTTGCCCACAGCTGGATGCCCAAGGCGTTCAGTGTTTGTGTTGGTGTGCCAACTGCAGTGCCCTCTTGCCTGGGGCTTGGCCAGCCTGCCCTTCCTGCTCCCTGGATTGGAAAGGCAAGGCGGCAGAAGAGAAGTGTGGAGGGTGGGCTTAGGGGAGCCGTCCCCACGTTTCCTTTTCTGCCCCTTTTCGAAGCCAGGGAGGGTGAAGGAGGAGCAGCCGCGGTGGGCGGGAGCAGGTGGTTGGATTTGGGCACCCCCTGCCAAGCTGCTGCCTGGGGCACCTGCCTCAGTTGGATGCTTGCCCAGGTCAGACTCGGCTAGTCGCAAAAGCTAAGTGCAAGCTCCGTGTGCAGAAGTGGTCTTTTGAGCTCCAGTGGGTTGGGGTACGGGCGGTGAGGAGGGCTGTTGGCTTCACGCGTGAGTGAGTGTCCCGGTAGCCTTGCCGGAATGGGGATGCTGGATTAGATCTGACAGCCCCAGCCCTTGGTCTGGCAGCCGGGCTCCTCCAAAGTTCTTGTGTTGACCGTGTCCATCTTGCAACGGACAGCTGCTTCCTGCACTTTTGTAGCATCACCCTAAGTAAAGGTTAATTCTCTCTTTGCAGGGCCCCCCCGGACTGCCCGGAATGCCAGGACCGCCAGGCAAGAGAGGCCCACGGGTGAGTAAAGGGTCCACGTGAACCAGAACCTTGACTGGCGTATGTAAGTCAGTGTCTCATAACCATTAACGTATACAATCAAAAGAAACTGGTTAACAAGATGAGCAAGCTCCATGACTCTGCCTCACTAGGTGTTTTAAGAAAACCTCCACAACTGTGGCAGAATAATGTTTCTACCAACACAATATTTCTCAAGAAGACACGATCCAGGCAAGTGTACCACCTGCCCAACAAGGGGGCCAGACATTTCTTGCAAAGTGCAAAATAAAGTGAGCCATACAAGATCACATGTGGGAGTGAACCTACCACAGCTGCCTTGCAAAGGACAGCATCTTTCGTTGTAAGGTGTTCCGTTAAATCTGTCAAAGAATATTGCAGACGGGATAACTTGGCACCTAGCGAGAGCGTTAGCCCAGTGATGTCATGCAGGGGGAACGCGGGGAACTCAGTTCCACTAGTTAAAATTAGGGCTGACTCCACCCACTTCACTCTCCCTCCTCCCCCCTCCCAATTCCTCTGTGTTATGATGGGGAGCTCCTGGGCAAACCCCCCTTTAAGAAAGCCAAATAAAAGTAAAAATCCAATTTTATTCATACACATTAAAATTTACAAATAAAACTACAGAGACTCTGTAATAAAACCTGAATATTTAAAATAACAATAATCAGCTCCTTTACTTAACTTGGCTGAGAAGAACCCAGGAAGGACAGAAAGGAAAGAGAATACCTACAACAGCATTACCTCACTAACTACTACTAGCCTCCACAACAACCAGTGGGGTTAACCTTCCATGAGAGCCGAGAGAAGATTCTGTTTCTTGAGGCTTTTATCTCTATCTCAATAGACTAATTATCCCCACCTAAACCATCTACACTCGAGTAGTTCTCTTAAAACTTACAAGGTTCCCATAAAACTAGTTTCATGACACTCTGCAAAGAGCTTTTCTTCTTGGTTGGCCGGCACTCAGAGGGTTAAAGGGAGCGACTCCGGATTCCTAGGGGGGCAATGGCAGTGATGTCATTCAGGGGGAACGGACACGAACTGGCGTTCCAGATCCTAATGGGCTTCGTGGCTGGTTCCGGGTTCCCGACAAGTGCCAATCCAAAGTGAGTTCCTGTTCCTAAATCATTTGAATGACACCACTGCCTGTGTTCATGTGGACATCTCAGCAAGGAATGATACAATGCAGACTGGCCAGTCTTCTGGCACAATGCAGGCAGGCACGTCCCTCATGAGGAAAGATGACAGCTTTTGGAGCTCTTCAGTCTAGAAAAAAGGCGCATGATCAAGCAGTACAAGATTGTGCATGCCACCCTCCCAAGAAAAATGCATGGCTATGGAAAGTGAAACTGAACCGCACTGTGCATTTTCTCACAAGTAGGTGAACGTAGCCCGCTCCATTTTGAAGGGCAGGCCACCAGAATGGTCCCAATCCAATTAACACAGACTTCAAAAGACACTTGGGAAGTAAGTCCCCCTCCTCCAACACAACGATTGAGCCCTATGGAAAGCCAAACTGATCTACATGGTCCCGTCTCTCATGAATAGGTGAACAGGCCTTGGCTCCAAGCAGAGGCCAAGTGAATGGAAATAGAAAGCCGTTAGAATGGTCCTGATCCAACGAACGTGGAGCTTAACATGGGCTCAACAAGTGCTCCAGAAGGCTCAGCATGGAGCTCAACAAACACTCCAGAAGGCATGACAGTAATAGTAAAAAGTGGGGAAAAAAATGCCTGTTGCTTCTTGCCAACAGTCACAGGAATAAAACACATATTTACCTCCTAGATGACAGTGATCACACTTGATAAAACTGCTTTAAATTGGATTCAAACGTTAATTTGGAATAAAAACACGTAACACCGCTTTCAGTCCATTTTTTTAGTATAACACCGCCATCCATGAAAAAATAAAACCGTTTTAGACTGCTTCTACTAATAAGGAAAAGGCTGTACCTCCTCTTGCTCACACAGTGGAATGCTTTTGCCATGGGGGCCGGGGGAAAGATGCCTAGGTGTGAAAAATAAGCACGTCCACCCATATCCCCACCTCAACATGCTGCTTTTCGGTGTATCCTGGATACGAAGGAGTATTCAGTCATGTGAACTCCCACTTGCAATCTCAAGTGTTACAGCCCAAATTAAATCCTATCCTTTCATGCTACTGACTGCGGGCGCAAGCCTAACCTGGAGTTATGCCAGCGCAGTTTCGCCATCACAAGGGACACCGTAAAGTATGTTTGGACCACTCTCAGAGTCAGAGAGGGCAGCACACAGACGTGAGCCATCCTCCCTGACTCCGAGAGTGGTCCAAACACACTTTATGGTGGCCCTGGTGCTGGCCAAAGGGACGTGGTGGCGCAGCGGGTTAAACCGCTGCTGCTGGGCTTTCCGACCGGAAGGTTTGGAGTTCAAGACTGCACAATGGAGTCCCAACTCCTTGTCCCAGCTCCTGCCAACCTAGCAGTTCGAAAACACCTAAATGCAAGTAGATAAATAGGGACCACTTTGGTGGGAAGGGAACGGCGTTCCATGCGCTACGGCGTAGAGTCATGCCGGCCACATGACCACGGAAGCTTGTCCTCGGACAAAACGCCGGCTCTACAGGCTTTGAAACAGAGATGAACACCGCACCCTACAGTTGGTCACGACTAGACCATTTGGTCGTGGGGAAACCTTTACCTTTACCTTTGATGCTGGCCAAACTTTGCTGGCTTAGTTTATGCCAGCCTAACTCCAGTTTAGGATTGCGTTCTGAAGGTATTTGGAGGTTTTTGTAATTTTTCCCCCTCTGCATTGCTCCTGTCCACTTCCCCTTTCGAAGGTGTCTGGGCCAGATGCCATCACCACATCCTGTGGCAAAGAGTTCCACAGATGAATTAAAAATGGGTGTGGAAATAGTTCCTTTTACTGAAAATCCCTAGAAGTCTCACAAAAATATCCAGCAAAGCTTCCAGGCTTCACCACATAACAGTTCTTGGGGGCTCGATGTCATTGGAGGGTTGTTTCCCCTTCCCCTGCAAAGTTAGCCCAGCTCTGCTACCCTAAAGCAGTGGTCCTTGTGAGCTGGAACAAGGGATGGTAGTCCTGGATAGGGGTTCACAGGCACACAATAGCTGTGTCCACTGTGGACAGTCTATGACGTTGGCCCTACGTGAATGTGGATGTTAGCTTTATGGGTTAAAATACTTGGAAACCTGAGGGAGGACATGATTGAGACATACAAATCTATGCAGGGGATGGATAGAGGGATGTTCTTATCAGAGGCAGATCTAAGGGAGGGCAAAGCTCTAAGTTTTGCCAGAAGCCTCACCTTGCAGTGGAAACCACTCCTCTCCTGCACCGTTTTAGCCAATCCTCACAGGGAAAAGCAACATCTTGGTGTTGCTTACTGGCTACAGCAGCAAGGGAGAGGCGGGACTTACATGACAGGGTGTTGCTTCTTGCAACACTTAGAGCTTTGCCCTCCCTGTAGATCCGCCTCTGGTTCTTATCCCTCTTGCACTACTGCAGAACTGGGGAAGTCCAATGGGAGACAAAAGAAAAATAGTTCTTTATCTGGCATGTAGTTAGTCTGTGGAACTCCTTGATACAGGATGTGGTAATGCCTTTAAAGGCCTCTAAAAAGAGACTGGAAAGATTGATAGCGGAAAAGTCCATCCCAGGTGACAACCCAAGATGGGTATATGCAATGTCCTGGCTTTAGAAGTAGGCTACCTCCAAATGCCAGGTGCAAAGGAGTGGCAGTAGGGTGCAGGCATCTTGTTGCCTCGTGTGCTCCCTGAGACATCTGGTGGGCCACTGTGAGATGCAGGAAATTGGGCTGGATGGGCCCCCGTTGGCCTGACCCAGCAGGGCTCAATTTCTTAGCCACCACCGCTGCGTTTTGTAAGGAGAAAAGCATCTTGGGGGGGGGTGTCAAGGTTTGTTTGTGGGAGTGAAGAGTTGTCAGGATGCCCCCCCTCGAAGAAAGTGTTCAAAGCAACAGTTGGTTTGGCTGACCGTGAGCTCTGTTGCTCTTTCTGCACAGAGCCAAAGGTCAGGACGGGATCTGTAGGTCAAGAGGAGACAAGCTGTCTTTTCATTGCCGTTCTCTTCTCATTCCTGCTGCCCAGCCTGGAAAAAAAAATCCCTGAACATTAATTGCAAATCTGGGCATTTCTTGACTTGGGGCTCCAAAATGCACCCAGGAGAGACAAATTGCGCCCAGTTAAGTCTTATTGTCCAGGATCCGATGAATGGGGGAGCTTCTTGCTATTCATGTGGCAAAGACTCTCCTTGGCTAGAATTGTCTGGGCTTCCCAAGGAGAAGACTGTGTTCTCCACACCCCGAAGCCCCCTCCCGGTGGCATGAATGGCATTCCATCCAGATGACCAGCCCTGCCACCTTTTGGGAACTCCCCTCCTGACCGCCTTCCCCCCCAGTTAGAGAACACATGGGAGGATTGTTCTCTGAGCCTGCTTCTCTGGTGACGCCAGAGGTCCCCAAGCAGGGTCCCCTCGTAAAACTTTCCACGGAATGTTTCTGAGGCTGAGGTTGCCAGACCTCGAACGCAAGGCTGCCTGCTGCCTTGGCTTGTTTCATTGTAGTAGACGTTGGCATCCAGGATCCAGTCCTCATGCTCCACATGGGAACATCACACTGCTGATCAGGCCAGCACTAACCTCTCAAAGATCTTCATCACCACAGATGTCAAAGCAACAGGTCTATAATCATTCACCTCCTTAATAGAGGCTTTCTTAGGTACCGGAATAATAATAGAACGTTTAAAACAAGAAGGAACTCTACACAACTCCAATGACAAATTAAAAATCTGGGTTAGAATGGGGGCCAGTTGTACAGCACAGACTTTCAAACAAGAAGGCGTCACCCCATTCGGGCCCGGAGCTTTCCCAACTTTTTGTCTTTGGAGAAGGCCTCGCACGTCCTTTTCACAGATCGTCCTGGGTGGACGGCCACAGGGAACAGTAGTGGAGGAAGAGGAGGAGATTTCTTGCAGCCACTCTCTTGCACCTGGCATTCAAAGGTGGGCTATCTCTCGGACTTAGAGGTTGCATATAGTTGTCATGACCTGTGATTGACTTTTCACCCAGTAATCCGTCTGTTCCTGTTTTAAAGTCATCTAGGCCAGATGCCATCACCACCTCCTGTGGCAAGGAGTTCCACAGATTAATTCCAAACTGGGTGCAGAAATATTCCCTTTTGTTTGTGCTAACCCTCTGCCATCAGTTTTAGTGGACGCCCCCAGTTCAGGTGTTGAGCGAGAGGGAGAAGAACTTCCCTCTATCACATGCATATTTGTCTTAGGGCGCAACCCTAACCAACTTTCCAGCACCGGGGTAAGGGCACTGCAGCTCTGATAAGGGAACAAACATTCCCTTACCTTGAGGAGGCCTCTGTGACTCTCCCCCTCCCAACTGCCGGATGTGCCCCATTGGCACAGTTACATCAGTGCTGGAAAGTTGGTCAGGATTATGCCTTCAATCATGTTATGTCTCCCTCAGGTGCCTTCTTTTTAGACCAGTGTTATTCAAACTTTTTAGACCGGGACCCACTTTTTAGAATGGCACTTACGTTGGGACCCACCGGAAGTGATGTCATTAACCTGGAAGTGATGTTGTGGCAGGAAGTGACATCATCAAGCAGGAAGTGCTGTCATTGTAACAATAAAATGATACTCCTGAAATGCAAACTGGCACTCTTGGACTGCAGCAATTGTACAACCATAAAACATCCCTGATAGAAAGCAGAATTAGGGCAAAATATTACGTTAATATGGTGAAGTAAAAACAAAATTAAAAAACAACAACTCTCACTTGAAAATTCAAACTGTTAACACTCACAAAAGGAATAAAACGAGAGGAAAGTCTGCAGTTTCCAAGATGGCTGCTCCTAGCTTTCTGCGACCCACCTGACACCAGGTTGTGATCCACCAAGTGGGTCCTGACCCACAGTTTGAATAATACTGTTCCAGACCAAAGAGCCCCAAATCCACATGTGTGGTTGATGAGACCAAAAGGTGATGTCCCTAAAACATCAAACATCAAGAGGCGATGTCCCTAAAAAAAAGGAGGTCCCTAAAATTATCGATGCCTCCTCTCCGCATCAATCATACTGAATGTAATTTTTCTAGTCACGTCTATAAAGGTCAGTCCTCAATTTATGTCTCTTTCTCACCCTCCAGTGTGACCAAGAGATGGAATTTGGGCAGAGTTGTGCAGGCGAAATCTTGGAGCAGTTCTGCTAGGAGGGAGGCGTGATTGCAAACCAGTGGCAGCCCTTCACTTGGGTGGTGGAGGAAGTACCCTCTGGAGGGCCTGTCGCAGGGGTGGGGCTGTTCGGATGTGTAGCCCAAGAATGTTAGATACACTGGATTGGCCATGACGTCATAGACTTGAAGTATATCACAGACTTGGGTATATCTCAGATCATTGCCGCGAAGGAGGATTGCCGCCGCGGCGTCACGAACAAAAATCTCCCTGCCCGTGTGGTAAAGTTAATCTTAACGTCTCTAATCATGCCTGCGTCAAAATACGTCTGTCAAAACAGTGCAGTCTGAGTTTGAATAGACAGCAAGCGGCATTTCGTCCGGTATGTTCAGTAATATAATTACGCGAAATTAAACCTTGGAATCGCATATTAACTCATAATTAGGTGACCAATGATGTTTCTCCACGATCACACGTTGTTATTTTGGTAAGTTTTTACTTCAGGAGTAAACAAATAAGTCCGAAACATCATGCGAAAACCCATTTGAAATGCTTGGAATTAGCATTGTTTTGGGTGTATTTACGTCACCGCTAACCCCGCCCACTAGCTTCACTTTTTTCTCATTCATATAACAAGAAGGGCCGGGGGTTGGTGTAGCCTAAACTTTTGCAAGAGTCAAAAATCTCGGGTGCAAAGCTTTGCACTTTTGCGATCTGGGCAAGCCAGGTGCATAGGAGGAGCGCTTCTGCGGGAGAGAGGAGTCAGGACTGTGTCCACAGCAGAGAGACCAACGGGGCAAGGCTGCAGGGTGGATTTGAAATGTGATTTGCAAATTCTTAATCAAGGCCTCCTTTTGTTTTTCTCAGGGTCCTTCTGGCCCCCACGGGAATCCTGGCCGGCCTGGTTTTCCTGGCTTGAAGGTAAGGATAAAAGGAACACCTGCGGAATGTGCCATTATCTTCTAGCCATGAGAAAAAAGACTGTCGCTTAGTGGCACAGACCCAGCTTTTCTTTTTTTTCCCCCCCATGTGGAGAGTTACCACTGCTCTTCTGCCAGGCTCAGAGATGTTAGTTTGTGGCACTCCTTGCCACAGGATGTCATGATGATGTCTGGCCTAGATGCCTTTAAAAGTGAATTGGACAGATGTCTGGAAGAAAAGTCCCATCACAGGTTACAAGCTGATAGACAAGCTGATACAAGCTGATACCCAGCGGGTAGTTAATCTGTGGAACTCTTTGCCACAGGAGGTGGTGATGGCATCTGGTCTGGATGCCTTTAAGAGGGGATTGGACAGATTTCTGGAGGAAAGGTCCATCGTGGGCTATAGGCAATGATGCAACCTCCTTACAAAGGTGGTGGGCTACTGGTATCGAGTACAAGGGAGTGGCAACAGGATGCAAGCATCTTGTTGTCTCATGCCTCCCTGGGGCACCTGGTGGGCCGCTGTGAGATACAGGAAGCTGGACTAGGTGGGCCTTTGGCCTGATCCAGCAGGGCTCTTCTTATGTTCTTATGTTCTTATGACATGTGGTACTTCTTGGTTTTAGAAGTAGGACATCTCTGAATTCCAAGTAAAAGGGAGTGGCCACAGCATGCAAGTGTCTTGAGTGCTCCCTGAGGCACCTGGTGGGCCACTGTGAGATGCAGGAAGCTGGATGAGATGGGCCTTTGGCCTGATCCAGCGGAGCTCTTCTTACGTTGTGCCTCTGGACACCAGAGACTGGGAGTTCATGAGCAGAGGAAGGGCCTCCGAGTTTTGGTTCTGTAACATTTGTCTGGTTCCCATCAGAAAGACAGAATCTGTGTGCGAGGCAAATGGTTGGGGTTTTTCCAGCTTTTTGAGTGCAGTTCTGACATTTAAGACGGATGATCGTGTATCGCCAAAACTGAGGAAGGGATTTGTAGGAAGGTGATCTGGGATGCGGCTTCCGCAGACAATGGAAACTTTGCAAATCCATGACAAGTTAAAGAGCAAATGGAAACAGCTTCTGTCTTTTGTGTTGCCTTTCTTTCTCTCTTGCCCGCTCTTCTCCCCTCCTTGTAGCCCAGTGGTATCTCCAGCACTCTCTCGATGTTCTAGGGAAAAAAAGGATTTCCAGCAAACTGGCCCGATGCCGTGGACTGATTAAGGATTAGGCGCTAGAGATGTGTTGGCAGGTCACAGCTGTTCTACATTTAAGAACACTATAATAGGGTTTGAAAAAAGGGAGGCTGTAAAAGGAAGGGGGAAACTCATGACATCGGAGCCTTTTATATTGATGTTCTTTTCGATGAGCTCCAGATTTGGGCCTCTCCAGGTACTTATAAAAAATAAAAAGTAATAGGCAGAATCAAAAGCATTCACCTTGGCTGCCAGCTCTACAGGCTCCACCTGGGATTTCCCCAAATCAACAAGTGTGTGTGTGTGTGTGTGTGTGTGTGTGTGTGTGTGTGTGTGTTCTGAACCTGTGTCTGTAGGTGCAGCCTTCCAATTGTGTCTGGAGGTACAACCCACTAATGTAATTATCCATGAGTTTCTGTATCTTTGGGGGGTCTGCGGATACCGGGGGCCCAACCTATATTTAGCTCAACCAGTCTGTGCGACATAAGATCCTTATAAGATTTATAAGAAGATTTAGTCGAGAGGGTTAATGCCTCTGTTTGCCTGAAGATAAGAGCTAAAGATCTGAAGGTCGCCAGTTCGGGACAGCCGGAAGTCTCTGAGAGCGGCAGACCTCGTTAATTGCGGCTGATTAACAGCTGAGCTTCGGCTGCCTCGTGTGAGGGGGAGTTGTGCCGAAGTTCAGCCACTTCTCTGGTGGGAGCAGGGAAGCTGCTTATCAGCCAGCAAAGAAGGCAAACGGGTGGCCAGAAAGAAGGACTAAATCCAGAAAGACCCATCTGAATGTGTGTAGTTCTTGGAAGATAGAACATTTCTGTATACATTGTAAAAACCTTCGGGTTTCTGAATAAAGTCTGCCTATACTCATTAGATAAATCTGGGGGCCCAGGAAAGGCGGTATATAAATCCAAGTATTAATTAATTATTAATTAATATAGATCAGATGGCTCCAAACTATAGTCCGCAGGCTGGATCCAGCATTAACAGAAAACCTTCCCCGTTCAGCGCGGCGCTTACTTTTCTGTGTGGCACTCTCTCTTCTTTCCTGTCTCCTCACAAACTTGCACTGCTGCCCAGAAATCAGGGCACAGAGGCTGCTGGGGTGACGGGCGGTGGAAGCTTCTGCCCGGCATGAGTTTGTGAGGAGATCAGGAATGGTGAGCACTGCGCAGAGAGGGGGAAGGCTTTTTGGCAACACAGTGGTCCGTGGTTTTGGCGACCCCTGATCTAGATATTGTTCCAAAGGAAACAACGAGGAGTCTCCTAGGAGTCTCCAAAGGAGACATTCCTAGGAGTTAGGAATGGGGAAGAATATTTGGAGGTACAGGTGGACTACAGATCACTGAAGTATAAGCACACAAAAATGGTGATTGTTTCCATTGCGTATATTTAACCTTGGAGAGGGGCTGTAGCCAGTAGTGTCATCCAAATGATTTAGGAACAGGTACTCACTTTTGATTGGCACTTGTTGGGGTCCGCCCACCGGAAGTGACGTCATAAGCCAGAAGTGATGTTGTGGCAGGAAGTGAGGTCATAGCCGGAAGTGATGTCATGATGCCGCCGCCACCACGCTGCCTGCCTGCCTGTCTCCTCACAGAAAGTGCAGGCAATGGCTGCGGGAGTGCAGTACGCATGCGCAGCTGCTGAGCCAACCAGTGGGCGGGGCCAGCTCAACTTCTAGGAACCGGTACTCACGTAGTGGTGCATAGTGGGTGCATGACATCACTGGCTGTAGCTCAGTCCGCTTTGCATGCAGGGGGTCCCAAGCCAAAACGCTGGTTTGATCCTAGTTTAGCTGACCTGGGAAAGACCGTGCCCCAGCGGGTGGCTGCTGTTCACTAAGCAAGTCCGGCCCATCCATGAGGTCAGCTGAGATGCTTGCCTCAGGCGGCACATTTGCAGGGGGTTGCCCATCTTCAGTACTCCCTGGATTGGAAAAGGAAGATGGGGACGGAGCAGAAGAGGGAGTGTAGTGGAGGGCTAGAGTGTCCGCACTTCCTCTTCCTCTCCATCATCCAAAGATGTTGTCCTTCCTTTTCTCGTTCAGGACTTGGGAGGAGCACAGTACAGGGGTCTTGTCAGGGAAGGAAAAGGCAGCATTTGGCACGTGAAGGCGCCAGGAGGATTTGACCCAACCCTGAGAGTAAACAGTGGCCAAATGGCCAAGGGTCTGAGCTGGTGGACGCCACATTCATCATTTGTAGCACCTTCCTTGTTTGAGCTTCTGGAGATGCCGGAGCCTTGGTTCTGGTCATGTTCCTAATAAAACCGATGGTGGCAGTACTGGTGGCAGGTGGTGTCCTCCCAGCGGTGTCATCTAAATGATTTAAGAACAGGTACTCACTTTTGATTGGCACGTGTCGGGACCCGCCCACCGGAAGTGACGTCATAAGCCGGAAGTGATGTCGTGGGCAGGAAGGGACATGGAAAAAGCCCTTTTTGAGGCCTCAGACAATTTTAAACTGACCCAACAGTTGCAGCCGTATTCCACAGCACCCCCAGAACACGTTAAGGAGGCCTGGCATCATGTTAAAACCCCAGAGCAGCTCATTTTTCAGTGGCAAGGCAAGGCAAGGCTCCGCTCGCTGCCTGCCTGCCTGCCTGGCTCTGAGAACGTGCAGGCAACTCAAACATGCAGGAAATTCAAACGCTGCAGGGGGCGAAGTCGACGAGTGGGCGGGCGAATGGGCGGGGCCAGCCATAATCCTAGGAACCGGTACTCGCGTACCCCCACGTACCCCCTGCATGACATCACTGTACCGGAGCCTTGATTCTGGTCATGTTCCTAATAAAACCGATGGTGGCAGTACTGGTGGCAGGTGGAGTCCTCCTTATCTGCGGATTTGGACCCACGGACCTGACCCACCACGCCTCCTAGATACAACTGGAAGAGGCTTCTGGCCTGAAAGTCTTCCGATTTTCACAAAAACCAGAATTGTGCTTCTAATGCTTTCCAGGGGCCTTCTGAGACTTGCGGAGACTGTGTGTGGCCTCCCTGGGTCTCAGACCAGCCCCGGGCACAGATTCCGCCCCCCACCTGCAGATTTCAATTATCCGTGGTCTTCTGCATCCACACGGGTTCCGAGAATGGAGCCCCCGATGATGCCAAGGTCAGGCTGTATTTAAAAGAAAACAAGGGGAGTGCAGGAAGCAATGACCTTCCCTTAAAAAGCATGCTTCCCTGCACCAGACGGTTTAAAAAAAGAATGGTGTCCATCCATTTTTCCCCCGTCGGGGTGGGTGGGAAGGGTGAGTGGCTATAATCTTCTGAACGAGTAAGGTGTGTTGCTAAGAACAGGATGCCCCAATGCCCTGTTGAAAAATGGGAACTTAATTTGGACTGACAGGAAGCACCAAAGGTGTGACTGTTCACTTGCAGGTAGAAATTCTCCCCAGTGTTGCTGTGCTTTAGTTATATGACTACTTGGATGCGTCTTCCTTAGGCGAATCACTGTCATTAGCAGCAGACCACCTCTGAGGCACGCAGGAGACCCCAAGTTCTACCCCTTTTACATAACATAAGAAGAGCCCTGCTGGATCAGGCCAAAGGCCCATCTAGTCCAGCTTCCTGCATCTCACAGCGGCCCACCAGGTGCCCCAGGGAGGCATGAGACAACAAGATGCTTGCATCCTGTTGCCACTCCCTTGCACCCGATACCAGTAGCCCACCACCTTTGTAAAGAGGTTGCACAATCCATCATTACATTGCCTATAGCCCACGATGGACCTTTCCTCCAGAAATCCGTCCAATCCCCTCTTAAAGGCATCAAGACCAGATGCCATCACCACCTCCTGTGGCAAAGAGTTCCACAGAATAACTACCCATCTGTGGTAGTTTTGCCTCCAGTTTTGCCTCTGTTTTGCCTCCGGTTGTAGGGGTTTGAATAAAAAGACCTGCTTTGTGGACAGGAAATCCCAGATCTGAGCCCCGGCCACTTGGGTTGAAAGGGTGTCAGAGCTGGGAAAGATCCCTGTAGTTGGACATTCAAAGAACTAGAGGGATACAGCTGTGGGGGCAGAGGACTTTGCACCCAGGCAATCTTGGGGGGTGGCACCCCCCATCTTGGGGGGTGGCAGCTCTTGCATGGAGACCTTGGGGACGCTGTTGATCGCTAGAGAGGAAGCTGCTTCTTATTGAATCAGATCTTGGAGCCTTCTAGCACTGAATGTTCAGTACTAACTGGTGGCAGCACATCTGTCGGGTTCCTCCGGGCACTGACTGGCAGCCACTCTCCAAGGTGTTAGAACATCAGAAGAGCCCTGCTGGATCAGGCGAAAGGGCACATCTAGTCCCATTTTCCTGCAGTCCCTCAGAAAGCACACAAGACCACAGGACGCCTGCATCCTGTTGCCACTCCCTGGCACCTGGCATTCAGAGGTAGACTACTTCTAGAATCAGGAGGCTTCGCATGCCCATCATGGCTTGTAACTTACGATGGACTTTTCTTCAATCAATCTGTCCAAACCCTTTAGAAAGGCATCCAGTCCAGATGCAATTGCCACAACCTGTGGCAAGGGGTTGCATGCTGGGTAAAGACATATTTTCTTTCGTCTGTTCTCATTCTCCCAACACTGAGCGCAATCCAATACTGTTGTTCAGTCACTAAGTCGTGTCCGACTCTTTGCGACCCCCTGGACCGCAGCATGCCAGGCCTCCCTGTCCTCCACTAGCTTCCGGAGTTTGCCCAATTACATGTTCATCGCTTCGGTGACACTCTCTAACCATCTCCTCCTCTGCCACCCCCTTCTCCTTTTGCCTTCCATCTTTCCCAGCATGAGGGTCTTTTCTAAAGAGTCCTCCTTTCTCATGAGGTGGCCAAAGTACTTGAGCTTCAGCTTCAGGATTTGTCCTTCCAGGGAGCGATCAGGCTTGACTTCCTGGAGGATTGACCGATTGGATCTCCTTGCAGTCCAGGGGACTCTCAAGAGTCTTCTCCAACACCATAATTCGAAAGCATCTATTCTTCGGCGCTCCACCTTTCTTAGGGTCCAGCTCTCACATCCATACATTGCTACTGGGAAAACCATCGCTTTGACTATACGAACCTTTGTTGGCAGGGTGATGTCTCAGCTTTTTATTAAGTTGTCTAGGTTCGCCATAGCTTTTCTCCCAAGAAGTAAACGTCTTTTAATTTCATGGCTGCAGTCACCATTTGCGGTGATCTTGGAGCCCAGGAAAATAAAGTCTGTCACTGCTTCCATTTCTTCCCCTTCTATTTGCCAGGAAGTGATGGGAGTGGTTGCCTGCCATGATCCTAGTAAGGCCGTCATAGCAGGGCTGTATCCTAAAGCCCATTAGGAGGCAGCAGCAGCGAAGTGCAGCACAAGGGGAGGTTTTCCCCTTGCACCCTGGTTCTGGTGTTACATGAGATGGAAAAAAACATCCCTCTATTCATTCTGACCATCCCCTGCGTAACTTTGTACGTCAGGCAGGAGTCTTTCTCAGAGCTGTCCATAGGGATTGAACTTTCTGCAGGGCAGCCTGTGCTCTGACCCTGAACTGTGACCCCAGCAGATGCACCAGGGGTCCGACTCAGGCTGCAATCCTATGCACAGTTTCCTGGGAGTAAGCCCCATTGAGCACAATGGGGCTTACATCTGAGTAGACATGCATAGGCTTGTGCTCTCATTCATTGCAAGGCATCTTTACAAATCTGATGTCCATTCAGATGTGTGGGGGGGGGGGCGGTGTCTGCATTGCCCAGCAAAATTTTGGCTGTTTAATGACCAAGACTCTGCACTTGGCCAGCTACTGCCATACTGTCTTGCTACTCACATTTCTTTAGCTGCTTTTGGGCAACAGTGGCTGACTTCTTCTCTGATGGTGGCATTTCATGCTCCCCTCCCCAGTTCATTTTCAAAAATTTTCATTGGACCAGCGTGTCTCAACTTGGGACTCACTCGGTGGGTTGGGACCTGGTTTCTGGTGGGTTCTGCCGAGCCTCCCATGAAAACAGGGGTGATGGAAAGATCAGATAACTTAAGTCCTAACGCTATTCAAAACTCAGCTGCTCACTGCCTTGCAAAGAACTGCGCTCTGGCAGTTTGCAAGCTTGTGTGTTTATAAGGAGATTAACGTTTGAGCGCCATTTTTTCTGGTGCGTTTTCCCACCCTCAGGTAGTGGGGCAGTTGAAGACTGGGTCACATAACTAAGCCCTCGAGTCTTGAGGCTATTTGTTAGAAAGGTAAAGGTTCCTCCACGACCGAATGGTCTAGTCGTGACCGACTGTAGGGGGTGGTGCTCATCTCCGTTTCAAAGCCTGTAGAGCCGGCGTTTTGTCCGAGGACAAGCTTCCATGGTCATGTGGCCGGCATGACTCTACGCCGTAGCGCACGGAACACCGTTCCCTTCCCACCGAAGTGGTCCCTATTTATCTACTTGCATTTTTACGTGCTTTCAAACTGCTAGGTTGGCAGGAGCTGGGACAAGCAACAGGAGCTCACTCCGTCGCGCAGTCTTGAACTCCCAACCTTCTGGTCAGAAAGCCCAGCAGCAGCAGTTTAATCTGCTGCGCCACCACGTCCCTTCTGAGGCTGTTTTTTAGGGCTGCCTTATAATGAGAAATGGATCGAGGGTGGGGTTTGTTTTTTTTGTTTTTGCAAATTTTATATATATATATATATAATTTGTTGTTCAGTCGCTAAGTCGTGTCCAACTCTTCGCGACCCCATGGACCACAGCACGCCAGGCCTCCCTGTCCTCCACTAGCTTCCAGAGTTTGCCCAATTTCATGTTCATCGCTTCGGTGACACTGTCTAACCACCTCATCCTCTGCCGCCCCCTTCTCCTTTTGCCTTCCATCTTTCCCAGCATGAGGGTCTTTTCTAAAGAGTCCTCTCTTCTCATGAGGTGGCCAAAGTACTTGAGCTTCAGCTTCAGGATTTGTCCTTCCAGGGAGCAATCAGGCTTGACTTCCTGGAGGACGGACCGATTGGACCTTCTTGCAGTCCAGGGGACTCGCAAGAGTCTTCTCCAACACCATAATTCAAAAGCATCTATTCTTCGGCGCTCTGCCTTTCTTTCCAGCTCTCACTATATATATATTTACAAATAACATTTCTTTCTTTCTAGAGCACCTTTTTTCCAAGCCTTGTAAAGCTAGGTGTGTCCCAATAGAGCAGTGATTTTCAGCCTGTGCTGTGGCACACCACTGTGCCTCTCCCAGTAGAGTTTGGGAGAGGGTCATTTGTCAGTAGGGACACTGGGGGTGTGAGCCCCCCACCAGCAGCACAGCGTCTCTAGGTACTTGTCAAAAAAAAAAAACTGATGGTCTGCCTTGTCGAGGCAGCAACTTGTCAGTTTTAGCAACTTGTCAGTGTGCCGAGAGATGAAAAAGGTTGGAAATCGCGGCAGTGGAGTGTCATTTTATCCAGAGGGTCCTGGTGCTGAAATGTTTGAGCAGCACATCTGTGTGTGTCGCAGTCATACTTTCTGGTCCCTGAGCTGGCTGGAGAGTGGAAACTGCAGCTTCCTGACGGCCTGGCCGAGCTGTGGAGGTGGGCTCTGGTGCTGGGGGAGACTTTTTGCCCGCTTGGAAAGTCTGCCCTTAGAGGCTGTTGGCGAGAGTGAAGCGTGATGCTCTCCCACTAGCTAACACACTTGGCTGTGCTCTCCTTCTTGGCCGGCCTGTTTTTCTGCTCGTGGTGGAGAGAGAGGAGTGGCTTCCTTGGGTGGGGGGTGATCTGGGCAGCTGGACTCTTCGATGCGTTTGACACAACCCATGGCCCTGCCTTAAGAAGTAATGCGGCAGAATTGAAGCCAGGGGGCGGGCTTAGCGGCCATGTTTTTATACTCAAAACAATCCTCATTCCAAGCATTTCAGATTGCTTTGCGCGTACTGGTTAGGACTGAATAGTTTACTCCTGAAGTAAAAACTTATGAAAATAAAAAAGTGTGATCATGTAGAAACATCATTGGTAACTGTATTATGATTTAATATGCACTTACAAGGTTAAATTCCGCATAATTATATTACTGAACATACCGGACGAAATGCTACTTGCTGTCTATTTAAACTTGGATTACACTGTTTTGACAGACTTATTTTTTGAAATCTACACAACCAAAAACAAAACGGCCATGCCCCATAAAAAAAAATGTCTGTTAATGTTCAGAATTTCATAAGTATTACAGTAGGAAAATTACATTAAAATCTCTTCATGACACAAGTAGTTGTCAATATGAGAGGAATTCTTTTTTACTTCTAGACTACTAAGAGTATTTTTTTTAACTTCTACACTCACCCCCCCCCAAGAAAAAAAACAAATTCTGTTAATGTTCAGTACTCACTGAACGGTAGTTTTATTGAACCGATGTAATGTGAATACATGAATCTTTCAGCGGAAATTAAATCCCATTTTTCGTACAGCGATTAGCACCCCCGTATGGAGAACACGCAGGCATGCTTAAAGAGGTTGAAATTAACTTTTACACGTGTGCAGGGAGATTTTTATTCGTGAATTCGCGGCAATCCTCCACCTTCGCGGCAGTGATCTGAGTCAGCCATTTTATTATACCCTCGGCTTCAAGAAAATGACGTCATGCCTTCTCCAGTGTATATAAGCTTCTTAGTTGACAGTTGACAGACAGTTGACCTGTTGACAACGGCTCTTACACCTGACAACAGCTGACCACTGTTCTTACAGTTGACAGACCTGTTGTTAGAGTTCTTTGAGGATTAGGACACGGGTGCCTGGTTGTGGCCTGTTTTCATGGCTTGCGGATGCCCTCTTGGAAATGACCCCCTTCTGGTCGGATTTTGCCGGATTTTCCCCCTGTCACTCTGCACACCTAGTACTGACAGGAACAGTCGACAGAGCTCTTGTTAGAGTTCTTTGGGGTTCAACATAACACGGGGGCCTGATTGTGGCTTGCGGATGCCCTCTTGGAGACAACCCACTTCCGGTGGGACGACTGCGTCGGATTTTTGTTCTGTCAATATGTACCCCGAGTACTGTCAGAAACAGTTGTCAGACCTTTTGTTAGACATGGTTGCATGTCTGATCACAGATTGACCGGACTATTCAGCATTGCAGGAGAAACGGCTCCCAGTCAGTGCTGGACCGCTGGAGAGTTGCTGCTGGCCTGGGGTGGACAAAAGGGCCGTGCTTGACTGGAGGCAGCCACGGGGGCCTGTGTTTTCTGTGGATCCGACACCCACAGGTTCCGACTTCTGGGGTTGCTGGACCGGCCTTGCCCCCCCCCCCAAGCCCTCCAAGCTTGAGCAGAAGACAGCACTAGTTGGGTCCAGAGCAGTGATGTCATGCAGGGGGAACGCGGGGGAACTCAGTTCCACTAGTTAAAATTAGGGCTGACTCCGCCCACTTCACTCTCCCTCCTCCCCCCTCCCAATTCCTCTGCAAAGAGGTTTTCTACTTGGTTGTCCGGCACTCGGAGGGTTAAAGGGAGCGACTCTGGATTCCTAGGGGGGGGGCGAAGGCAGTTATGTCATTCAGGGGGAACGGACCAGAACGGGAATCCTAACGGGCTCCGTGGCTGGTTCCGGGTTCCCGACAAGTGCCAATCAAAAGTGAGTTCCTGTTCCTAAATCATTTGAATGACAGCACTGGTCCAGAGGCTTTCTGAAGGGAATTTAAAGTGAACCTGCAGTTTTCACCCCAACCCGGAAGTTCACTCTGGGCTTCATCCTGAAGCCTGGAGAGACCACAGGTGGACGTGCGTTCCAGGAACGGAACCCCCGTGGATAACGCTGGCCCACAGTAGAGTTCAGTGGAGCTCTGTATTTTTCAATTAAAACTAGCAGCAGGATGCTGGGGGGGGGGACATGCTGTGCTAAAACATGGCACCTGCCCCCCCATGGCACAGCCTGTCCACCCCCAGTGGCACATCGGGCATGGGAATCTTCTCTGCTCTTGCTACTGATGTTTCAGCGTCTCCCTGGCCACAAGGACCCGGGGCAAGTGGTGTCATTCACATGATTCAGGAACAGGAACTCACTTTTGATTGGCACTTGCCGGGAACCCGGAACCAGCCACGGAGCCCGTTAGGATCCGGAACACCCGTTCTGGTCCGTTCCCCCTGAATGACGTCACTGCCTCCGCCCCCCTAGGAATCCGGAGTCGCTCCCTTTAACCCTCTGAGTGCCGGCCAAGCAAGAAGAAAAGCTCTTTGCAGAGGAATTGGGAGGGGGGAGGAGGGAGAGTGAAGTGGGCGGAGTCAGCCCTAATTTTAACTAGTGGAACTGAGTTCCCCCGCATTCCCCCTGCATGACATCACTGCCCGGGGCCTACCCTTGACACCACCCCTGCAGTTTAGTTCAGTGGTGTTCAGTGGTGTTGATGTTGACCGTGTTCGGATCTAGCAGGGATTGAGCCTGTCACTGTCTGCATTGGTCACCCTGACAATCTAGGCATCCTCCACTTTCGATCACAGACTGTCGCGTTCAGGGTGGGAGGCTCTCATGACTTTGGCCAGTTATGGTTCTCGTGGGTTTCAGACAGCGCCCTGCCCTTGCCCGACCGGGATGGAACCTGGAAACATTATAAAGGGGGTTGAGAGTAGAACGGCCAATATTACTATGCCACTGTACAAATAACTGTAACCTGGAGGTAGGCCAGCAAAGTTTGGCCGGCATCAGAGCCACCGTAAAGTGTGTTTGGACCACTCTTGGAGTTGGAGAGGCTGGCGCACGTCAGAGAGTGGTCCAAATATACTTCACGGTGTCCCTTGTGCTGGCCAAACTGTGTTGGCCAAACCGTGCCGGCCTAAATCCAGATTAGCATTGCGCTCTGAGACAAAAAATGATGCAAGGGATGGACTGGTACCGGGTGCAGGGGAGTGGCAACAGGATGCAAGCATCTTGTTGTCTCATGCCTCCCTGAGGCACCTGGTGGGCCGCTGTGAGATACAGGACGCTGGACTAGATGGGTCTTTGGCCTGATCCAGGAGGGCTCTTCTTATGTTCTTATGTTCTTATGTTCTTATGATAGGGTGGATACAGGGCAGTTCTTTTCCCTCTCACAAAACCCCAGAATCAGGAGGCGTGCAATGAGCATTGGGGAGTTGGAACAGATAAAAGAAAATATGTTTTTTACCCAGTTTGTACTTAATCTGTGGAACTCCTTGCCACAAGATGTGGTGATGGTGTCTGGCCTGGATACCTTTAAAAGGGGATTGGGCAGATTTCTGGGGGAAAGGTCCGTCCTGGTTCTAGAAGTAGGCTACCCCTCAATGCCAGGTTCCAGGGAGTGACCACAGGATGCAGGTCTCTTGTGTGTGCTCCCTGAGGCGTCTGTGGGCCACTGTGGACTAGATGGGCCCTTGGCCTGATCCAGGGCTTTTATGATGTTATGTTTTTATGGGTGGCAAATTAGGGACTCTCCCTATACTACTCTGGCCAGCTAAGGCTCTTCTGGGCTTCAGACAGGGTCCTTCCCTGGCCTGGCGATGCTACTGGGTAGCAACTTCCGGTGGACTCACCCCCTGGGTCCTACAGTCCCCTCCTTGGTCCTCCTTCGCCCTCGCTTGGTGACACAGCTGTGATCTTCGGCAAATGCTTTGCAGTCCTGTTGTTTTGGCTGCAGAGAGATCAACATGGCTGATTTTTTAAAAATAAGTGAACCCAGTGGGAAAGACTGTGAAGGGTTATATCGGACCTGCTTTTGCGAAGACAAGCCCCCCCCCTTCTTCCCACCTCCCCCCCCCCACCGTTGCAGGGTAAGGATGTTTCCCTGCCACTCCCTGTCCTGCTCGGAGCTGGCTGTTCACTCCCAGGCTTGCACGGAGAGGATGCCACACTGAGGAACGCCAGCTATGGCAACAGCTGCATGCAAAGCGGAATTATCTGCATGACTTCATTTACCACTTGGCAAAGTCCCGTATAGTCGGTCTTCATTCAGAATTTGGGCAGCTGGGCACGCTGCAGTCCGTCTCCCAGAACGATCCCGAACCAAACTGGTCTCCATTTGGATTTTGGGGAGGGGGAGGAGAGGAAAAAAACCCTGCAGGCAGTGATGTCATGCAGGGGGTACGCGGGGGTACGCGAGTACCGGTTTCTAGGATTATGGCTGGCCCCGCCCATTCGCCCGCCCACTCGTCGACTCCGCCCCCTGCAACGTTTGAATTTCCTGCACGTTTGAGTTGCCTGCACGTTCTCAGAGCCAGGCAGGCAGGCAGGCAGGCAGCGAGCGGAGCCTTGCCTTGCCACTGAAAAATGAGCTGCTCTGGGGTTTTGGAACTGTTGGGTCACTTTAACATGATGCCAGGCCTCCTTCACGTGTTCTGGGGGTGCTGTGGAATCCTGTTGCAACTGATGGGTCAGTTTAAAATGGTCTGAGGCCTCAAAAAGGGCTTTTTTCATGTCCCTTCCTGCCCACGACCTCACTTCCGGCTTATGACGTCAGTTCCGGTGGGCGGGTCCTGACACGTGCCAATCAAAAGTGAGTACCTGTTCTTAAATCATTCAGATGACATCACTGCCTGCAGGGTATGCGGGAACTGGAAGGAAATGTGAAGCAAGGGTGAGATTGCGAGCAATAGTGCTTGTTCCTCCATCCAGCTGTTTTTCCACTACTGGGAACATGCTCGTTATTTTATTATTTGGGGGGAAAAAAAGAACCTTTTGTATTTACACGATAGCAAATTTTCAGATGAGGCTCTTGAAAGAACGTTGCAAGCGTTTGAGTTCCCCCCAGGCGGCTGAGCTGTTAAAGATAAACTTTCCCCTTTCCAGCTGGGCTGGCCTTGGCTGCAGCCAGTTTCACAGAGCAGGAATGCTTGGCCCGCAAAAGCTGTGCTCAGCGTGATGAATCAATGGAACCGTTAACGGTTTACGATGGAGCACGAGCTGATGTTGTGTTCTTACGGGTGGCAAATTAGGGGCTCTCGCTATACTCCGTACTCCGCGACACGTACGCCGGCATGTCGCCCCCAGCGCCAGCGGTGTGGATGGCCATCTTGAGACGAGACCGTAAAAATGCACACAGAACAAAAGGGGTCCAAAAGTCAAGGCCGGCCCTTCAGGAGGCCGGTTGAGGATGTTGCCTTGGGCAGAAGATGGGCGGGGGGGGGGGAGCGATGACACTATATACATTTATCACTATATAATAACCATCACGTAGGTTTACCCCTTTCCCCCTTGTCCTCATTGTGTCAAAATTTAGGTTGGGGAGGGACCTGGGGTTTTTCACTGTGCAAGCATCACACAGGTGAATGATGCTGCATAAAGAAATGATGGATTGGGAGAAACTGAACATTTTCAGACTAGAAAAAAAAGATGCCTGAGGGAGGACATGACTGAGACATACACAATTATGCAGGTGACGGATAGCATGGATAGAGGGATGTTCCTTCCCCTCTCACACAACCCCAGAACCAGGGGGCATCCACTGAAAAAAAATTGAGCATCAGGAGAGTTAGAACAGACAGAAGAAAATATTCCTTGACCCAGTGTAGGAGTCTGTGGAACTCCTTGCCACAGGATGTGGCGATGGCATCTGGCCTGGATGCCTTTAAAGGGGGATTGGTCGGATTTCTGGAGGAAACGTTCATCTCAGGTTAAATTTTAGCTGTCTCAGAATGCCAGGTGCAAAGGAGAGGCAACCGGATACAGGGATGTTGCGGTCTTGTGTGTTCCTGGAGGCATCTGACGGGCAGTAGTGTCATTCACAAACGAGCTGCCGGAACGAGAGGCGGGACTTACCGCCTGATTGGCTGCTCGTTCGTGACGCGTCGCTGCCTGCCCGACCGCTGCGCGGGCACCCCTGGCTTCGGAGGGGGTGCCCGCTTGCCTGGGGGGCGCGCTGGGTGCCTAGGCGAGCCGCAGAGGGGCGCACCACCCGGAGGGAGCCCCCACGGCGGGCGGGCAGGCAGCGACGCGTCACGGACTGCCTGTCAATCAAGCGGTAAGTCCCGCCTTGCGTTCCGGCAGCTTGTTTGTGAATGACACTACTGCTGACGGGTCACAGTGAGATGCAGCCGGCTGGACTAGATGGGCCTTTGGCCTGATCCTGCGGGGCTCTTCTGCGGTTCTTAGATGTGCATAAGCTTTCTGAAGGTGCTGCCCCCTTGGCATGCTGCCCCCCCCATAAGAAGAAGCTGCAGCCAAACATGGGGAAAGGGAACCCCCTGGCTCTGGGGGAGATGCGGAGCGGGGTTTGGAATGTGCTCCCTGTGTTCTGAATGGCCATTCAGTGCGCTTGGATGGCCGGTGAGTGTTAAACGCAGGGACCATAAAAATGATTTACAGCTACAGATGTTCTCCAGTCCATCGCGCTGAAGTGGAGCAGCCAACCTCCCTGGAGAAATTTAGAGGCAGATTTTGGAACAGTGGCCTCTTTGCAGTGCAGGCCAGAAATAAACAGGAGGAGGATGTAAACCTCCCCATTGTCTTTTATATGTTGAGAGCTTGCCTTGAGTCACACCCTCCCCAAGTGGGCAGAGAGATCATTTAGCTGTTGCGTGCAAAATGCTTTTGCCTGTGATGGGTTTCTGAGCATGCCCAAGCCCGCCCTCTTTGTCCTGCTTGTCCTGCTTGTCCTCTTTGTAGTTCTTGATCGAAAGCTATAACTTCTCAGTGGCCAAACCCTCATTTCAAGGATGTGGGGAGACCTGCGGCTATAGAGTTTGATGGCTGTGCTGTACAAGGACGCGCAGCCTACGTGCATTTTAAAATTCAGTCGGCCCTCCTTATCTGCGGATTTGAGCACGGATGCTGAGCCAATGGCTAGAAGGCGTCCAAGGACATAAGGAGAGCCCCGCTGGATCAGGCCAAAAGCCCATCTAGTCCAGCTTCCTGTGTCTCACGGTGGCCCACCAGGGGCCTCAGGGAGCACTCAAGACAGCAAGATGTCAGCATCCTGTTGCAACTCTCCTGCATCTAGCATTCTGAGGTAGCCTACTTCTAACATAAGGAGGTTGCACCACCCATCATGGCCTGTAGCCTGTGACGGACAATTCCCTTTTGAAGGTACCAAGGCACTGCCACCGCCTCTTGTGGCAAGGAGTTCCACAGAACGTATTTCCTTTTATCTGCTCTAACTCTCCCAACGCTCAATTTTAGTAGATGTCCCCTGATTCTGGTGTAGTGAGAGAGAGAAGAGAACCTCCGACTATCCACTCTATCCACAGCATCGAGATCTGGAGGAAGGCCAACTGTGTCTGCAGAATTCGCTGATCGGCTCCAACTCATGGAATTGATCAGCCTGGGTTTTGCTAATTGTGTAGCAGCTGGAATCGGTCTCCTCTCCCTGCCGTCAGTTTCTTTTGTTTAAAACAAAGAACGAGTTTCCCTCCCACGGCGACGCTGCCGTCACCAAATCTTGTTTGGATCAAGCTGTGTCCCAGCCTGTGTGTCCCCGACCCATTAATGACTCTAAATATGCATTGTAGCTGTTTTGCTGGAGTCACACTGATTTTCTTCATGTATTTCAGGGCCAGAAAGGTGACCCTGGATTGTCACCTGGGAAAGCACAGAATGGTCTGAAGGTAAGTCTTCCTTTATTTATGGCTTCAGGTTATTGTTGGGGTGGGAGCAGTGATGTCATCTGGGCGCACCAGGAACCGGAATGCCCAGATGATTGGCAGCCCTCCACCCAGTGATGTCATGCAGAGGGAACGCGGGGGAACTCAGTTCCACTAGTTAAAATTAGGGCTGATCCCGCCAACTTCACTCTCCCTCCCCCCTCCCAATTCCTCTGCAAAGAGCTTTTTTTCTTGGTTGGCCGGCACTCAGAGGGTTAAAGGGAGCGACTCCGGATTCCTAGGGGGGCGAAGGCAGTGATGTCATTCAAGGGGACCGGACCAGAACGGGCGTTCCGGATCCTAGCGGGCTCCGTGGCTGGTTCCGGGTTCCCGACAAGTGCCAATCAAAAGTGAGTTCCTGTTCCTAAATCATTTGAATGACACCACTGCCTGCGCCCCTATGGCGGAGGGCTGCCACGCCTCCCCAAGCCTCACTGCGCCGGAATCGCTCCATTTCAGAGCGATTCAGACGCGCGGGAGGGCGGGCGGGCCCAGGAGCAGGTCGCCCGTCCTCGGGAGAGGCGGCGCGGACCAGGCCCGTCCGCGGAACTAGCAGAACGGCGTACCGGGCCGTTCCGCCAGGATGACACCGCTGGGTGGGAAGATGATGTTCTCCTCTTGGGGTCGGGAGTCCTCATGGGAATCCTGTAGTTTTGGATCAGTTTTCTTATTTGGCGTTGGCGTTGAGAACTTCTCACCCCTGTCGTGGTGGTTTCAAGTTGATCTGCGCATCCATGAGGACTAGACGCTTAACACTGAAAATGCAGGATCCTCCTTATCTGTGACTTCGAGGCCTGTGGATTTGACTCAACACAGGTCACCCATGTCAGGAGGATTTACCTGTATCTCCTGGACTTGTCTGGGGGTGGGGGTGGGGGTGGCGTGGTGTGAGGCCAGGGGAGGCTGTGTACAACCCCCTTGAGCCTCAGAAGGTCTTTGCGAAAACCAAAAGTGCATTGCTAAGGCCTCCTGTAGTGTCCGCAGACCTCAGACATCTCCCCCCAATAGCCCCAGCTGCAGATTTCCTTACCTGCAGTTTCTGGCATTTGCGGGGGTTCAGAGAACGTAACCGCCATAGATGCCGAAGGTCAACTGCAGTCACGAGATTTCAGACTCCAGCAGGGGCGGACCTAGTCAAAATGGTGCCCAGGGCACCCAATAGAAGTGCGCCCCCATGGGAGCCCAGGTCTACCCACCAGAAGCAGCCCCTGGGTAGACCTGCGCTCCACGGAGCCCAGGTCTACCCATTAGAAACGGCCGTGGGTAGACCTGGGCTCCCTTCGAGGGAGCCCAGGTCTACTCGCAGCTGGTTCCAATGGGTAGACCTGGGCTCCGGAGCCCAGGTCTACCCGCACAATGTTGTGGGGGCCACTAGCGCCCCCCTAGACAGCCCCAAGACGGTGCCCAGGGCTCTTGCCCCCCCCCTGCCCCCTAGATCCACCATTGGACTCCAGGGCTTCTAAAAAGGCCAGGCCAAAATGACGTTATAACTGGTTCTGCTTCTGGCTACAGGGACATGAAGGTCTACCTGGCTTGGCGGGGCTTCCTGGACCACCTGGTCGAAAGGTAAGAGCGTTTCAGGATAGATTTTGAGCAGCGTTGCTCTGAGAGCTCCCTGCAACACGGATTTGCTCTGGGACGGATGCAACAGGGCCAGTTGCAACAGGGTCAGTCTAAGACCTCCTGACACCGCACCCCAAACGCTCCCCCCTTGCCTGACGCTATGCCAGCCTGTGTGCCTCCTGTTCGCTCAGCACTTCCGTCCCCTCCAGACTCCCTCTTCGCTGTGCTCTCCTTTTCCAGTCCAGGGAGTGGAAGGAGCAGAGGGAGGCAGGCAGGCAGGAATGGGTGCTTCTCACCAAGCCACTGCTCGAGGCTCCTGCTTTCAGTTGGCCTCGTGGATGGGCCACATCCTTCGTGGATGCCCCCCCCCCCGCTCTCTGATCTCTACACATCTTGGATCTTGAAGCAGCAAGAACCATTTCATTGCCTAGCGACTAAAAGTGGTGGTTTTTGCCTCTGGTGGTGGTGGGGGGTCTCTTATCCTGGGGAGCTGGTGGTAAGGAGGAGCGGGGGTCCCAGGTTAAATACCTGTCAACCACTCCAGGTACAAAAAGACCCCCTGTCTGCAGATGCAGATCTACAGGGAGGGCAAAGCTCTGAGTGCTGCAAGGAGCCTTACCCTGTCATGTAAGTCCCTCCTCTCCTTTGCTGCTGTAGCCAGTCAGCAACGCCAAGCTGTTGCTGTTCCCTGTGAGGATTGGCTGAAACGGTGCAGGGGAGGAGTGATTTCCACTGCAAGGTAAGGCTTCTTGCAAAACTTAGAGCTCTGCCCTCCCTTAGATCTGCCTCTGCCTGTCTGGAATCTTGGAGGGATGCTGCCACTCTGTGCTGGCAATACGGAGTCAGGCGGAGCAAGGGCCTGACTCTGCAAGGCAGCGTCCTATGTCCCCATCTATGCTACCTTGATTTCCTTGTAGAACATAAGAAGAGCCCTGCTGGATTCAGGCCAAAGGCCATCTAGTCCAGCTTTCTGAATCTCACCATAGCCCACCAGATGTCTCAGGGAGCACACAAAACAACAAGAACCCTGCATCCTGTTGTCACTCCCTGGCATCTTCCATTCTGGGATAGACTACTTCCAAAACCAAGCATGTACCCATAATGGCTTGTAACCTGGGATGGATTTTTCATCCAGAAATCTGTCCAGTCCCCTTTTAAAGGCGTGTAGGCTAGATGCCCTCACCACATCTTGTGGCAAGGAGTTTCACAGTTAAGAGAAGTGGGAGATAAATGCATTATTTTGCAACATTTCTACCCCTCCCTTTCTTGCCCATGGGACAAAGCCAGGAGGCTGACAATAGATTAAACTATCAAGTAAAACAAACCCAATTCACAAAAATTCTAAACTAAAATTCAGCTGTGAGCTAAAATTTACAATTGAAAAGACAGATCTTCACCACAAGCGCAAGCATCAACCCCCCAACCCCCAGATATTTAATAGATCTCTTGCAGAAATTAAAGGCAGGACCCAACCATAGGTCATTGATAAAATTATTACAGTATATAATTTAAACACACACATATACCTGGGGTGTGCGGAGGGAGAGCCAAGCTCTGAGACTTCTTACAGCAAGAGCGGTGATGTCAGTGGTTGAGCTGCTTGGGGTGCTGAAAAGAACAATCGGGCCCAGCAGGAGGCAAACTGAGAAATTCATCTAGGGAACTATGCTCATGACTAGGCCATCATCTTTCCCAAGGGCTTTTTTTAATTATTTTTTTCTATATTTATCTAGAGTATTTTTATTTTCCATTTTGCAATCTTTAAACACTTGTTTTAGAACCACTGCAAAGTCACTCCAAGAGTTTGGGATGGAAGGAGCCAGATCTTGAAAAAAATGAGTCTCAGATTAGGAATAAGTAAGAAGAAAACATTCTAAGAAATGAGTTTTAAAATATTTTTTTCTTCTATAGTTGTTTTGGGAAGTGGCAATGGTGGGGGGGGGGTTAAGCTTGAGTTTTAAAATTTACTTCTTCCCCCACCACCACACAGAGGACAGACTGTAAAATTTCACTTGGGGCAAGCTTTAGACTAAAGAGGGTGTGTATGTTGTCAATCTGATGCTTTTGACTGAGGCGTCATTTTATTAGCTTGAAAAAAAATTTTTTTAAGTGAGAGAGAAAATGCTGTTGGAAAAATATATTGGGGGAAAAAATATGGCAGTAGATGGCCTGTTGGCATGAACCCACTGAAAACACCTTGACTGCAGAAAAGCCTTTCTGTTCACCTCTGCAGGTTTAGGAAACCTGCCAATATCCTGGCTTGAGTGCAAGCGAAAAGGGGGGCGGACTGTTTTTTCGCGGGTGGGGTGGGTGGGAGGAATCCTCATGGTTCGTATAGGAGGCCGGGGACAAAGTGTTTATGAGGTCAAGAGGTACCAAGGAGAAGGGCATGAAAGTGCCCCAATGCACATCACGCTTATCTGGAGGTGCTGGGGAGGCTGATACTAGCCTGGCCAACAGTCCACCCAGCTCAGTGCTGTCTATACTGACTGTTAGTTTCAGACAAGGGGGATCTTTTTCAGCCCTGTCTAGAGATGCCGCAGGATTTGAATCTGGGACCTCCTGTGCTGGAAACCCAGTGCACACCCAGGGCCATTTCCCAACTCTCATGAGTCAAGGAACGGTCTAGATCAGTGGTGTCATCTAAATGATTTAAGAACAGGTACTCCCTTTTGATTGGCACGTGTCGGGACCCGCCCACCAGAAGTGACGTCATAAGCCGGAAGTGATGTCGTGGCAGGAAGGGACATGAAAAAAGCCCTTTTTTGAGGCCTCAGACAGTTTTAAACTGACCCAACAGTTGCAACAGTATTCCACAGCACCCCCAGAACACGTGAAGGAGGCCTGGCATCATGTTAAAGTGACCCAACAGTTCCAAAACCCCAGAGCAGCTCATTTTTCAGTGGCAAGGCAAGGCAAGTCTCCGCTCGCTGCCTGCCTGCCTGCCTGGCTCTGGGAACGTGCAGGCAACTCAAACGTGCAGGAAATTCAAACGTTGCAGGGGCGGAGTCGACGAGTGGGCGGGCGAATGGGCGGGGCCAGCCATAATCCTAGGAACCAGTACTCGCGTACCCCCGCGTACCCCCTGCATGACATCACTGGTCTAGATGCCCCCAGCCTTCCTGGTGCAGCAGCTTCTTTTTCGGTGCCCGGGAGCTTGGTGATGACAGTGTCACCACTAAGCACTCCATGCCCGTGGGCTCTGCAACTCGAGAGGAAAATTAGAGGGAAGAGGGACACTCCCCGTAGCCTGGCCTACGAATTTATTTCTTATACAATGACTTTGTGCCTTTCAGAATTCTTTTCTTGAAAGGCTGCTAGTGATCGATTGATCGATCAACCGATCAATCAAAATACATATTGCTAGGGGTGTTTTTTTAATTAAAACGCATAAAAACACAAGACTTTCTGGTATTAAAATATGAAAATTAAAACACAAAAAACTCATTTCGGTGTTTTAAGATATTTTCCAGAAATTAAGATGTATTATTTCTCCAATTAAAAATAATACTGTCACTGAATCTGCTGATACCACCTATTTCACTTACCCAGTATGCATTTAAAATTAATATTTAGTATTAATAAAATTAACATTTCAAAATTAATAAAAATGAGAACTTGGAATGAGAATAAAAATACATAATTAAATACCACTTTCTGCTTTTCAAATAATGAAATCTGCAAAAACAAACAGAAAAACAAAAACACACACACACAGTTCTCAAAAGCAGCCCTATACTTATTGCTCTTCTCGCCTGCACAATTTCTGCCAAGCAATAAAAATCCAACGGTCAATTTGGGGGAATTGGTGTGCCTCTCTTGCAGGATAGCACATCTTCTTGCAGGGAAGCCCTGGCCCAGCTGGAAAAGGCATCTTCACATTCTGTGGGGCTGCCGTAGCCGTGGGGCACAAGTACAGAACGGTCCCTCAGCATTTGTGGGGGTTCCATTCCCTGAGCCCCCGTGGATGCAAAAAGCCACAGATAGTCAAATCCGTGTTCAACTCACAAATGACCTCCCAAATACAACCAGAGAGGTCTCCCCTGTGACTCAGAATGCCTTCCCGAACAATTTAGCAGGTGCTTCAGGTTTTTCCTGCCACGGTTGCAGAACCTACAGTGGATCAAATCTGCGGATAGCAAATCCGTGGGTAATGAGCACCTGCTATACTTCCTGCCATAGTGTGAAATCCTACAGGCAAGTGCTGATGAAGATACTATGGATCTCTGCTTTTTTCCCCTTCTGTGCCAAAGATCACACCAAGAGCACTATGTCTGCCCTGGGATTTCTTGGGGAGGATTTTTTCCAGGGGTGGTTTGGCTGTTCCCGTCTTGTGCTACCAGCATTATTCTGCCCCTCAGTTATTAACCTGGGATAAGAAACTGCTGACCAAACAAGCAGGAGACCCTTTTCCGAGGACTCCTTTTGCTGAGTCGCACTTCTCGGTACTGATGGCAGCAAAAGCAAACCTTCACTTTCCGTGACGGCCTCCCCTTGCAGAGCAAATGGGCCATAAATTTGTACAATTTATGTGTAAAAATTGGCGACATAAGTTATATTAGCCTGTGAGAGAAGTAGCATGGCTTTCCCTTCCGGTGCTGAGTCATAGCTGAGTCATAGCTCCCCATTTGGCGGTCATAGCTACTGGTTGGTGATAGATTTCTCTGTAAGAAGACTTAGCTTGGGCCAGTCTAGGAGTCCATGCAGTCCAGTCTCCAAAACCTGATGGTTGGATGCTTCTGGGCGGGGAACACACAAGCCAGGAAGGTGGCAGGGCTGCCCCCATTGCAAAGCTTTCCCCTGGCACACCACCTGCTCTGCTGGATCAGGCCAAGGGACCATCCAGCCCAGCTTCCTGAATCTCAGAGTGGCTCACCAGATGCCTCAGGGAGCCATTCCACCTGCATCCTGTTGCCAATCCCTGGCACCTGGCTGTCAGATATAGAAGATCCAGAAGACCCAGACAAGCCAGTCATCATAACTTGTAACCTTTGATGGACTTTTCCTCCATCAATCCGTCCAACCCCCTTTTTACAGACATGTAGGCGAGGTGCCATCACGGCGTCAGGTGGCAAGGAGTTCCACAGATTAATTACCAACTGGATAAAGAAATATTTCCTTTTCTCTGAAGTGGAGGGTCTATTTGGCTGCCATGTCTGTCTCTTCCGCCTTCATGAATTAATCTGTCTTTTAAAAGCCATCTAAAGTAGCGTTCCATCTTCCCGTGTTGTGGCAGCCAGTTCCGTAAGTTAATTCTGCATTGTGCAAGGAAGTGCTCTTACGAGCTTATTTTTTAATCATTACGTTTAAGGACCACCTTAGTTGTCCATTCCTTTCTCCAAAAAACAGTGGGTGATATTGCTTGTCACCCAGCATTGCCACCCAATCGATTCGATCACCCAGCAGTGTTGTGGTTGAATAAAGGTTTGAACTGGGGCCTTCCTGACTTAAATCCAGTGGTGCTCTTTGCCCCGGTCTGATGATGGGGCTGATATGTGAGTTGAGGTTGCATACAGTCATCACAACTAGTGATTTTTATATTCTTTTATATCCTTTTTTAGGATCCACGGGGCTGGCTGTTTAAATTTTAAATTTTAATTATCTCAATTATTGTTTTTAACTATTGTTTTTAACTGCCAAATACTGTGTTTTTATTGCATTTTAAATGTTGTAAGCTGCCTTGGGTGCCATGGGGCAGAAAGGCGGGGTATAAATAAAACAAACAAACAAACAACAACAAACAAACAAACAAATAAATAAATAACCTGGGACGAACGTTTCCTCCACCTATCTGTCCACCTCCCTTGTCAAGGCATTTAGGCTGGGTGCCACTGTGGCATCCTGGGGCAAGGAGTTCCACAGATGCATGACATTCTTCTTGGACCTTTTGGGGTGATTTGGGTTCACTAACCCGACAACTGATGGGCATAGGCTCAGCATGCAGTGGCTACTGACACCTGATACGGCTCTTGCAGTAGGCCTGGATCTGAACCTGAAATCCGGCCTTTCAGCCTTGTCAGAAACATAAAGTACTTTTTTGGCTCCCTCGCAGAGGCTGGATTTGGAAGGTGTTCAGCCTCCCTCTTTAACAAGTTTGCACGGAGTAGTTGCTTTCGTGCTTGGCTGGGGTGCAGGACTGGCTGCCCTTTCTCTCCCCCCTCCAATCCTTTTTCCATTTTTCTGCAAAGTAGAGCAGACTGCCACTTGGCCTGTGTGGATGAGGTGGATTGTGGTGTGTGTGTGTGTGCCATTTATCCTTTAAGCCTTCTCTGTTTGCAGTTTTGGTGCAGTGAAGGGCCTTAAGATCTCCTCTTCAGACGATGGCTCCGTTGTGATTTAGTGCCCTGGAAGTGTCTGGGACAGGCGAGCAAACTCAGACTTGCCATTTCCTCTTGTTATTTCACTGCTGTTTGAAGAGGCTTGATTTGAGGGCAATCCTTGAAAATAGCCTTCGGATTAGTTTAGGGGCTGCTTTTTTTTACACTCACACAAACAGAGAGATTGAGGACAAAATCCTCTCCAATTTTCCAGCCCTGATGTAGCATTCTCCGTGGGATGTGGGGGCATTCTGTGGTAGACGGGGAGGCCTCCTCAAGGTGAGGGAATGTTTGTTCCCTTCCCTTGGGGCTGCATTGCAGCTGCAACAGCACCAGAAAGTTGGGTAGGATTGGGCCCTAAGAGAGAGTGCAGTCTTAACCAACTTGTCAGGGCAATCAGAGGCAGATCTAAGGGAGGGCAAATCTGTAAGTTTTGCAAGAAGCCTCACCTTGCAGTGGCAATCACTCCTCTCCTGCACTGTTTTAGCCAATCCTCACAGGGAGAAGCAACATCTTGGCGTTGCTTACTGGCCACAGCAGCAAGGGAGAGGAGGGAGTTACGTGACAGGGTAAGGCTCCTTGCAACACTTAGAGCTTTGCCCTCCCTGTAGATCCGCCTCTGAGGGCAATGCAGCTCCGAGGTAAGGGAACAAACATTCCCTTACCTTAAGGAGGCCTCTGTGACTGCCCCCCCCAAACTGCAGGATGCAGCACGTGCCCCATTGGCCCAGCTATGCCAGTGCTGGAAAGCTGGTTAGGATTGTGCTCCCCCCTCCCCCGCTCCGACACATATACTGCTTGGGACCAGAAGTCCCAATCGATTTTGAATCCAGTCGATTTTGGATTTTTCCGGATTTTGGTGTATTCGCATACAAGTAAAATGATCTCAGAGTTAAAACAAAAATCATTTATGTTTCCTTCAGCCTATATGTATAAGGTGTATACCTTATACATATAGGCTGAAGGAAATGTTATACAAAATGTTCAATAATTTTCATTCATTCATTCATTCATTCATTCATTCATTCATATAGTATTTATATACCGCTTTTCAACACAAAGTTCACAAAGCGGTTTACAGGCAAATAGTAATAATAAAGTTAAATGGCTCCCTGTCCCCAAAGGGCTCACAATCTAAAAATATGCAAAACACCCCCAGCAACAGCCCCTAGAAAAGACCCTGCGCAGGGGTGAAGAGGGACAATTACTCTCCCCCTGCTAAATATAAGAGGAACACCACGTGAAAAGTGCCTCTTGCCCAGTTAGCAGGGGTAATTTTGTGCGTGAAACCACTTGTGTACCGTGCTTGAACCATGATCTCTGTTACGAATGCACGCTGGCTGGCACCCAAGGTAATGCGATGTCAAAAATGTTCTGGATTTCAGAGCATTCTGGTTTTCGGAATACTGGATAAGGAGCAACCGTACTGTGTGTGTGTGACTCACACATGTGTATAATGATAAAAAGGCAGCGGTGACTCCACCTTTTGGGAAGCCTTGGGGAGAAAGGTGTACAAGAAATGCCCCCCCATGGCACCCCCCATGCTTTGGAGGTAATTGTGCATGGCAGCTCCCACCCCACCTCCTGTGGGTACTGCTCAGGAACCAGCTAGAGGGCAGATGCACCCCCCACTTCACACAGCAGCCCAATAACAGAGGAACTGCAGCCTGCTTCCTGGTTACATGGGTGGACTGTCATAAGGAAGTGACCAGATGCGACTTCCAGGTAGTGCCAGCGACCTCCGTTTTCACGGGCTTTGTGGGTTGTGGGTCTGGTGCGACCCGGAAGTGGCCTCTGGAGACTCCCAGTAAGGCTTTGTGGGGCAGCGGGGATCGTCGGGTCGTGACCCGCCGTGAACGACAAGATTGGAGTGTGGCACTAGGAAGTTTGGGAACTGCTGCGCTAGTGGGTGGGCCCCAGTGGGCTCTCATTGGCTGGCTGAGTCAGGTGGGTGGGAAGCACCTCCCCTCAGGTCAGGCAGGTCAGTTCTGCAGATTCCAGGCGGCAGCATAAGTCACAAGGTGTGTGCTCAGCCGTTGCTTTCTGCCTACATTCCAGCCCCCTGTGGCCTTGGCTTGTGGGTGATGGTGGGGAGCAGTGGATACAGCAGAACGTGAGCACCCCAAGGCAGTAGAGTAGCTACGGTGTGTGTGTGGTAAGCAGCGGCGTCATGCAGCCGGAACGCTGGGCGGGAGGAATGGGTGAGCGGCAGCCCGCCCGTTGCGTACCGCTCCGTTTCGCCGTCTTTCCCGCCCCCGCGGGGGCGGGGAAGACAGCGAAACGGAGCGGTACGCAACGGGCAGGCTGCCACTCACCCGTTCCTCCCGCCGGGCGGGCTGCCGCTCACCCGTTCCTCCCTCCGGGCGGGCTGCCGCTCACCCGTTCCTCCCTCCGGGCGGGCTGCCGCTCACCCGTTCCTCCCTCCGGGCGGGCTGCCGCTCACCCGTTCCTCCCGCCCAGCGTTCCGGCTGCATGACGCCGCTGGTGGTAAGTATTGCAGGCACCACAACACGTCGTGAAAGTGGCCCCTCCCACTTGCTGCCGGAGCCATTCTGGGCACTGATGTGAGTGGGGGGGGGCTGCTTTCCTGGCACGTTGTGGCGCTTGCATTGCTTACTGCGGCCCCCACTCCTGCAGCTGTGCTAACACCGCAAGGGTCCTGGCGACCAGACATTGCTGGGGGGTCTTGGGGGTTGCTCAGCCTGTGGAGTCCCCCTGGATACGAAAAGCATGCGCCATTTGTGAGGATCAGGCTTATCCAAGTGGCTTTGAGAAGAGTTTGGAGGGAGCTTCCACCCAGAACCGACTTGGCTTTGGGAATGTTCCTTGCTAGAATTGTTCTTCTGAGCAAACTGAAAAAGACCAACCCTGTTAATTATAAAGGAAAACTGATGTGTGGTTTTTTGATTCTTTTGAACAGGGTCAGAAAGGGTACCCAGGACCACCAGGGCATCCTGGAGAACAGGTGAGTGTTTTTTTTTTTAAAGGACATGAAATCTAACCTGTTTTGACCGTGACTTAAAATTCAGAATATCAGCAGAGCCCTGATGGATCAGGAGTCCAGCTTCCTGTATCTTGTGGTGGCTCACCAGAAGCTTCAGGAGCACACAAGACCACCAGATGCCTGTGTCCTGCTGCTACTCCCTTGCATCTGTCATTCAGAGATAGACTGCCTCTCAAACCCTGAGTTGCATACAGTGTGTGTGTGAAGCCCCATCCTAAGGTGGCTTGTGCTAGCCCAGGAGTGTTGCAGGAGTGTTGCAGGAGTGTTGCTAGCCCAGGAGTGTTGCAGAGACACTGTGAAGCGCATTTGGATCAATCTCGGAGTCGGGGAGGATGGCGTACGTCCATGTGGTTGCGTACTTGTCACTTGTGGTGGACTTTTTCCTCCCTCAATCTTCCCACGCCCCTTTTAAAGGCATCTGGGCCAGACACCTTTGCCGCATCCTGTGGCAAGGAGTTCCACAGTTGAATTTCAACATGGAGAACCTGGATGGAGAAATAGGTCCTTTAGTTCATCCTTGTGAAGGTTTTGTGCTTTATTAAACAGTAGCCAGGTTGTGATGCCCCATTAAAATCCCATTGTTTTGTTTTTGTTTTGACAGGGTGAACGAGGACCTGATGGGAACCCAGGTGCCAAAGGTTATCCTGGCAGGCAGGTGCAGTAAATCTTACTGTGCTGTGCACAGCTTAGGGATTTGGGGAATGCAGGTAGAAGACATTGTCCCACAAGTTGCAGAGGATTCAGGACCAGTCACAACGAGCTTGATCAGCTGAAACATGTGTCTCTTTTTAGTGTGTATTTTTCCTGGACTTGCACCTAGTTCTCACTGGAAAGAGAAACTTCTGTCTTGGCCACGCCATTCATGTTGCCTCTGTGGGACTCACACTATTGAATGCTCCTCAGTGTGCTCATGCACAAATTCCTTTTGTATGAACAAACTAGGATATCAGGGATTCTAGTCTAGCTTATCTACCTGACATGTTATCTTTCTATGTGTAGGAATGGTGTAGAAGATTGCCATCAGGAGCATTCAATGTGTTTATTTCATCTATTTTTATACTACCTTTCAAAAGTCAGTTTATTGCCAAGGAAGGTGTAGGAGGAACAATGGAAATCAAAAGTTCCACCATGTTAATAATGCAATTATGGTTAAATCCATACAAACCCGCAGTATAATTAGGGATTTATAGGGGTGTGTTGGTGTCTGTATATGTAGGGGTTGGTGTGTATTCACTTCTGGCCCCTGATAGTAATCCGGTTTAAATTCCCAGCTCTTCCTTCTAGTAGTAGGGAGCAGGAGAACTTGAGAGCTCACTGATGTTGGAAAAGCCAGTGCATCATTCCATTTTGTTTGATGAGAAGTTCTGAGTAATTCAAAGGCTTGCATGCTTTTTGGGGGGCCAACAGCAGTTGATTAAAAGGGGTGTGTGTATGTGTGTGTGTGTGTGTGTGTGTGTGCATGTGTGTGTGTGTGTGAAGCCCCATCCTAAGGTGGCTTGTGCTAGCCCAGGAGTGTTGCAGAGACACCGTGAAGCGCATTTGGATCAATCTCGGAGTCGGGGAGGATGGCGTACGTCCATGTGGTTGCAAGGTCCATGTGCACGTCATGCATGGTTTGCAACACTACTTGGCAGGCACTCCAGGTTAGGATTGCGCCCTAAGAGAGAGAGAGAGAGAGAGAGAGAGAGAGAGAGAGAGAGAGAGAGA
>JAJKFI010000158.1:291098-306834 GCA_029204185.1 Lerista edwardsae | reverse complement strand
AGAGAGAGAGAGAGAGAGAGAGAGAGAGAGAGAGAGAGAGAGAGAGATTCGCTTGATTGATCGACACCTCTTTCTGTTTGAACAAAAGCGAAATTCTTTATTGCAATTGGTGAAAAGGTTGCAGTTGAATTTAAGGCGCACGGCCTATCATAGGGAAGAACAGACCTAGTGCTAGAACATGTGCCTTGGTAAAACTAGTGCCATGTTGCAGGAGAGACCAGGAAGCTCAGCATGCAGCTGTTTCTTCAGGTGGGATGGGGGCTCCTCCAGATGTGCCTGCCCCTGGTCACTTCCCAACTCAGCATCCTCCTCCTGTAGCCTGAATGTTGTTTGGAAGGAGCGTTTGCACAGTGCTGATTGGCCAGTGCTTGTGGCAATCACAGATCTCCCTCTCCCTCCAGCCACCTCTGCTTCTAACAAGGCCAGGGAGATAAATGCTGCACAGTTCTCGGGGCAGCAGTGGGGCCCTTCACATATGTGCACGTGCACATGACAAAGCCGCGGGCCACCTGCCATCCTAGAAGTCCCAGTGGTGGCGCTACTACCACTGCTTCAGCCACGCCAATTTCACCCAGTGCAGCCAGCTTGCTTCCGCCACACCTTGGCAGGGATTTCCCCTGTTGCTCCCTCTGAGACCCTCCTGGCCAGGTTCTGAACCCAGCACAGTGGGGGCCTCCTCATCTGCAGGCCCCCCCCCGCCTCAGAGGGCTTCCAGAACGTGAATGGAAGTGTGACTTCTGGTCGTGTCTGGGAGGTGTTTGGAGGTGGGGGGGGCTGCAGCCCACTCCATGGCCTCCTTGTACCTCTGAGCACTTTCCGGACGTGAACCAGAAGTCGCATCCCAGAGGCCTTCTGAGAAACCGAAGAGACCCACAGAGTGGACCCAGAGGCAGATCTAAGGGAAGGCAAAGCTCTAAGTCTTGCAAGGAGCCTCACCTTGCAGCGGAAATCGCTCCTCTCCTGCACTGTTCTAGCCAATCCTCACAGGGAACAGCAACATCTTGGCGTTGCTTACTGGCTCCAGCAGCAAGGGAGAGGAGGGAGTTACGTGATAGGGTAAGGCTGCTTGCAACACTTAGAGCTTTGCCCTCCCTGTAGATCCGCCTCTGAGTGGACCACATGTCCAGCGTGACCTCCAGGTGAGTCGTTGCAGTGCCACCCCCCTGCCACCCACCGGGACTGCAGCCGCCTGGGTCTGTGTCGTGCACGGAGTGTTTCTGGGATGCCCCCCCCCCCGTAGATAAGGCGGGCCTGCTGGTGCCTTCAGCACGCAGGGGCACGTTTGCTGCCCTGAGCAGTGGCCCCTTCCCCAAAGAACAGCCCTGTTGCCCCTGCGGCTGCTGGCCTGATCGCAGCCCTGTGGCCGAGTCTCCTTGCATGCCGCGTTCCCAGTCTGTGCTCTGGCTGCGGATCTCCAGACTCTCCTCCCCTTGAAACAGAGCGATGTATACACAAGCAAAGGGAAAGGTCTGCGGCCAGATGTTGGCCCCCCTCCCCCTGT
Source organism: Lerista edwardsae (assembly GCA_029204185.1). Lineage (NCBI taxonomy): Eukaryota > Metazoa > Chordata > Lepidosauria > Squamata > Scincidae > Lerista > Lerista edwardsae. Next base: position 305,333 of record JAJKFI010000158.1, on the reverse strand, counting down.
GGCTGCAGCAGACGGAGCGATCGGATTCTTGGGCGCTGTGTTGTCGTGTGGGCCTCTCGGCATGATGTCAGCATGTCAGAGATTAAAATAGACCGTCCTGGATGTGAGTCACTGCTTGGAACAATTCCAGGGGAGTTCAGCTCACGGGGGACGAGGGAGGAACATGCCGGCTCGGTCTTGGAGAGGGGCTTCTTGACCAGGCTTCCTTCCCTCCTGCTGAGCTCTGCTCTTTCCCAAGGCTTCAGCAATGCCACTGATCAGAAAACTGTGTGGCGCAAGCAGCAATTGGGGACGGCGTCTCCCTGGGAATGTTGAGATTTGTTCTTCGGCGAGCTGAGGGAAATCCCAGGGAAAGGTTGCGGGTTCCCCTTGATGGAACAAGCACTAGAATCCTAAGATGCTACGTACAAAAAGGCTGTCTGTTTACAGGCATTGCTCCTGATCCCCTGGGGATTGGCTCCTTTTAAAAATATGTGTGCATAGAAATAATATTTTTATTTATTTATAAATAATATTTATTAGCCAAAAATCCTCGATGCATTTCTTGTAAGGAGGCAGTCCTAAAGAGTAGCCTGAAGGCTTGGGTTTGACCCAGGCTTCACCTGCCCCCGCTACCTATCATTGACAGACATGGAAAAAAACTACACCAGAAAAAGACTCTTGAGCATTAATCTCCCTCTGTTTACACAGGCTTGCAAACTGCAGGAGCTCAGCTCTTTGCAAGAGAATGAGTGGCGACCTTGCAAATTGCAGGAGCTCAGCTCTTTGCAAGAGAATGAGTGGCGACGTTGCAAACTGCAGGAGCTCAGCTCTTTGCAGGGCAGTGTGCAGCTCTCTGATTTTGGAAAAACCTCAGGGCTTGAGTTATTGGATCTTTCCACCGTGTTTTCATTGGAGGCTCTGCGGGACCCACCAGAAATCGGTCCTGACCCACCACATGGGTCCCCATCCACAGTTTGAGAAATGCTGCTTTGTGAGCATCCCAAAAGCTCTTGGACTTGTAAAGGGATGCAATTAGGAAAGAGACGGGTGCGAATCTGCCTTTCAACTGTGGGTGCTTTTTGCACAGGCAAAGTTCTTCTTTGCTTTTGTGCCTCTCCGAGCTCCTGCTGACAGAGGACTGACCATCCTGATTGCCCCCATTCAATTTGGCAGTGGGGGGGGAGGGACTTTTACTCATAAAGCAAGATGGTTTATTCCTCCCCTTTTCTCTCAACCTTTAATGAATTCTGGACTTGATTTCCCCCCTCCCTCCCTCCCTCCCTCCCCGCCACAATTTCTTCCTCCCCGTTTTGTTCAGAAACGGTTTGATTTGCAAATTCCATGCCCGTGGGGAGAGTCCGCTGGGCACCGATTCACCCGGCTGCAGCCAACTGGCAAGCGTGGCCTTGCTCAGACAAGACCCAAGGGCTGGGTGGCTTCGGCTGCCTCGACTTCGAGCCAACAGGAAAATAAAAATCCTATTTTCAGCGCAGGAGCCAAGCGGCTGGGAGGGTTAGCCAGGATTGTTGGAGACGTCTGCCAGACAACCTCCTTCGCTTGAGTGGAGGAAGAGCTTTAAGCAGAATCGGACTTTTGGATCTCCTCCGGGCGATGGGGTTGATCGGACAATCGTCACTTGACGTGGTGTTTCGCATTGGACTGCACAGTCCGCCCTGCAAATCATGCACACCCTCGTTTTGTCTCACACAAAGTCAATACAAGAGGATCACGCTGCATGTCTACATCCATCAGTGTCTGTCACGGAGCCTCCATGTTTAACTGCAGTGCACGTCTGATGAGCAGAGGCTAAGGCTAAGCGGCAGGGATTGGCCAGCAACATCCTGCCCAGTGTTGTGTGGCCTCTGCCCATCTGCCCAATCTCCTTTTCAGGTGCATCCATCACAACATCTTGTGGCAAGGAATTCCACAGATCAATTCCATAGTGCTCTTTAACGATCTGAAGAAGCAAATCTTGCAATCCATCACTTTGTGTTTGCAGAAATTCCGCTATCTGCGCTGCAAACACAAAGTGATGGATTGCAAGCTTTGCTTCTTCAGATCATTAATATAAAGAGCACTGTGGAACTGATCTGTGGAATTCCTTGCCACAAGATGTTGTGATGGATGCATCTGAAAAGGAGATTGGGCAGATGGATAGAGGAAAGGTCCGTTGCAGGATACATGCCCTGGTGACTCTGTAATATCTGAGTTTGAGAGGTAGCCTCTCTCTGAATGTCAGATGCAAGGGCTTGGCCACAGGATGTAGCAAGGTTGCATTTAAATCTTGCAGCGTAGATGTGTTTGGGTGTTCTTGTAAATGCTCTTAATATAGATCTGAATTAGCACATTTTAAAACACTGCTTTGAAGCCTTTTCCTCTCTCAAAGTTGCCCAGGGTGGCAACTTCCCTCTCACTCCACTTCAACCTCACTAGGACCCTGCGAGGTAGGTTAGACCAAGCACCTTGCCCTCAGTGTCACCCAGTGAGCCTCATGGCCAAGCAGGAATCTCACCTGGTGCTCTTACCATTACACCGCACTGTCTCTTTGGGTGCTGCGATTCAAGATGGATGCTGACCTGGTAAAAAGGAATCTGGAGGGGAGCTGGAGAGCCCGGCCTGTTCTCCAAGAGGAAAATGAAAGCAGGGAAAGAATCTTGCATGCCCGCTATGCTGAAGGGATGGCTGGAGGTGGAGACAGAGAGATTTTGCTTGTTCTTGGACGTTTCCCAAGATGCAGTGGGGTGAGGAGGGGTGGGATGAGTAGAGGGACCGTGTAGTGGAGTGGACATGGTGCTGGCTCGGGACCAGAGAGCACCGAACTCACTCGGCTGGCCTCGTAGCCTAGCCCAAGCTTATGGAGCGGGAACGAGGGGCTAATCTGTATCTCAGCTCCTTGGATATCTTTGCTCTTAGGATCCCCCTGCAATTCTGCTGTGAGAGGGCATTTCCCCCTATCTTGCCCCAGTATGCATGAAGCCCCCAAAACTGTGATGGGGCATAAGGCAGTGGTGTCATCTAAATCAGGGGTCAGGGAACTTTTTTACCTTTTACCCCAAAATATATTTAGATATGCCGACGTTACCCACCCCCACCCCCTGCCAGAACAAAAGAAAAAAAATTACATATTGGAACTCATTGCTTTTTATTTGATTAATTAATGAGCTTAATTAATGCTATGTAAATATGAAGTTGTAAAGGGTTTGGGAGAGTTAGGAAAGTTCTTTAAATATTTTTTAATCTTACTCTTATTGTAAATATCTAACCTGCTTAGTTAGATTTGATTTTGTCAACAGAGGGGGCGGGAAGATGCGTGCCCCGGCAGGGCAATGGAGGCGGGAGTGGGGGAAAGACGCCTTCCCTCACCTCCGATGCCCGGCCGTCCCTGGCTTGCCTCTTCACTGCCGCTCTGCTCCACTGCTGCTCAGGTCCAATGCGCCGCCACTCTGCTGCTCTCCTCGCTGTGTCCACGTGCTCTAAACTGCCAAGGTGTGAAAAGCAGAGCAGGCGCAGAGCAGTCTGGGGCGCGTTTTGCCAGCCAGTGAAAGTGGGCAGAGCAAAACAAAACAAAACGGAGCCAGCCAGCCAGCAACGGAACCGGAACGGGGGTAATGGACGGTTGCACTGCCAAGACACAGCCGGGCATGCATATAGATTCATATGTATGCCCGGCTGTGTCTCGGCAGCGTGACCATCCATTACCCCCAGGAATTCCATTTTTACCCCATTTGGGGTAATTTACCCCTGTTCCCAGACCACTGATCTAAATGATTGAAGGACAGGTATTCACTTTTGATTGGCACGTGTCGGGACCCGCCCACCAGAAGTGACATCATAAGCCGGAAGTGATGTCGTGGCAGGAAGTGACATGGAAAAAGCCCTTTTTGAGGCCTCAGATGATTTTAAACTGACCCAACAGTTGCAACAGGATTCCACAGCACCCCCAGAACATGTTAAGGAGGCCTGGCATCATGTTAAAGTGACCCAACAGTCCCAAAACCCCAGAGCAGCTCATTTTTCAGTGGCAAGGCAAGGCAAGGCTCCGCTTGCTGCCTGCCTGGCTCTGAGAACATGCAGGAAATTCAAACGTTGCAGGGGGCGGAGTCGACGAGTGGGCGGGCGAATGGGCGGGGCCAGCCATAATCCTAGAAACCGGTACTCGCGCACCCCCGCATACCCCCTGCATGACATCACTGGCATAAGGACATCAGAACAGCCCTGGTAGTTCTCATCTAGTTCAGTTTTCCAGATCTTGCAGTGGCCCACTAGATGCCTCTGGGAGCACACAAGGCCAAAATATGGTTGCCACCCTCTCTTGCACCCGGCATTGTGAGGCAGCCTACTTCTGAAACCTGGAAGTTGCTTGTCACCTGGGATGGGACGTTTCCTCCATCAATCTGCCCAGCTACCTTCTGAAGTCCACTAGGTCAGACACCATCACCACCTCCAGTGGCAAGGAATTCCACAGATTATTTGCATGCTGGGGTCAGAAATATTTTCTTCTGTTTCTTGTGATTCTCTCATCAGCATGGCTTTCTTCCTACCCATTTGCAAGGCCATGCTCCAAGTCTACTGGAATTAGACCGGTGCCAGTTGGGCAAAGAGACAGGGGCTTTCCCAAGAGACACTTGGCACTGCTTGCCCTGGGTGAATAGCAGATCCCACTTGTGAAGTCTTGTTTGAGGTCATCCTCTTGCTGCCTGTCATTATTGATTTGTAGGATTGTGTTGTTTTTATTACCTTTGAACGATACTTGAATGATTTTTTTCCCTTTGCTTTTATTGGGCTATTCTTCAGCTAGTCCTTGATGTGATAATTGATTTGGATCAGGGAGGGGCTTTGTTTGCCCCCCCTTCACAACTGTTCTTCTGATCCGGATTGGAACACACTCCCTTTTTTTTTTTTTGCAGTGGCATCTCCAGTTGTATGTAATCTCAGGCAAAAGCTTTGGGAAGTCACCTTGTGCCCCCCCCCATTTTGGAAAGAGCACCTCCTGGGTGGCAATGGAGAACAGGGTCAGCATTTGTACCCTTTGTTGTTGTTGTTCAGTCGCTAAGTCGTGTCCGACTCTTTGCGACCCCCTGGACCACAGCACGCCAGGCCTCCCTGTCCTCCACTAGCTTCCGGAGTTCGCCCAATTTCATGTCCATTGCTTCGGTGACACTCTCTAACCATCTCCTCCTCTGCCGCCCCCTTCTCCTTTTGCCTTCCACCTTTCCCAGCATGAGGGTCTTTTCTAGAGAGTCCTCTCTTCTCATGAGGTGGCCAAAGTACTTGAGCTTCAGCTTCAGGATTTATCCTTCCAGGGAGCACTCAGGCTTGACTTTGTACCCTTACTGCTGTGATTTTCAGTCTTTTTCATCTCGTGGCACACTGACAAGGTGCAAAAATGGTCAAGGCAGAAAAATTGTCAAACACCATTGACAGCTTGTGTGTGTGTGTGTGTGGGGGGGCTCACATCCCCCAATGGCCCTGCTAACAAATGACCCTCCTCCCAAACCTGCAGACAGTGGTTGAAAATAGCTGCCTTACAGTCTCAAGTGGCCAACATGAGTGAGGGTCCTGTGAGCCCCCAGAATGGTGCTTCTCAACCAGTGTGCCAAGTGTGCAGAATGGTCTGCGAGTGTGCCGCAGGAATTTGGAGTGCAGTAGTTGAAAATCGTGGAAAAACTCACCTGGTTCTGTGGCTCTGCTTCTAGGGGCAACTATCTCCACTGGTGGAGGAAGGGAGGCAGACAATTTGTGACTATAGACCGTTGCCCTAGGGACGGAGCCACAGAACCCAGAGGAGTCTCCCAGAAGTAGGAAGTGACATCACAAGGGGCAAAGACCATAGAGAAGGCCATAGAGAAGGCCAGTGTGCTGTCAGAAGAAAAACGTTGAAATTCACTGCCCCAGAAAAGGCTCTGCCAGGCCATACCTGTTAAGCTTCCTTGTCTCTTCAAGAGTGCTATTTCAAAACCGCCTCCCCCAGCATTCACTAGTGCTAGCAGAGGTTTTTTTTGTCGCTGTGTAAACTGCACATGCTGGAGAAGACACTACCCAGCAGCAATAGGGTTAAAGGGTCCCAATCCAGACCACATGCCCCCCACCACCACATGCGCCATTTGCACAGACGGAAAGCAAGCACAAGCCGAGTCTGGCTCTTAGAAGGTTTATTATCTGCTGCCGTAAATATCTGCTCTAGCAGAGTAGGACTTAAGTGTCGGTAATTAAATCAAGAGCAGAAATGCTGAAATTTTTCTTGGCTGGCTGCAGAGTTGTGTCGGAGGCTTGTTGGCCTGTCTCTCTCGACATCCTCCGTCATTGATCTAGTTTTTGGCCGTGTTCTTTGGGTTTATTGGAGAAACGTTTTCTCCCTGACTTTTTTTTAAAAAAGTTAAAAGGTAGGAGTCGGGCTGCTGAGTGGGGGTGAGCGTATGCAGGATGCCAGTTTAGCTGCCTGCGGTCATCTCTCCCGGCAGTTCCTTGGCCGCAGCCCTCTTGGAACCCAGCAGTGCCCAGCTGGGAAGCTGCATAGTTTAGCTCTTTGCTGCGATGGCCAGAACTCTGGAGCAGCAAAGGAGAGAGAGCAACGTTTGTCCCTTGCTCTCAAGTGTGCCTGGAAAGCCGCACGAAGAGGGCAAACAGCGCTAACTGAAAGGGGGTAGAGCCGGCACAGGGGTGTGGGGGCTTGCGCTGCAAGTAGAGAAAACCTGTTGCTTGCTCCAGTATGGAACTAAAAAAGACAAAGTTGAGTCATATGGTCAGTAAAGGTTCAGTACCCCTTATCTGGAATTCTGAAATATGGAAAATGCCAAATTATTTCAAATTCCGAAATACGGAACTTTCTTTGAGCGCCGGCATGACCTTTTTTTTTTACTTCTTTGGCTAAAAAAAATAAAAATCACAAACTGTGTTTCACGCACAAACCTTGTTTCATGCACTGAATTATTTAAAACTGTGGTTCCCAAACTGTGAGTCGGGACCCACCAAAGGGTTGCAAACCAATTTCAGGTGGGTTGCAAAGCACCTAGAGCAGCCATATTGAAAATATGGGAAGACAGGATGCTGGAAAGAGGGAGGGTTCTGCTTGTGTCAAAGCTTTTTCATTCTGATTCACTTTGTTATTGGAAAATGGTTGGGAAACTACCCAACTTACTGCTGCATTCCCAGGAAAGCAGCAGGTTCTGGCATCACAATGACAGCTCTTCCGGCCATGACATCACTTCTGGTGGGTCCTGGACAGATTGCCATTCTAAAAAGTGGGTCCTGCTGCTAAAAGGTTTGAGAACCACTGCTTTAAAACATTGTCTAAAGTTATCTAGGTATATAGGCTAGGTGTATAAGGGGTATGTGAAACATAAATGAATTTTGTGTTTAGGCTTGGTTACCACGCCTTTAGGTATATGCAAGTGTTCCAAAATATGGGAAAATCAAAAAACAATTCTGCTCCCAAGCACTTCAGATAAGGGATGCCCAGCCTATATTGCTTTTTCTTGAGCTCAGCTGAAACATCCTGGTGAGAGTTTTTCTTTCTGAAATGTACAGGGTATTTTATCATTTGGATGACTTGGCGGTACAGACATGTGCGTAGTGGTAGGTCACATGCATTGCATGCAGAAGGTTCTGTTTGTGAATCCTCACGGCATCTGCAGGATGGCTGGGAAAGAGCCCTGTTAGAAATTGTGGGGAACTGCTGCCAGCTTGTGCAGACCTTACTGAGCTAGGCGGACCTGTGGTTGGACTCGGTCAGGCACAGTGGTGTCATTCAAATGATTTAGGAACAGGAACTCACTTTTGATTGGCACTTGTTGGGAACCCGGAACCAGCCACAGAGCCCGTTAGGATCCGGGACGCCCGTTCTGGTCCGTTCCCCCTGAATGACATCACTGCCATCCCCCCCTAGGAATCCGGAGTCGCTCCCTTTAACCCTCTGAGTGCCGGCCAACCCAGAAGAAAAGCTCTTTGCAGAGGAATTGGGAGGGGGGAGGAGGGAGAGTGAAGTGGGTGGAGTCAGCCCTAATTTTAACTAGTGGAACTGAGTTCCCTCGCGTTCCCCCTGCATGACATCACTGGTCAGGCAGCTTCTCATGCCCCTGACTTGTGAATTTTCAACCAGGTGGTTGAAGTGGAATGGGAATTGGCTCAGCACTAATGATTCTTACCACCGTTGTTAGGGATTGTTGAGACTTCCTTCTGAGGAAATAGCTCTCCAGTTCTCCAGCTCAGCACTCCCTTCCCCTCCCCACTGTCCCTCCTCTTCCCTTTCCAGTTCAGGGAGTGGAAGGAGAAGGAGGACCAGTGAACCAAGTGGGCAGTCAGAGAAGAGTTCTTACCGTTCTGATGCCCGAGGCAACAGCTTCAATTGGCCCCTGGTGGGCTGGCCTGGCCTGGAGAAAACTGCTTTGCCGGCTGCTCGCATTTTAAAATCTGCGCACGGAGTAGGGGAAAAACACAGAAGTCTTTTGAATGTAAACAGACATCTTAATCAGGCAAAGTTTATGGAATGGACTCAAGTTGGCAGCCAGAGGGGGAAGGTGGTGTGGCCTCTCAGAAGTGCATTAATAGCAGTTGCCTTCTGCGGAAACATCCTAGATTGAAGGGTTATTGCTATCCTAAGGAGTGCACCTTAACTTTTGTAGCGTGTCAAAGCAACTGAATAGCGATATCAATCTCTGGTCTCATAGTAATTCAGTTCAGAGCCATGGATCCTTTGACTTCTGTAACCCAAAGGGAGATGGAAGGTTGGATTTGTAAAATCAAGGACCTACAAGGTCATCTAGTCTTACCTCCTGCCTTTGTCAGGAAATCCTCCCAGAGTATATCCAGAAGGTGCCTGTCTTTGCTTGAACATACCAAGCAGCTGGAACTCAAGGATTGGGAGAAAGGATAAGAAGGGGGGAGTCTGTCCATTCAATAGCTGCAGCACCTGTCAAATATTTGGCAACTCAGAGGGAGTCATCTCATCACATAGCAGAGATCTCCAAAGAACAAGAGGGTTACATCTGCACATGATAATGTCGACACTCATGCCCAGCTGACGAACAAACATTGAGCGCGCAATCTTAACCTGGAGTTAGGCTGGCACAGTTAGGCCAGCAAAATTTGGCTGGCACACGGGCCATTGTAAAGTGTGTTTGGACCACTCTTGGAATCAGGGAGGATGGCTCACGTCAGTGTGCTGGTCTCTCTGAGCGTGGTCCAAACATACTTTACAGTGTCCCTTGTGCTGGCCAAGCTTTGCTGGCTTAACTGTGCTGGCCTAACTCCAGGTTAGGATTGCGTTCTGAAATGTAGAGAAGAAGAGAAATGACTTGTAGGCTGCCTTTGATTTGATGAGCAAAACTTCAAACCAGCAGTTTCCGTCAGAGACAGTTGTGATCAGGGCTCTGTGCACATATGCTGATATGCTTCCCTCCAAGCATATGCTCTGTGCCTCCTTAAATGATATCTGTGCAAGATGAGGGGGTCTGGCAAATCTCTGGCTTCAGTTATTCTAGAGTTTAGGGGTGAACATCCTTTGGAAAAAGGAAAAATCAGTCCTGCTCTGTCCCAGTAACATTTTTGTTCCACGAGGCTGAGATGTTGGGAGACAGCAACAAAACCAGCCTTGTTAACTCGGGGAGGAGAGTGGCCTCGCTGCCTCTTGGCCTGCTCTTGTGCAAATACGGGTGTTTGTATTGGATCAGAGTGTGGGATGTGCGATTGTTGGCTTCCCCTCCCTTTCAGGGCACCTTGATGTGTTTTCAAAGAGGTTGGTTGTTGTGATACACTTTAAAAGGGTGATACATGGGGGCGGGGAAGGTATGGTGGTGGAAAGAGAACGGGAAAATTTAGAAGGAGGAGTACAGAGACGTTTCTACAGGGATGGCAAATCTCTAAGTGTTGCAAGGAGCCTTACCCTGTCATGTAAGTCCCTCCTCTCCCTTGCTGCTGCAGCCAGTAAGCAACGCCAAGATGTTGCTGTTCCCTGTGAGGATTGGCTAAAACGGTGCAGGAGAGGAGTGATTTCCACTGCAAGGTGAGGCTTCTTGCAAAACTTAGAGCTCTGCCCTCCCTTAGATCTGCCTCTGCTGGATTAAAACAAAATTTCAATGTTCATGGTGAGTAAATACAGTGGATCCTCTGAACGCATGGGGATCCATTTGCAGGATCCCCTGCAAATACAGAAATCAGTGGCTAATTAAATCCAGGGACCCTGTCGCATCGCCGCAACAACTTGTAAGTGATAAATTTACAAGTTGCTGGTGAATGGCTGCGCTTGGCCCTCTGGAAGTTGTGAGTGGCTGGCTGTCCTCAGAAGCCTCCTGAAAGGCACTTCCAGTTTGCACCAGTGGTTTTTGATCACATCTGGGAGGTCTTCTGAGCCCACGAGTCCCATCAACAGACACTCAAATCCCCGGATGCCGAGCCCACAGGCAAGAGGGCCCGCTGCGCTTAAGAATTTAAATTCTTCTTACGTACCGCGGCTCTCCAGCATCCGAACGGTATCGTATGTGGCTGTTTCATTAAGCAAGTTTGACCGCCCCCATATTTGTCTTTCTAACTTTTTTAAACAGAGAAATAAATGTGTACCCTGTTCAATAAGTAACGTAATTTACGTATTATGCCATTCACGTTGTGATGAAACAGCTGGGTTTCATGTAGTTATTTTTGTTGCATAGGCTTCACCTACTGTGCGAGGGCCTGGTCTGTTACTGCCAAGGATGGCCCAGCTGAAGGGAGGAGGGAGCACCTGACAGCCAGCCAGAGGATCCCGGGACCGGCAGAGGCTCTCCCCCCCTCTCCCTCTTTCCTGTGGGCTTTGCTGCTGGAGGGCCCCCGGGGAGAGCCGCTCTGTGGGGAGGCGGAGTGGAGGGCTGCAGGGAGAAGCCCAGCAGAGAGGACTTAGGAGGGACCCCAGGATTAGTGAGCAGGCGTCAGGTTGTGAGTTGTTTTCAGTCTGGGTGTTCCCAAGCCGCGAGATGCCAACCCTTTCCCTCTCACAGCAATCTGGGGCTGGGCCGCGCATGTGTAGACCTTGCCCGGCCTGTGTGATTCAGCTCCACCTGCCGGCCAATTGCCTGAGTAGCAGTTAGTCTGTTTTATACTTTCCCCCTATTGTTATCCCTGGCACCCCAACCTCTTTTTACATTTAAAGGTAAAGGTTTCCCCACAACCGAGTGGTCTAGTTGTGACCGACTGTAGGGGGCGGTGCTCATCTCCGTTTCTAAGCCTGCAGAGCCGGCGTTTTGCCCGAGGACAAACTTCTGTGGTCATGTGGCCGGCATGACTCTACGCCGTAGCGCACGGAACGCCGTTACCTTCCCACCGAAGTGGTCCCTATTTATCTACTTGCATTTAGGTGCTTTCGAACTGCTAGGTTGGCAGGAGCTGGGACAAGCCACAGGAGCTCACTCCGTCGCGCAGTCTTGAACTCCCAACCTTGCGGTCGGAATGCCCAGCAGCAGCGGTTTAACCTGCTGCACCACCACGTTGTTTTTACACTTAACAAGCTTTTAATAAAAACCCTTCTTGCCATGTTCCGGCTCACAGTGATTCATTAGCCTCCTCGCTCGGCAGGAGTGAGTGTAGAGACCCTTGAGGTAATAACCTCGGCTAGGAGAGGAATTTAGCCCAGGAAACTCCTCTGGTAGCTGGGCTGGTGGCAGCGGATTGGAACTACCAAGGCAGTTCCCCACTAAGCTGCGGGCTCAAACTGAGTGGGCAACTGGCGGATCACAGCTAACAACCCCCCTTTCGTGCATGACACTCATACAGTAGTATTTTCAAAATATAAGCACTGTATAAACAAGCACTATGGATTTTTGGGGGGATGTGGTGGCGCTATTAAACCGCTGATGCAGGGCTTTCTGGCTGGAAGACTGGGAGTTTGAGACATGTGATAGAGTGAGCTCCCGTTGCTTGCCCAGCTCTTGCCAACTTAGCAGTTGGAAAGCATGTTAAAAAATGTGAGTAGATCAATAGGTACCCCTTTGGTGGGAAGGTAATGGCGTTCCGTGTGCTACGGCGTAGAGTCATGCCAGCCACGTGACCATGGAAGCTTGTCCTCAGACAAAAGGCCGGCTCTACAGGCTTAGAAACGGAGATGAGCACCGCCCCCTACAGTCGGTCATGACTAGACCATTCGGTCGTGGGGAAACCTTTATATTACCTTTACAGATTTTTTAAGAACTCAGAAGGAAATTAAAATCGTCGTTGTTTTCTATAAAACCTTAATGTGGTGTTGGGCGTCTACTGCAAAGTGCTGGTGTGTGTCTTTGACAAGACTAGAGGAGATTTCTCTAGTGTGGGACCCCTTTGGTGTGACACCCAGTTTGGAGCAATTGGTCCAGTTGGTTTAGAGCTGGCCCCGTTTGGGGGAGTTTGTGACTTGCCTCTTGAGTGATACTGTGGTGACCGTTGCTTAGTGGTCAGATTTATTCGGGGGGGGGGAGGGGCTGCCTCATTTTCATTCCTAGGAATGACCTATTTTTAAATGTGTGTTTTACAGTTTCAATTGTTAGCCACCTATTTAAACGATAATGCGTCAGATAATGCATTCTGATAATGCGTATCAGAAAAGCGGAAGAGAAAAACCATTTAAATAACTAAAAAAGCTCTCCTCGGTAAGCAGACTTGTTTCCACGCTGAGCGAACAAAATGGGACCTTAGCGTTTTGTGCGTATCCCTGCGCAGCCCTGTGTCGCTGTGCCCTGCTTTGTAACCAAGAGCTTTTCTTTTTCCTTCCTTCCCCCTTCCTTCCCTCCTCAGGGCTTTCCTGGCGATTTTGGGGAACGAGGACCTCCAGGGATCGATGGCAACCCAGTAAGTTGGCGACTGTTTCTTCTGTGCTCAGGCCTCTCTGGGAGGCCACTTGCCTGTCGGTTGGATTGGCTGGTGGGAAGTGGCCTCTGCTCTCCCTGCTGCTTTAAGTTCCCTCTTGAAACGGTTCCCATCTTTCATACAAAGTGCTAAATACTTCAGCTGAGCCCTGAACAGACAAGGGGTCAGTGCAGAGCCACCCACGTCCCTCGTCCGTTCTGTCGCTGCTCTCTGTTCCTCTGTCGACTGCCTTTGCCTGCTGGGGGAACAGAGGCTCCAGCTGAATAATGAGAGTTGTCTGCATCCAGAGGCGTCTCTACAGGGATGGCAAAGCTCTAAGTGTTGCAAGGAGCCTTACCGTGTCATGTAAATCCCTCCTCTCCCTTGCTGCTGTAGCACTCAGCTGTTCACAGGACTGTTAGCAGCTATCTGACGTTGGAGTAGTCTCAGGGCATCCGGCAATGAGTTATCTAATCTTCCCCTCAGAGTGCAATCCTATACCCCCGTTGCGCCAGCACAATGCTCTCGCGCTGGCCAAACGCTGTTGCAAACTGGGCAGCTCCATCGGTCTTTCTTTAGAAACTTTAACCGACCTACGTCTTCCTAGAGCGTATTCACTTATTAAAGACAAACTTATATTAATTGAATTCAACCATCTAAGTAGTATGCTCAACCCGACTTGTTCCCTTCTTGCTCATGGATTGACCCCTTCTTTGGCTCACCCCCCAAATTATTTTCATTCTTTAACCAATCCGCATTATAGAAGAGCTTTTATGTTAGCCCGGTTTAATATTTTTCCGTCTGCGGTCCACTTTGGTCGTTCTCTTCACATTTCTCGAGAAGAAAGGCTCTGTCTCTTTTGCAATGAGTCTCCCAATACGTTGTTTCACATTCTCTTTCGTTGTCCTGCTCATTTGTCTTTACGTAATTATTTTTTAGCCCCCTGGATTTCGTTATTCTCTTCATGATTCCATTCTTTCGGTATTTATGAAAGATGATTGTGATTCTTTGACTCTAGCTGTGGCTAGCTTCCTGCAAGAAGTTCTTAGTAGTACCCCAGTTTTTATTGGTTAGAACCGCCCGTGTGCGAGTGTTACGTGTTATATATTTTGTTTTTGCTGCTGTTCTATTTATGTTGTTATTTTCCTATTAATGCCAAATAAAGGTTTCAGAATCAATCAACTGGGCAGCTCAGTGGGCAGAGACGGGGGTTGTGACGCAGGACGGCCGTGGTGCCAAATCCTAAACTAAACCCCGTCCCCAGCCTCGGTGGCCCTGATTCGGGCCGCTCCTGCGCACGTGCACCTGCGCCTGGACAACAGCAGGTGCAGATCCGAGCTGCCTCATTGGGATGACTGGGGCTTACGCGTGTGCAAGGGGAAAACCTCCCCTTGGCCTGCACTTCGCTGCCGCCTAATAATAATAATAATAATAATAATAATAATAATAATAATAATAATAATAATAATA
>JAJKFI010000158.1:274315-291088 GCA_029204185.1 Lerista edwardsae | reverse complement strand
TAATAATAATAATAATAATAATAATAATAATAATAATAATAATAATACTTTGATTTATATACCACCTTTCTTAGGTCACCAGATTTCTCTAGTGACTATAACTCAAGGCGGTTTACATGGGCAGACTTTATTCAGAAACCCAAAGTTTTTTACAATTCTTACAGAAACGTTCTATCTTCCAAGAACTACACACATTCAGATGGATCTTTCTGGATTTAGTCCTTTTTTCTGGCCACCTGTTTGCCTTCTTGCTGGCTGATAAGCAGCTTCCCTGCTCCCACCAGAGAAGCGGCTGAACTTTGGCACAACTCCCCCTCACACAAGGCAGCCGAAGCTCAGCTGTTAATCAGCCGCAATTAACGAGGTCTGCCGCTCACAGAGACTTCCGGCTGTCCCGAACTGGCGACCTTCAGATCTTCAGCTCTTATCTTCAGGCAAACGGAGGCATTAACCCTCTTGACTAAATCTTAATGGGCTTTAGGATACAGCCCTGTTACATCGGTCTTACTATGTCAGCTTTAGGATTGGGCTGTCACTCATGTTTTCCTTGGAGGCTCTGTGGGACCCGTCAGAAATCAGACCGGGACCCACAGTTTGAGAAACACTGCACTTATGCATCTAACCCAGTATCGCCTACCCTGATTGTGCGAGCATAACAAAAAAGACCATTAACACAAATGGTTCCAAGTTGCATCCCCTGAGATTCTTTCAATTGGAGACTTAATCTGGGATTTCTGCATGCAAAACGTACTCTCAGTCAGCCGTCTCCAATGCTGAGAGAGGTGGGTGTGGAAACCAGCTTGCTTTCTGCAACCAGCATATATTGGAGAGTTCAACATTTTGGGGTAACTGTTGTTCCGGGCACTGCTTGGGCCAGAGCTAGCAATTGCCCCATTTAGCTGCCTGCTGGACACAGGAATGGAACTACGGACTGACCCTGCCTCTCCAGCCAGTTGACTGGTCCTTTCTGGACAGGAAGAGAGCATCACGCCTTCCTGTCTTGGCTGGACTTGGGCCTGAGTCACAAGGCCTCCTTGTCTCTGGGACTTGTCTACGAGGCCTGGCTTGGAGGCCTGGCGTGTTCCTGACCGAGGGTTGCCAACTCTGGCTGAAGCTATTCCGGGAGATTCCCCCCCGTGTGATGTAATTTTGGAAATTCCTGGAAGCTCTGCTGAAACTTCCAGGACTGTTTTCTGTCATCACCTGGAGACAGACGCCCATTCTCGAGACTTGCAATCGTCGGAGTTCAGCCCCAACAGAGAGTTTGCCTCTCTAGGGGTCGGTCTGCCGGTTGCTCGTGCCTTCTGCTGAGTCGGGCTCAAAATGGCACCTTTGTTAAAAACCGGATCCTTGCCAGCAAGTTGGGTTCAGATTGACAGAGCTTGTTCCCATCATCCTCGTTTGGCTGGTTCCCTTCTCCTTTGTATTTTCCTTCTCTGTTCTTTCTGCTGCTCAGCCAGTGGTTCTTTCTGGCGGTTTGTACGGCCCAAGAGCAGAGAGAAAAAACGTGCAATTGCTTTGGAAAGCCGCTCTGCGCACGGCCAGCGGAGATAATGATAACTGCTGGTGTGAAGATCACGGGGCTGAGTTCCACTTGGTGGCTTGGACTGGCCTCCGCAGGTCTGGAGGGAGCCGCTGTGACCCTGAAAGGCCAGAAGCAGTCACTTAAGTGGGCTACCCACAGGCAGGCTCTGCTCCGGAGTGTCTTTGAGACCACTTCCTTCACCAGATTGGGTGTTGCCAGCTTTGGAGTCGATGCACGGCATCTGTCCCGGAAGGCAAGACAGCTGTTCTCCCCTGGCCTGGCAGACGTTTGGCAGCACGGCCAGTGCCCAGCCAGATACGCAAGCCCTACGGTTGGAACCCGGCTTGAAAGTTGCCACCCTGGCCTGATGTGCGAGGAGGAGGCCGTTGCCCTGGCCAAGGAGCGGGAGTGGGAGGAGCAGCCCACGCGAAGGGCAGGCCTGGCTGGGAGGAGCCAGCCAGAGGTGTACCAGGGTGAAATGGCGCCCATGGCACGTCATGACATCACAATGTTATGACGTCATGACATTGAGGGGTGTGACCTCTCTCCATGCAGAGAGGAGCCACACACCCAAGAGGAACTGCGCCTCCCTGGTTGGAGGTGGGGAGGCACGTGCCTTCCCTCGGCATTTGATCGGGCATTTTTGCCCGATCACAGGGGGGGAAGATGTGTGCCTTCCCTTGCCTCCGATCCCCAACCGGGAAGAACCGCGTCTCCCTGGCTGCCCAGCCAGGGAGGCGCAGTTCCCCCCAGCTGGGGATCGGAGGTCGGGGAAGATGCAGCTTTCACTCGCCTTCGATCCCCGGCCAGGAGGAACCGCGCATCCCTGCCTGGACAGCCAGGGACACATGGTTCCTCCTGGCCGGGGATCAGAGGTGAGGGAAAGCGGCGGGAGAGTGCATCTTCTGTGGGGGGGGGCTGAGGGCCATCGGCGCCCCCAAGGAAACAGCGCCCATGGCTCTTGCCACCCCATGCTACACCCTAGATACACCTCTGGAGCCAGCAGCACAGCCAGAGGTGGGTGATGGTGCGGCAAGTACCGCAGGCCCTCACAGAGTGCCCCGTAAGCACCTCCCCCACTCACCGCCAGAGCCATTCCGGATAACAAAGGCAATGCAGTCTAGAGTGGGAGGAGCCACTTGCACGGGGCATGGCACATTCCGCACGCCCAGCCACACAACTGTGAGGAGCTGAAGCCGGGGATGAATGCAACAAACTCACGTGGATTTCAGGGCGCAGCGGAGGCTGGGCTTGCAGGCAGTCGGGAGTTGAGGTCCACGGGGGGAGTGCTGGTTTTGGCCCGGAGAGAACACGGAGGGGAGCGACAGCAGTTGCAGCGCTGCCATCCAAGGTGGGCAAGAGGTTGGGCAGTGACCCCAAGCCGGCAGCCGAATGTCTCCTCCCGGCCGCCTTCCTCCACCTGCTAATTTTGGGAGGAAAACTCAGCCAGAGGCGGATCTGCAGGGAGGGCAAAGCTCTAAGTGTTGCAAGGAGCCTTCCCCTGTCATGTAAATCCCTTGCTGCTCTCCCTTGCTGCTGTAGCCAGTAAGCAACGCCAAGATGTTGCTTTTCCCTGTGAGGATTGGCTAGAACGGTGCAGGAGAGGAGTGATTTCCACTGCAAGGTGAGGCTCCTTGCAAGACTTAGAGCTTTGCCCTCCCTTAGATCCGCCTCTGAACTCAGCTCACCTGGAGCGGGGCCAAGCTCAGAGTCCTCTCTGGCGGTTTTCTTTGGCTGTCCTCCAGCATCTGAAAAGGCCGGCAGACCTGCGCTCAGGCACACCTGAGTCATCACGGCAGAGGCAGGAGGCGGCATGCCTACAGTGGGCTCTGCTTCTCTGCTGGCTTGGCACCCGCCGATTTCAGTATCCTGGCATCTCCACCTGCAAGGCTTTCCGGCGGCAGGTGCGGGAGAAAACGCTCTGCCCTCTGCCCTTGGAGAACCACCTCCAGCCAGAGTGGATGGTGCTGAGCAATGCCTGACTTGGGGGGGGGGAGAAACCTTCTTCAGCTTTTGGCAAGCTTGACCTCTGGTGCCCCCCACCAGAAGGCCTGTTTGTTGTCCTACCTCCATCAAAAACCATTTTGTTGCACCTCCTGGGGCTGGTAGTGTCACAGGCACCATTTGCCAAAGTGTTCGGGAACATCTCCAGGCTCAACTGACCTGTATCCCAGTGGTGTCATCTAAATGATTTAGGAACAGGTACTCCCTTTTGATTGGCACGTGTCGGGACCCGCCCACCGGAAGTGACGTCATAAGCCGGAAGTGAGGTCGTGGCAGGAAGTGACATGAAAAAAGCCCTTTTTGAGGCCTCGGATGATTTTAAACTGACCCAACAGTTGCAACAGTATTCTACAGCACCCCCTCCCCCCAGAACATGTTAAGGAGGCCTGGCATCATGTTAAAACCCCAGAGCAACTCATTTTTCAGTGGCAAGGAAAGACTCTGCTCGCTGCCTGCCTGCCTGCCTGGCTCTGAGAACATGCAGGCAACTCAAACATGCAGGAAATTCAACTCAAACATGCAGGAAGTTGCAGAGGGTGGAGTCGACGAGTGGGCGGGCGAATGGGCGGGGCCAGCCGTAATCCTAGGAACCGGTACTCGCGTACCCCCGCATACCCCCTGCATGACATCACTGCTGTATCCTGTATCCCAAGACCTTCTTAGGCTTGCTGTAAAGCAGTGTTTCTCAAACTGAGGGTCAGGACCCACTTGGTGGGTTGCGGCCTGATGACTTGGAAGCTGCAGACCTTACTCTTGCTACTTTTGTTAGTGATAACACTTTGGATTTTCAAATGTTTTTTAGATTGTTTTTAGTTCAGTGCTTTTACGTTTTGTCCCAGTCTTGCTTTCTGTCAGGGATGTTTCACGGCTGTGCAATTGCTGCCGTCCAAGAAGGCCAGTTTGCATTGCAGTAATGTCATTTGATGACATCACAATGGTGGCACTTCCTGCTTGATGATGTCACTTCTGGCCACAATATCACTTCCGGTGGGTCCCAGCATGAGTGCCATTTAATTCCAAAAAGTGAGTCCCAGTGCTAAAATGTTCGAGAACCGCTGCTCTAAAGGGTTAATCCAGCAAGGAACTCCAGGTCATGTTTTGGAACTTCCGTGCGTGCAGTGCACTCTCCTTATCTGCCGGCTTGGCATGTGCGGATTTCAGTGGGCTGTGGGAGAAACTGGCACCCTGGACCATTAGCCTCCCAGCCCAAAGGATGCTTTTGCCTTAATCTCATTTTGCATGGTACTTATGGAGTGGAATGGAAACAGACAGCCATGACTCGTTCGAAGAGAAGAAAATTCGGCAAGGCCCAGACAAAGAACCCTCAGATGGAACGCATTCCAGTCCAATTCATGGAACAGAGTTTGAATTTTCCTGGGAGGAATGTGAACCAAACCACAGCCTTGGGTCCAGGGTTTGAGGCCTTCCCCCCTTTTAGGAATCGGCGTGCACTCTGAGCTCTTAAGTCCTCCCCTGCTGTGGGATGTGGGTGGCTTCATACTCGCTGTGTTTGATCGGCTTGTTGGGCCTCCCTTTTCGTTTTGGTTTGCCGGTGCCATGGGAATGTTTTCTGACATGTGGCTCTGTTTCCTTCCCTTCCAGCTAAGGAGACTTTCTGGGCTTTAGGGTAGCACTGGCTACCTCTGGCTGAATTAAATGGTCTTTCTTGTATAGCAAAGAACTATCTGTGGCTACAGGAGAACCTCCAGGTTCAGGGGCAGCATTCTGCTGAATGTTGGTTGCTGGAGGGAGCCAGAAGGGGCTGTAACTGTGGAGTTCCACTTTTCATCCATGGACATTGACTTTGAATGCTAAGCGTTCAAACTGGGAAAGATTCTGACCTGAAACCCGGGGAAGCTGCTGCTAGTCAGTGCCTAGAACTCTGGAGAGCTGCTGCCAGTCAGGGCAGAGGGTGCCAAGTAGAAGTGCCAAAGAGAACAGGACTGGCCTTGGCATGTGCGGGGTTCCGTTCAGTGGTGTCATTCAAATGATTTAGGAACAGGAACTCACTTTTGATTGGCACTTGTCGGGAACCCGGAACCAGCCACGGAGCCCGTTAGGATCCGGAACGCCCGTTCTGGTCCATTCCCCCTGAATGACATCACTGGTTCCGTTCCAGGAACCCCCACAGAGGCCGAAAACCACGGATGATGAAGTCCATGGTTGGAACTGTGTTCTGAGTTGCATCCAGGAGACCCTCAATGGGTCGTCACGTGCAGGTTTGGAACCACCAGTGGGTCACATGTGCGGATACCGAATCCACAGATAAAAAGGACCCATGGTATTAGACAGATTCCAATGTTCCTAACTCTTGCACACACGTGCCAGGATTTTTAAAATCACCACCTCCCTTGAGACAAAACAAAAACAGTGATGGATTGAGTCGTACTTCACAATTATGTCACAGAGTGCAAAGCACTTTCCTTTGCAATAACCCTGTACATAAGAACATAAGAAGAGCCCCTCTGGATTGGGCCAAAGGCCCATCTAATCCAGCTTCCTGTATCTCACAGCAGCCCCATCAGGTGCCCCAAGGAGGCACGAGACAACACATTGCATCCTGTTGCCACTCCCTTGCACCCGGCACTCTGAAGTAGCCTACTACTAATGTAAGGAGGTTGCACAATCCATCATGGCCTATAGCCAACGATGGACTTTTCCTCCAGAAATCTGTCCAATCCCCTTTGAAAGGCATCTAGGCCAGATGCCATCACCACCTCCTGTGGCAAGGAGTTCCACAGATTAACTACCCGCTGGGTCAAAAAGTACTTCCTTTTATCTGTTTTAACTCTCCCCACCCTCAGTTTTAGTGGATGCCCCCTGGTTCTGGCGTTTTGAGAGAGGGAAAAGAACATCCCTCTATCGACTCTATCCCTTCCGTGCATAATTTTGTATGTCTCAATCATGTCCCCCCTCAGGCGCCTTTTTTCTAGGCTGAAGAGCCCCAAACGCTGCAGTCTTTCTTCATAAGGGAGGTGCCCCAGCCCCGTAATCATTTTCGTCGCTCTCTTCTGCAACGTTTTCCAACTCCACTATGTCCTTTTTGAGGTGCGGCGATCAGAACTGTACATGATATTCCAGATGCGGCCTTACCGTCAGTTTGTACAATGGCATAATAATGTTGGCCGTTTTATTCTCTAATTTTATTTAATTATTTAATAATTAATTTATTTAATTTTATTTAATTTTATTTAATTTTGCCATGGAATCGGCAAAGATGTGGATGTCGTATTGACTCCATTGTGCAGATTGGGAAGACTGAGGTGGAGAGAGGATTGTTTGCCAGAGTGAGTTCATGGCAGAGGTGAGACGAGAACTGGGGATGGTTTGGGTCTCGGCTTGGTCTCCGAGCGATTATGCCTCACTGGCTTGTGGAGACGGATGCCAGAGAAACAGGGATCGTCCCTGAAAAGGAGCGACACTCTCTGCAACGGTGGTGCCACTTTTCTGCGGGACAAAACGCTGGCCTCTCTCAGCCTGTGTCTCCTCCTCCTCCTCCTCCTCCTCCTCCAAGCTGCACAGTGAAATCCCTTCTTCTTCTCTGCTGCCTGCTCCTGAGAGGGGAAGCCGGTCTCAATTCCCGCTCCCAACTGCAGGCAAAGAACAAGCAGGCTTCTGTCTGGCCAGGCCCCTGCCCTCCTTCCCCCAAAGATGGAAGTGGGAGATTGCCCAGCCCGGGCGAGGCGGCCCCCTCCCCCCCCCCAGCCCGGCGCTTTCCGAGCTTCCTCTGGTCGCCAGCGAGTCCGTAACTGTGTTGATCTTTCTTCCCTTTTAGGGAGACGTGGGAGTCCTGGGCCCTCCCGGCGTTCACGGGCTCATTGTAAGTACGGGGAGGGAGAGCAGGGCCAGTGTGTGCAGGGGGCTGGGGGGGGGGCTGGAGGGGTTTAACCCTTGCCAAGGCAGCACCAAGCTCACAGGCAAACCTGGGTCTGGGAGGGGCTGCCCCGCTTCAGCAGGGGAAACAGAGAGCCTGGAGACCTCCGTGTGGCCAGAACAGCCACGCTGGAGTTTCCCTGGTGGGCAGGAGGACGTCAGGCAGCCCGTGGCAGGCGGGTGGCGCAGGGCAGGGGGCTTTGCCAAGGCTGGAGCTCGCCAGACTCTGCAGTAAGGCACGTACAGGATCACCAGATTCCCAGTGGAGGCTTCGCCCTGGATCTGGACCAGGGAGGCCCCCTTGTGCATCTGTCCTTGGCACTAAAGCTCGCTTGGTGAGGTTGGGCCCCCCCCGCACCATTTCTCTGATCCTGGCCCACTTTTCAGGGCTGTCGTGAAGACGGGGGAGGAGACGGGTCTATGTTGCCACTCAACTGCGCCGCTTATTAGGCAGCTTTATTTCCCCCCCACTTTTTTAGCTTTCACATTTTCATCTTGCCTTTCCTCCAAGGGCAAGACATAGTTGTGGCAGTCGTAGTTTCTCCTCTCCTTTTGTCCTCACAACAACCCTGTGAGGTTGGTTAGGCTGAGAGAGAGTGACTGGCCCGATAGCTTCGTGGCTGAGCAGGGATTTGAACCGGGACCTTCTAGGTCTAAGTCCAGCTCCCAGACCACTTCGCCATCCAGGCTCTCAGGCTGCCCCAGAGTGACTTTGGGTCTCTCAACTTCACCTGCCTCCCAGGGGTAAAACAAGCAAGCAAGGAACTCCTTGGGGGGATTTACTTGCAAGACACGTTGTAGGAAATAAATACATACATGCATAGAACATTATCGCCACCTAGGAAGTTAGCATTTCTGTGTTCTAACCTAGTTTTTTCCCCTGATATATGGTGTGTGTGTGTGTGTGTGCACGTGCGTGCATGAACATTGTGCATGCATGTACACACACATGAATGGAGAGGAACATTTCAGTGTGAAACCTCAGACACCTGAAATGGAATAAGCCCGGCACAGCGCATCTAGGGTGTTGTGTCCTTCCTACCATTCATCCTGCTGCATGTTTTAGACCATCTGCCCATAACACAGACCAAGGCTGGCAAACTGAAGCAGGAGAAGCCTGGGCTGCAGACGGCAGACTTGCGTCTGTGAAGGTTCCCCCACGTGAAATGCACATATGAATCCCTCTCGTTGCAGGTAGTCACAGCGAGCACATTGGAGGAAACATTTAGCACCACTTCAAGGCAGGGCGTGTTTTGTGCCAGTTTGGCCGACCACTTCATTTTGCATTGAAAAAAAAGCCGATTGGAAGCTGGTGCCTGTAACCGGGGGCACAGCTAAGGGGGCAAGAATGGGACATTGCCCTGGAATACCACATTGTAGGGTGTGTGTCTTAGACGCCTCTGAAAGGCACCACCGGCTTTCGCCAAAAGAAATGGAAGTGCCTTTCGGTGCCTCTAAGACGTCTCATGGGGTGTGCTAAAATGGGGGTGGGTTGCTATGGGAGGGTGTGTGGGTGTTAAAAAGGATTGTGCCCTTGGCTGCCAGATGCCTTCGCTTCACCACTGCCTGACACAGCATCCCTTGGCTCGAAGGCCTCTGGATACCTCCTCCTGGTTCTGGGTATTCGGAGGAGCAGGGAGCCTCGTGATCCCAGCCTTCAGCTTTGCTTGCCCACAGCCAGAGTGAACCGCAGGAGGTAATGAGAGCTGCCTCCATTCACGGCCAAGCGCTCTGGGCCAGCGCTGTGAAGCAGCGTCTTTCTTGCAAGAAGCCTCCTCTGACGGGGCATGAAAAAGGGATCTGTTTTCGTGCAGCCGCAGCTCCGACACTGATGGGGGGGGTGGCCACCTCCCGCTGCCAAAATGTATGCTCGGAGCAGAAGCTCCTTGCTTGTTTGGTCAGTGTGTTGCTGGCCTCCTTCCACGGGCAAAGAGAATAAGGACCGTTCCTGATGGTGGGCTTTTAAATTCCAGCCCCTCTCCTGGATTTGTGCCCAAACAGAGGGAGGAGCTGCAGCTTGTGTGTGGGGGGGGAGAAGCATGTCTTTTGCAACCCACTGGCCCAGCAGTTGGGAAGGACAGACACGGTCCTCTCTGGTACCACCAATGAAATGTTAGAGCTCGGGGGCCAGCATCGTGGTGCCACAGTAGCTTACCTGGAGGTCACGCCAGGCCCTCTGAAGGTCATAAGAACATAAGAGGAGCCCTGCTGGACCAGGCCAAAGGCCCATCTAGTCCAGCTTCCTGTATCTCACAGCGGCCCACCAGGTGCCCCAGTGAGTTCAATAGACAACAAGATGCCTGCATCCTGTTGCCACTCCCTTGTATCAGGCATTCTGAGGTAAATTTCTGAGGTAAAATTCTGAGGTAAATAAAACAGAATTCGCTATCCTAAGAACCTAAGAAGAGTCCCACTGGATCAGGCCAAAGGCCCATCTACTCCAGCTTCCTGTATCTCACAGAGGCCCACCAGGTGCCTCAGGGAGTTCAATAGACAACAAGATGCCTGCATCCTGTTGCCACTCCCTTGTATCAGGCATTCTGAGGTAAATTTCTGAGGTAAAATTCTGAGGTAAATAAAACAGAATTCGCTATCCTAAGAACCTAAGAAGAGTCCCACTGGATCAGGCCAAAGGCCCATCTACTCCAGCTTCCTGTATCTCACAGAGGCCCACCAGGTGCCCCAGGGAGGCATGAGACAACAAGACGCTTGCATCCTGTGGCCACTCCCTTGCACCCGGTACTCTGAAGTAGCCTACTACTAATGTAAGGAGGCTACAACCCATCATGGCCTATAGCCCACGATGGACTTTTCTTCCAGAAATCCGTCCAATCCCCTCTTAAAGGCATCTAGGCCAGATGCCATCACCACCTCCTGTGGCAAAGAGTTCCACAGACTAACCACCCGCTGGGTAAAAACGTACTTCCTTTTATCTGTTTTAACCCCCCCAACCCTCAGTTTTAGCGGATGCCCCCTGGTGCTGGTGCTTTGAGAGAGGGAAAAGAACATCCCTCCATCGACTGCTAGGGGCCTCCCAGATGTGACCGCAGAAGCCCCTTCCAGTTTGTGTCTGTGACTCCTGGCCATGTTTGGAGGTGTTCTGAGGGTGCGGGGAGGGGGTGCAGCTCACAGCCCCTCCTGGATGCGACTGGAAGTTGCCAGCGTGAACTGAACCAGGCTCAGTGTCTGTGGATGCTCAAACGCCGAACCGGTGGGTAAGGAGAGCCACTCCTTAAGGACTGCACTTCCTTGTGACTCGGGAAGATTTTGTCTCTGAGCACAGTGGGGGATTCTCAAAGGCGTTTATCACATGAGAAACTCCCCTAAAACGGATTCAACCTGTATCCCCAACATTGCAATTTGGTTTGGGTGAATCTGGGATTGTTATTGTTTCAGAATAAGGTTCTTGTCTTCCTGACTGTGGGGATTTTCCGATCAATGGCTGTGCGGCAGAGATCTGCTAGGGAAATGCACCCATGCAAGCCCCGCACGAAACCTGACCTCTGCTTTCTCTCCTACCAGGGTGACATGGGTGCTCTCGGACCACTCGGATTCCCAGGACCCAAAGGACTGAAGGTGAGTGGTTGCAGCTGTGGAAGGACAAAAGTTTCTTGAGTTGAAAAGGTCATTTGAGAGTTCTGTCTTGTGTGGAGAAGCACCCTGTCACTTGAGTCGGACGGAATACAGTTTATCAGCCAGTAGACCTAAAAAGTAGGTCTGTGTCATGTACCTGAAAGGCATTGTGGGTCTTGAGCTGGTCAGCAGGGCTGAGTCCTCTGATTTGTTGTCCCCAAGGCCTCTCTGATGTGGTCAAAACCATTGGCCTGCTCCACAGCGCCCACTGTGAATGGTCAGAGCTGGTACTGCATCCACTCTACTACCCAGGTTCCCTCAGGTCTCTGGTGCAATGGGGAAGAGGGCCAGGCCATGACAACCTCTGTTCACCTTCTCGTCTCTTGGGTTCTAGGGGCTGATGGGAAATCCTGGCGAGCATGGACTGAAAGGTGATCAGGTGATCTGCATATTCCCTTATTGCACTGTTGTTTCTTTGCATGCAGCCCCCCCCACTCCTGGAGTCTGTTTTCCTTTGCTTGGAAATGCGCTCCCTCCTGCCTCCTTATTCTTTCTCCTCTTCTCTGCTCCCCACTAGTGAGGTCCCCTCTTAACCCCATCCTCACGTAACTCAGTCCTCTTCCTCTCTGCAAATAGATACGCCTGGCTCCTCAGTCTATTGACCCTCCAAGCCTGTTGGGGCTCCTTGGTCTAGAAAAAGGGTGCCCGAGGAGGAACATGATTGAGATGTACAAAATTATGCAGGGGATGGATAGAGTGGATATCCTTCCCTCTCACACAACCGTAGAACCAGGGGACGTCCACTAAAATTGAGAGTTGTGAGACTTAGGACAGACAGAAGTAAATATTTATCTACCCAGCATTCTATTAATCTGTGCAACTCCAGGCCACAGGATGTGGTGAAGGCATCTGGCTTGGTTGCCTTAAAATGGGATTGGACAGATTGATGGAAGAAAGTTGGCTACCTCCAAATGCCAGGTACCAGGGAGTGGCCACAGGATGCAGCCATCTTGTTGTCTCATGCCTCCCTGGGGCACCTGGTGGGCCACTGTGAGACACAGGAAGCTGGACTAGACGGGCCTTTGGCCTGATCCGGCAGAGCTCTTCTTAAGGCCCAGATTGGGTGCAAGTTATTATTTACCTCACAATTTTACCTCAAAATGCCAGATGCAGGGGAGTGGCAACAGGATGCAGCCATCTTGTTGTCTCATGTGCTCCCTGAGGCACCTGGTGGGCCACTGTGAGACACAGGAAGCTGGACTAGATGGGCCTTTGGCCTGATCCGGCAGGGCTGTTCTGGTGCCCCGAAGGCACTTGGTCCTGAGGAAGTCAAAGGGTGCAATACTAACTTAGGAGGGAACGGCAAAGGCGATGGTTCTGTGTCATATACCCGCGCAGGTTAGGAGGCCTCTGGAGCCCCTGGGGGCAAGGGCATGTTTGTGTCCTTGCCTCGGGGTAGGCGCCAGCTGCCCTGGTGGACTTGCTCGGATCTGGGCCTGCTGTTTATCAGGCGCAGCTCCAGGCAAGCAGTGCGGCCTGAATTTGGCCCTCCCTCTCCCTTGTGAAGAAAGACTGCAGCGTTTGGGGCTCTTCAGCCTGGAAAAAAGGCGCCTGAGGGGGGACATGATTGAGACATACAAAATTATGCACGGAAGGGATAGAGTCGATAGAGGGATGTTCTCTTCCCTCTCTCAAAACACCAGAACCAGGGGGCATCCGCTAAAACTGAGGGTTGGGAGAGTTAAAACAGATAAAAGGAAGTTCTTTTTTACCCAGCGGGTGGTTAATCTGTGGAACTCTTTGCCACAGGAGGTGGTGATGGCATCTGGTCTGGATGCCTTTAAGAGGGGATTGGACGGATTTCTGGAGGAAAGGTCCATCGTGGGATTCTGCAATGATGGATTCTGCAACCCCCTTACATTAGTAGTAGGCTACTTCAGAGTTTCCGGTGCAAGGGAGTGGCCACAGGATGCAAGCATCTTGATGTCTCATGCCTCTCTGGGGCACCTGGTGGGCTGCTGTGAGATACAGGAAGCTGGACTAGGTGGGCCTTTGGCCTGATCCAGCAGGGCGCTTCTTATGTTCCTATATTCTCCCCACCCTCCCCACGTCCAGAACCGCCTTGGCACCAGCTGAGTTCAGCTGGCGCAAGAGTGGCCCTGCGGCGCCTCAGCCCAACAGCACCAGCACCAATTGGGGGGGCCGGTCGGCGCCCCCATGTCAGCGCTAGTGTTGTGGGGCCAATGCAAGCACGTTGCGTCGACCCAAGGCGCGCCACAGGACTGCACTCTGAATCTCTTCCAAAGATTAATTCTATTGTCCTCTGAGAGGTTCCCCAGAACAAGATGATGACGTATCATCTGAGCATTTCTACAGTTTAAGGCTGCCTGGGCTGTTCAGTCACTTACCGTATTTCCCCAAGTATAAGGCGCACCAAAGTATAAGACGCACCTTAATTTTGGGGCCAGAAATTTGAAAAATACATTTTTGGGGCCGGCTGCTCTTTAAGGCAAGCGGGAGCAAGGAGAACACAGCGCTGCCCGGCACACCCCTTGAATAAGACGCACCCAATTTTTAGCCCCCAGTTTTTTGGGGGAAAGGTGCGTCTTAAACTTGGGGAAATACGGTATTTGGCGAAAGGAAACGTAGCTGGCTGTGGGCAGGACCTGGGTTTAATCTGTCCAGCTCCAAACTCTGCGCATCTTGCTGCATCTTTTTTCTAGCTGTGGGTCTGGTTTTGCACCTTGAGGCAGTGCTGACTGCAAATGGCGGCTCCATTTTTGCCGCCCCACCTGCAAGTGGCTAAAAGGGAGTGGGAGATTCCAGCTGGGGAGGAGGGCAGCAAATAGTGCAAAAGGTTCTGGGGGACTGAACCGTGAATGGGGGCAAAGGCCATGGTTGTCTCATCCCCACCTTGATGTGAGGCTATTTCCAGACATCTTCCTGGTTGCTGACCTGACGTCGTTGTCTAGCGTTGTGGTGCTTAGGTAGAACCCTTCTATGTTCCCCTTTTAGTTTCAGGGCCAGCTCTGGACTCAAGTCTGGACATTCCTGCTCTGCTTTTCCTGCCTCTGCTCTCCCTCCACCCATGTTTTCTTGGCTCTTAGAGAATCAGCTGGAAGTTTCCATGCCTTGAGTTTATAAGATGCTGCCATAGTGAGTCTGACAATTGGTCCTACTGGCTCAGTATTGTCAACACTGACTGGCAGCAGCTCTCCGGGATTTCAGCATCTGGTCCTGGGGCAAATAAATTGGTAACACTCCCGGTACACGCACCCCAGCACTAGAGAGGGCTTCCTGGAGGTCTTAGAAAGGCACTTTCACCCTCTCAAGGTGTGACACCCGGAGAAAGGAACTCCCTGGCCTCACCTTAGCTACGCAACTGTTTTCAGCCAAGGATTTTACCAGCCAAGCCAATGGAGATGCAGTCAATGATGGCCTCGGGCCTTTTTGCATCAATGTAGGTTCTCTATCAGCGAACTGGTGGAGCTTTGGGAAGGACGTATGGTTGCACACAATACCTACCAGGTTCAATCCCATTTATTCCAGGTAGGGCTGTGAATGACCCCTGTCTGAAACCCTGGAGAGCGGCTGCCAGTCCGGGTAAACAACCCTCAGCTACATAGACCAATGGGCTAACTCTGTATTGGCAGTGGTCTATAGCCTATGAGTAGAGGTGGGAGAAAACTGCTTCATTTTTTTGAGGGTTTTGCGAGTTAATCCGCTGTTGCTGGGCTTTCCGACCGCAAGGTTGGGAGTTCAAGACTGCGCGACGGAGTGAGCTCCCGTCGCTTGTCCCAGCTCCTGACAACCTAGCAGTTCGAAAGCACCTAAAAAATGCAAGTAGATAAATAGGGACCACTTCGGTGGGAAGGGAACGGCGTTCCGTGCGCTACGGCGTAGAGTCATGCTGGCCACATGACCACGGAAGCTTGTCCTCAGACAAAAACGCCGGCTCTACAGGCTTTGAAACGGAGATGAGCAGTCTACAGTCGGTCACGACTAGACCATTCGGTCTTGGGGAAACCTTTACCTTTTTTTACCTTTTTAACATTTAGAAGTTTAACATTTAGAAGTGCAGGAAGTGGTGTTATGTGTTTTATTCAAAATGTGCATTATAATTATAAATTATAATCATTTTTAAAGTGTACTAGGTAGATCAGCAGGTGCAGCCAATTATCAATATACACATAGTAAACATTATTATTAGATAATAAATAAAAACAAAATAAAACAGGGTTTTTCAGATTTTGGGCTTTGTGTTGTGTGCATGTGTGTGTTTTGACAAAAATGAGAAGTGCAGAAAGTGGTGTTGATGGTGCTATTTCATTACCATCGTTTTCTCCCACCTCTACCCTTCAGCCTCTGAGGGAGATCAGAGCAATCAGGAGTCAAATTCCTGCTTTATTGAACTCAGGAATAGATTTTGACAATGTAGACGTTATACCCCACCTTACCTTCTTAAAGAATAAGGAGCCCAAGGTGGCTTGCAAGAATTAAAGCACAGTAAAATCCAATAAAAGCAACAGTGAAACTATGGGGCAAGAAGGGACCACAGCAGATAACCAAAATTTAAAGAGAAGCCAAATCTCCCATTCAAGATGGCATCTGGGGGCTTGAAAATGCTGGTTGAGTAGGACCAGGAGCCTGGCAAATAAACTTCCTGGTCCTCTGCCAGCAACCACCGACGTTTCAGAACTAATAATGCAGATTGGCTGAGAGTGGCTTCGCTGGCTCTAACTTGTTCCATCTGCTGCTTCTTGCTGACTTGCAAAGGTCTGGGCTGAGGAATGAGGAGGTTTGAGGGCATCCCACATCCTCTCTTGGCCTCCGCCGATCTCCCGGCTTCCCGGCGGGCTGCTCTTCTAGAATGCTGCTTCAGAGCTGGGCTCTCTGACTGTTCGAGAGCCTTTTGCTTCCCGCTTCCTCCCTTAGCAGTACATCTCAGGTTAGCCCAACAAGGCTTTGTACCTAAGGAGTTGCTGGGTGTGTGTGTGTGTGTGTGTGTGCGCACAGGTAGCATACCTTGAGGGGGTGCCAACCTGGACCCCCAACAGACCTTCTGAGGTGTGGGGAGGTGGAGGTGTTAAAAATGGGTAGGTACCCATCTGACTAGGAGTAGATGCCCTAAATATGCCACTTCAGTTTGCAGTGCCCTAAATAAATATGCCCTAAATAAATATGCCCTAAATATGCCAGAGCAGCAGTTCCCAAAATTACCATGATCGTGGCACCTTCCTTTTGCAGCAGCCTCTTCTTCCCAGCTCCACCATCAGCTGCTCAGCTTAATAGTGGTGTTTTGTTTTGTTTTTTTGGTCTTTCCATTAATCCAACAACATTTGTATATAATGCGGGCTAGACATACAGCTTCCGTGGTCCACATCTTGTGGAACTCCTTGTCACAGGAAGTGGTGATGGCATCTGGCCTAGATGGCTTTTAAAAGGGGATTGGACACATTTCTGGAAAAAGACGTCCAACACAGGTGACAATTGGTGATGGGTGTGTGCGACCTCCTGGTTGTAGAAGTAGGCTACCTCAGATGGCCAGGTGCAAGGGAGTGGCAACAGGATGCAGGGATCTTGCTGTCTTGTGTGCTCCCTATCTGGTGGACCACTGTGAGATGCAGGAGACTGGACTAGATGGGCCTTTGACCTGATCCAGCAAGGCTTTTTTGATGTTCTTATCTTTGACAAAGCTATTGGGCTTTTGAAGCTTCCTTGGCTGGAGAAAATTATAGAAAATTGGGACTTGTTGTTGTTGTTGTTGTTCAGTCGCTAAGTCGTGTCCGACTCTTCGC
>JAJKFI010000158.1:251613-274305 GCA_029204185.1 Lerista edwardsae | reverse complement strand
CTTCCTCATGATGTACTCTGCGTATAAGTTAAATAAGCAGGGTGACAATATACAGCCTTGTCGTACTCCTTTCCCAATTTTAAACCAGTCGGTTGTTCCATGTCCAGTTCTAACTGTTGCTTCCTGACCCGCATAAAGGTTTCTCAGAAGGCAGATTAGGTGGTCTGGAACTCCCATCTCTTCAAGAACTTGCCACAGTTTGTTGTGATCCACACAATCAAAGGCTTTAGCATAATCAATGAAGCAGAGGTAGATGTTTTTCTGGAACTCTCTTGCTTTCTCCATGATCCAGCGAAGGTTGGCAATTTGATCTCTAGTTCCTCTGCCTCTTCGGAAACCAGCTTGTACATCTGGTAGTTCTCGATTCACATACTGCTGAAGCCGAGCTTGTAGGATTTTGAGCATGACCTTGCTAGCATGATAGAACATTCTGTAAATTGTAAAAACCTTCGGGTTTGTGAGAAAGTCTGCCTATGTAAACCGCCTTGAGTTCAATCATTGGAGAAATCTAGTGACTTTAAGAAAGGCAGTATATAAATACATTTATTATTATTATTATTATTATTATTATTATTATTATTATTATTATTATTATTATTATTATTATTATTACTGCCCCCAGCCCTTCTGTTTGATACCCCGGCCTAGGGCCTCACCCAGCCTAAATCCAGCACTGCCTGAAGAGCCAGCTGGGCAAGACACGTAGACAGGAAGGTTTGGTGGCAGCTTGAGGTCATGGGATCCCTGGGCCTTGAAGCAGACACCGGTCTTCATGCCTCCACTTGCAGTGATGAAGATTTTTGCAAGTTTGCTGCCCAGTTCCCAGTGAGCCTTTCTGGCTGAGCGCCCGATGGGGGAGGCTTACTGGGAGGCAGTGGGGGAGTTGGGAGTAGGGTGCACCATGCTCCTTGGTTCCTCAGCAGCGACAGGAAATAGCCTGTCTAGGAATGGCGCAGTGATGCCTCTGCGGGAAGACCAGAGTCCCCACCAGACTGGTATGTCTTTCCAACTCATCCTTAATATGGAAATATCAAGAAGGCTCTTTGGCCCTTGCCAGAAACCCATTAGGAGGCAAGCGATAAAAGCGAGCATTTCAGTTACGAGATGTTGTCTCGGCGGTTGAACGGACCTCCTGTAAACACGCTGGCGAGGAAAGGCTGAAAATGGACATGTTTAAAGCGGAATTAGTTTATCTTAGGCGTCGTATGCAGAGACAGTTTATGGCAGGGTCGGAATGAGGACTGCTGAAAAAACGTTGCACTGTAGATCTGGCGGATTCCCCACTGATGACTCCGCTGGCAGCGGGGGTTGCAGCTGGTCCGCGGTTTGCTATTTTTATCCACGTGCACAATAGGCTTTTAGTTGCGCATCAGGATAATAAAAATTACACAGGCCTACGAAATTGAGGGTCAGAACGACTGCTTTAAAAAATTCTGGTGGTTTTATTTGGGATGCTGATTCCAAACATGGCATCAGTTTTGTGCTCTCACGTCTCGTTTCGTTGATGTGTCATAGTATAGCCTCATTAGTGAAGCTGCTTCCCCATGAGGAAGTGAAGGCATAAGGCCTCCTCATGAGTAGGGTTTTTTGAAAATGCTGGTGTGTTTTTTTTTGGCAGTTTTTGTGATTTGAATCTGGATCTCCCAGATCTAAGTCCAGCTCCCAAACCACTACACCATCCTGGGTCTCTGGATGGACCAGTTTCAATATGACGTCTGACCGGACGTGGGAAGGGAGTGGTCCTAGCTTAGTGGTGGAGCATCTGCCCGACATGCAGAAAATCTCCGGTTTAGTCCCTGGCGTCTCCAAGAGGAGGGCAGAGAAAAGGTCCTCTTTGAAACGTTGGAGAGCTGCTGCCAGTCAGTGCTGGCAAAAACAGCCTGATGAACGAAGGGGCTCATGCAGTAGTGTCAGCCTACCGGTACGCTGGGCGTGTCTTCCGGGTGAGCGGTAGCGCGACCGGTGCGTTCTGTTGCGTAACGGCGAAAGCCCGCCCGCTGCAGCGTGTGGGCTTTCGCCGTTACGCAACAGAACGCAGCAGTCGTGCTGCCGCTCACCCGGAAGACACGCCCAGCGTACCGGTAGGCTGACACTACTGGGCTCACGTCGTCAAAGGCGACTTTCAAAGAAGGATGCTGGACTGGGTCAAATTTTGGCTGCTGAAGTAGATCGACTGTTCGTTGTAATCCAGCCGCGCTTTCCTTGAAAGGTGCATGCTTGCGTGTGTAGTTGGAAAGGGACTTCAAGTATTGGCTGATGCTGTCTTTCCCCCTCCTCCGTGTTCTGGCATTTTGCTGGGCCTGGAACGGCTCTTGTGTTGAGTTGTATCACGAGCGTAATCTTTCTTCTTTGTTAATACTGGACCACAGTGTGGATTTCTTTGTTTCCTTAGTTTGAGTGGGTGGTGGGAGGAAGTGGGGTGGTGGAAGCCAGTGTGTCGTCACCTTCCCCTCCTCCCATGCCAAGCCCGCTTCCCTGTTGTCGCACTTGCGGCGTCTTGATTTATTCCTTGCTTGAAAGCTTGAGTGTCTGAAATCCGCTAGGAATGTGGACCGTGCGTAGCGGAGAGGAAACATTCGTGGACAGAAGCATGCAGGCCAGCAGTAGTGCATGCAAAATGAGACGTGGTGAACCAAGAGTTGTGAGGTCCTCCCACCACTAGGGGCTCTGCAGAGGCTCTATGGATCTGCTGGGATCCCATCGCCAGCTGGGAAGAGGCACGGATCCACCAGCGCCGGGATTGTCGCGATATCTGCAGATTCCACCTCAGAAGGTCTCACTCACTCACTTTACCTTTATTGGCATCTCACAAAACAAACAGTTAACATACAACACAAAGCTATACGGACTAATACATTAGGCATCACCAGTGTTTAGGTTAGAAATTACTTAAACACGTCTAGCTAATACAGCCTTGAGATAAGATGATACAGAGAACAATATAGATAAATCCGGGGACGAAAGTAATAGAGTAATCTTTTTATCTTCAGGTAGGCCAGAGATATGTCCCAATATAGGCATTAAAAATTTATTTCTAATATCTCTGTGGAGTGGGCAATATAATAGAATATGCTTAAGGGATTCTGGTGTCTCCATTGAGCAGGAACAGTTTACTGACTGTAAGGTCTTAGCAAATCTATTATCAAGCTCACGAGACGGAAAGACATTGCATCGTGCAAGAGAAAGACAGCGTCTAAGTTGAGGGTCTTGTACTTGAATCAAATAGCTGGGGAGGTTAAATTTAAGTGGAGAACAAGTTTTATTGGCTTCTTCTATAAGTGTTTGATTATGAATATCCTTGAGCCTTAATATGGCAATCCGTTTAGCTTGAGGCAGCCTATAATTACCCAACAAATAGGGGGAAAGACCAATGTGGGTTAATTTGCAAATAAAAAGACGATAACCAGCCGATATCCAGGAGTCGAGAAGTAATTCCTGGAGAACAGGTATAAATTCAGAAGGTCTCCAGGATGGGACCAGAAGCCACCTGTGGTTCACATCCGTGACTTCTGGTTGTGTCCAGGAGGTATTCCAAGGCGTGGGGCGGTCCATAGTCCACTCCATGGGACTCCCCACGCCTCAGAACACTTCCTGGGCACAACTGGAAGTTGTAGACACGAGCCGGAAGTGGCTTCTGGTCAAATCTGAGAGGCCTTTGGAGGAAACAGGGAGGCCAGCAGAATGGGCCACAGGCCTGGCCCGGCCTCAGGAGGGCCTGCTAAGGTCCTAACACGAGACATGGCAGCAGTGCCCTGACCCTACCCACTGTGAACTCCAGCACCTGCAGATTTCAGTGACCCCAGGAATGTATCCTACATGCAGTGGTGTCATTCAAATGATTTAGGAACAGGAACTCACTTTTGATCGGCACTTGTCGGGAACCCGGAACCAGCCACGGAGCCCGTGAGGATCCGGGACGCCCGTTCTGGTCCGTTCCCCCTGAATGACATCACTGCCTTCGCCCCCCTAGGAATCCGGAGTCGCTCCCTTTAACCCTCTGAGTGCTGGCCAACCAAGAAGAAAAGCTCTTTGCAGAGGAATTGGGAGGGGGGGGAGGGAGAGTGAAGTGGGCGGAGTCAGCCCTAATTTTAACTAGTGGAACTGAGTTCCCCCACGTTCCCCCTGCATGACATCACTGCCTACATGGATACCGAGGGTTCACTGTACATCAAAACGACTTCGTTGCTTCCATAAAGTGGATGGTAAGGCAGGAGTTTATATGGTTTTTGAGGTACGTGTGTGGAATAACCCAGCGTTCCATTCTACCACCTCCCTTTGCTTCAGGTGGACTCGGGCCCGGCCTTGGTACGTTTAAAGATAAGAACATAAGAGCATAAGAAGAGCCCTGCTGGATCAGGCCAAAGGCCCATCTAGTCCAGCTTCCTGCATCTCACAGTGGCCCACCAGGTGCCCCAGGGAGGCATGAGACCACAAGATGCTTGCATCCTGTTGCCACTCCCTTGCACCCGATACCAGTAGCCCACCATCTTTGTAAGGAGGTTGCACAATCCATCATGGCCTATAGCCCACGATGGACCTTTCCTCCAGAAATCTGTCCAATCCCCTCTTAAAGGCCAGATGCCATCACCACCTCCTGTGGCAAAGAGTTCCACACAGATTAACTACCCGCTGGGTAAAAAAGTACTCCCTTTTATCTGTTTTAACTCTCCCAAACCTCAGTTTTAGCGGTTGCCCCCTGGTCCTGGTGTTTCGAGAGAGGAAAAAGAACATCCCTCTATCGACTCTATCCCTTCCGTGCATAATTTTGTATGTCTCAATCATGTCCCCCCTCAGGCGCCTTTTTTCTAGGCTGAAGAGCCCCAAACGCTGCAGTCTTTCTTCATAAGAGAGGTGCCCCAGCCCCGTCATCATTTTGTCGCTCTCTTTTTTTGTTGCTCTCTTAAGGCAATGCTCTGCCTTCAGATACCAGAACCCGAAACCGTCTTCAGACCATCTTATCACAGGCTGTGCTTCTGGTGGTTATTCTAGACATCTCATTGGCTGCTGTGGATGCAGGATGCTAAGCTAGACAGAGCTAAGCTAGACAGAGCTTCTCCCAGCCTGGGGTCTTTCTGTCGGGGCTGCCGGTGACCCCAAAATCAAGGAGGCAATGGCCCAGCACTCCTGGATTGTGACGTTGCTGTTCCAAGACCTTCCTGCTTACCTCTGCCCTCTCTTGTTTTGTGCTCTCTAGGGCTTTCCAGGCGATATTGGCCCACCAGGACAAAATGGCCCTGAAGGCATCAAGGTGAGCTGTGCGCCGAGAAGCCCGACTTCATTGGCAACCGCCAATGAAAACAAAAGAACTGAGAGAGGGGGGCGGGGGGGCAGCGTAAAACCCTGGAGATCCCTGTGGATAGTTCTTGTTTGTCTTGAGATTTCTCCAAGCACTGGAGTGGATTTCGTTCTTCCTTTCTTTCTGGGCTCCAGCACAGTTGACGTTGGACGCGATCCCCTGGCAGTATGCGCTGGCAAGCTCCCACCTCTCCGCGCTTCAATGGGTCCTTGGTAGTTTTTTCCTCTGTGGTCTGAGCTTTTGCTCCTCTTTCTCTTCCATTGCAGGGAAAACCAGGAGCACGTGGTTTACCTGGCCCCAGGGGACAACCTGGCCAAGAGGTGAGAGGCAGATGTAAGATGCTAAAGCCTTTCCTTCCAGGTCAAGGAGGTCTTCTTGCCTCAAGGAATCCTTGATTTCAGTGGTTCTCCAACCCTTTAGCTGCAGGATGCCCTTTTTTAAAATGACCCTCTAGCTTTATGAGACTTTAAAAAATGGGGGTCTAGAAAGAAGTAATATTTTTATTCATTTATTTAAATATTATCAATTTATTTGCAAAAACCTTGATCCATTTCGCGTCCTAAAGGTAAAGGTAAAGGTTTCCCCATGACCGAATGGTCTAGCCGTGACCGACTGTAGGGGGCGGTGCTCATCTCCGTTTCAAAGCCTGCAGAGCTGGCGTTTTGTCCAAGGACAAGCTTCCGTGGTCATGCAGCCGGCATGACTCTATGCCGTAGCGCACGGAATGCCGTTCCCTTCCCACCGAAGTGGTCCCTATTGATCTACTTGCATTTAGGTGCTTTCGAACTGCTAGGTTGTCAGGAGCTGGGACAAGCAACGGGAGCTCACTCCGTCGCGCAGTCTTGAACTCCCAACCTTCTGGTCGGAAAGCCCAGCAGCAGTGGTTTAACCTGCTGCGTCACCACGTCCCTACCCTAATGGGTAACCTTAGTGATGTGACATAGGGCACAACCTAACCAACTTTCCAGCACCGGGGTAAGGGCAATGCAGCTTCGAGGTAAGGGAACAAATACTCCTTTAGATTGAGGAAGACTTTGTGACTGCTACTCCACTGCAAAATGCAACTCATGCCCCTTGGACACAGCTATGTCAGAGCTGGAAAGTTGGTTAGGATTGTGCCCCTAGTCTTCACTTGCCCCCACGACCTGTTGTTGGCAGACTTGGGGGAAAAAGCACACCAGAAAAATGATGCTCAAAAATTTATCTCCCTATATTTACACAAGCTGCAGGATTTTGAACCGCTTTTGAATTGGATTTTGAAAAGCTTCAGGGCTAGAGGCATTGAGTGATCTGTTCTTTCCACCACCCATGTTTTCATTGGAGACTCTGCAGGACCCACCAGAAATCAGATCCCAACCCACAGTTTGAGAAATGCTGCTTTATTCCTCGCTCCATGTCTAGTCTTATTGGGGCAGATCCATGTTCTGTTGTAATCATCATGTGCCAAGTGTTGAGCTGGAAATACCAGCAACCAGACCTGGAAAATATGGACTAATGCTCATACTGATTTTTTTTAGACTTGCCCCCTGCTTTGTGCAGTAGCCCCAAGACCCTTCCAAACAAACTTTCACTTGTGATTTCAAGAATCAACAGCACACAACGCAGACGAAAACCAGAACAGCAGACCATAAAATACAAAAGTGAAGCATTGTGACAATATCTGCATAGGTCCCCTTCAGGCATTAGCTGTAACGAACCAGCTGGACCAGGCACTTTTCAGTCTGTACCGGGGGCCAGAACTTCTAGGGTGAGGCTGCTTTGAGACAGCAGGACATCCCAAACAAAGATTTTCATCTGTAACGAAAATAGTATAGCCATGAGTAGAGGCAGTGGCATAGCTAGGTCATCTGGCTCCCGGGGCAATTGCGTTTTTAACATGCTCCATAACCCCCACACACACTCACACCAGTCCCAGCCCTTTTCACCTTTCTGAGGCTGCCAGGAGGCCTCCTGACACCCGCTCAAGGTGTGGCACCCTGGACAATGTAGCCTTCCGGCTCTGCCGTAGCTACGGCACTGTCTCTCCAGGTGTTTTTTTTTTTTACGAATTTCCTTTTTTTTTTTTTTTTTTACAAAAATGAGATGTGCAGCAAGAAAACACTTCAAAATGTACTAGGTAGGTGAGACAGGTGGTATTGTGTCCACTGTTGCAGCTGCAGTCATTACCCAGGCAACCCTCCTTTCCATCTCAACCAGCCGACACCTATGTAGAGGTGTAAGAAAATGGTTTTATATAGGGTGCATGCAGCATCGTCATCCGCAAATGAACTCCCGGAACGCTGGGAGGGACTTACGCGGGGCTTCGCCGTGATTGGCTGCCTGCCCGTTTCGTTCCGCGGCTGCCCTGGCCTCGAGGGGTGCCTGCTCGCCGGGGGAGACAGGTGGGGGGCGCGCCGGGTGCCTGGGCAAGCAGCGGGGGGCCGTGCCAACCGGGGGTAGCCCCCCCTCGAGGCCATGGCAGCCGCGGAACGAAACAGGTGGGCTGCCAATCACGCGAAAGTCCCGCCCACGTCCCTCCCAGCGTTCCGGGAGTTCATTTGCGGATGGCGACGCTGGGTGCATGTGTGTGAAGAGAGAGGGAGAGAGAGAGCAGATTTTGTTTTTGGTTTGTTGTTAGTGCAGAAAGCGGTGCTAGATGTTTTTATTTTGCTATCATGGAAAAATCACACCTCTAGGCATGAGATTCAGGACACAGTTCTAACCTGGAGTTAGGCTGGCACAAGACGCTTCTGTCGAGCTAGGAGTATCGCAAACACTCCATAAAGCGCATTTGGACCACTCTTGGAGTAGGGAGGATGGCTCACATCCACGTTTGCTCCTAGATTGGGGCCTGTGCCGGCCTAACTCCAGGTTAGGATTGCACCCTAAAAGCCCAGTCCTAACCTGCACTGGAATAGGCCGGCCGGCTCACCTGTGCTGCTTCCTAACCAAGTTAGGAGGCAGCCGCCGCTCAGTGTGGGACAAGGGAGTATTTTCCCCTCACCTCAGGGTAAGCCCCAGCCATCTCTATGGGGCTGCTCAGCTCCGTGCCCGCCAAAGAGCAGGTGCCAGTCCTCGTGGCCAGGAACGGCCTGAATTGGGGCTGGCCAGCCTTGGCACGGGGGCTTGCATACGGCCCCACAGCCGCATCCCATCTCCACCCACAGCACCGCCCCGTTGCACCTCCCGCCTGCCCCTGGCACCCCCTGGGCATGGCCCTGTGCCGGCAGGCCTAAGCCAGCGCTCGACCGGCCCAGCTGAGGGGTGCGGTGGTGCTGTGAGCGGGCGCTGCCACTTGTGCTGGCCCAGCGACCCAATCCACGGTGCAGGTGCGCCTTGTGGCATGCTTGCAACAGCGCTGGTCTGGCGCAACGACAGGTTACGATTGCACCCGAAATCACATAACTAATGGATCAAAATGTCCTTAAGGCAACATGTACCCCTCTCTTCCTAGCGCAGTGGTCAGGGAACAGGGGTAAATTACCCCAAATGGGGTAAAAATGAAATTCCTGGGGGTAATGGATGGTCGCACTGCCGAGACACAGCCGGGCATGCATATGAATCTATATGCATCCCCGGCTGTGTTATGAATCTATATGCATGCCCGGCTGTGTCTTGGCAGCGCGACCGTCCATTACCCCCGTTCCGGTTCCATCGCTGGCTGGCTGGCTCCGTTTTGTTTTGCTCTGCCCTTTACAACTTCATATCTACATAGCATTAATTAAGCTCATTAATTAATCAAATAAAAAGCAATGGGTTCCAATATGTAATTTTTTTTCTTTTGTTCTGGCGGGGGGGGGGAACGTTGGCGTATCTAAATATATTTTGGGGTAGAAGGTAAAAAGGTTCCCTGACCCCTGTCCTAGCGTGTTTTCCTAATTTCTTTTGTGTGTTCCTCAGGGCGATGAAGGACCCGTTGGACCTTCCGGGGTCCCAGGGGCAGAGGTAAGAAGGTGTGAAGGGTGTGTGTGTGTAGGAAAGGTGTTCCTTTCATCCTCCTTCACTGGCCTCTGATCAGAGCTTTAATTTCGGAAGGGAGCCTCTGTGACTCAGAACCCAGCCCTGTGCATTATGGTCAGTGGGACCTGCTCCTAGGTAAGTGGTGGATGGGATTGCAGCCTTCGTCCCAGAATGTGTATTTTCAGCAATGGGGCCCAGCCACACAGGGACGAACGGAGGCCGGAGCAGGCTACGAAACCACGCCCCCAGGACGTCGCCCCGCCCCCACGCATCGTCCAGGCACACACCCCTGTGCCCAGAATAGCTCCATTTTGGAGCGTAGCGGAGGCGAGGGAGGGCAGGCGGGCCGAACAGCGCGCAGTTTCCTGTGCGGACTCTGCGCAGTGGCGCCCCGCCGCTGCCCAGCGCCCATGGCTCACGCCACCCCGGGCTACAGGGTGAATACGCCTCTGCAGCCACAGAACATGACTTCAGCCATAGTCATGGAGAATGTCTCTTGAGCATCTGCAGAGTGCCTGCCCTGCCCTGCTACACAGTTTGAAGTGGGGAAGAGCATCCAGGGAAGAGGATATGGCTGCCCCATTTGCTTGTTCCTCAGCATCCCCCTTTTTACAGTGGGCCCTTCTTACCTGTGGGCTTGGCACCTGCAGGTGTGGGTATCCCTGGATGCTTCAGCCACAGGGTGCGACTGGAGATGCTTCCTAGTCAGCATTCCCAGTAGAGCCCCAAGCAGGTTATACCCACCAGTAACTTCCATCTTTCTAAGGGCACAATCCTAACCAAATTTCCAGCTCTGGGGTAAGGGAACAAGCATTCCCTGACCTCGAGGAGGCCTCCGTGACTACTGCTCCACTGCAGGATGCAGCACAGGCCCCCTGGGCACGGCTATGTCGGTGCTTGGAAAGTTGGCCAGGATTGCGCCCTGAGAGTTGCTCCCCAAAAGCATTCAGCCTTGTCCAGAATGCAGGGGCGTTTCTACAGGGATGGCAAAGCTCTAAGTTTTGCAAGAAGCCTTACCTTGCAGTGGAAATCACTCCTCTCCTGCACGGTTTTAGCCAATCTTGGCGTTGCTTACTGGCTACAGCAGCAAGGGAGAGGAGGGGTTTACATGACAGGGTAAGGCTTCTTGCAACACTTAGAGCTTTGCCATCCCTGTAGAAACGCCTCTGCCAGAATGTCACCCATACAAACGATGTGTTTTCCCTAGCTGGGGGTTAAAGAAGGATTGAAAGGTCCCAAGAGAGATTTATTTACCGGTCTGGGGGTTAAAGTTGTAGCGTCTTGATTTCTGTACCTTCTAAGTATTCCAATTGCCACAGTTTTTTGTGCGTTTCTTTCTTTTCAGGGTCCAGTTGGCAGGAAGGGATTCCCTGGGAAACCAGGTCCTGACGGCTTAAAGGTAAGAAGCCACGTTTAATTTGGAAAGGCCACATTCGAGGGTCCTGCTGCTCACAGAATCACGTTATTTCAGTTTTGACATGCTGTTGATTTGGAAGGAAAAAAACCAATCCTTTTTTTTTCTTTTGCTCTCCCTCTCTCTCTCAATCTCTCTCCCGCCCCTTCTCCTTCTTGCTCTGGAAATTCCACCTCAGTGTGGTTTCTGTGGCAGAAGGAATGATGGCGCATAGCTTTGCAGACCACAGGGAGGCATTATTTAACCCACTTCGGTCTCCTTTTGAAACCTTTCCCTGCCTTCTTCTCTGACCGTTGTTGTTCTTTCCCTTTTTCCACGAGCCTCTCGCTTTTTTGTTCTCCGAGTCCAGCGACACAGGCTTGAAAGCAAGGAAGAGACCCCTGGAGAAGTCTAGGAAAGCTGTGTGAACGCATGCTCTGTGCATGCTCTGTGCTGCCTGGGTGTGTTCTCCGGTTTCTGCCCCCACGTGGCCACCACAGAGACTGTCCACTCCTGCTATCTTAATTGGTCATAGGCAGAGGCGGATCTACAGGGAGGGCAAATCTCTAAGTTTTGCAAGAAGCCTTACCCTGTCATGTAAATCCCTCCTCTCCCTTGCTGCTGTAGCCAGTAAGCAACGCCAAGATGTTGCTTTTCCCTGTGAGGATTGGCTAGAACAGTGCAGGAGAGGAGGGATTTCCACTGCAAGGTAAGCCTTCTTGCAAAACGTAGAGATTTGCCCCCCCCCTAGATCCGCCTCTGGTCATAGGAGAGTCACGGAGCATGTTGCATGCCCGCCCCATTCCTCCCAGAGATGAAAATGCGGCCTTGCTCTTGAAACGTGCAAGCTGCAAGCCGTCCCAGACAGCCTATCCATAATTGCGGTGTATGG
The DNA here is from genome assembly GCA_029204185.1 of Lerista edwardsae. Taxonomy (NCBI): domain Eukaryota; kingdom Metazoa; phylum Chordata; class Lepidosauria; order Squamata; family Scincidae; genus Lerista; species Lerista edwardsae. Next base: position 262,785 of record JAJKFI010000158.1, on the reverse strand, counting down.
CATTTGCGGAAATGCAGCTGCTGTTCCCCTGGGCCCATCCGCCACTTTCCTAGATGTCCTGCCTATACATTGTGTTAATGGGAAGCTGTTCTGAGCCAAACTCCACGGTGTCCTTTGCCCAAGTTCCTGCTACTCAAAGCTAGCTACAGTTCCTGTTTTGTGACGTTTCTGTGAGTACAGGTATCTCCTTTCATATAGTCCGATTCAAAGCCCGTGGTTTTAACTTAACTGTGGTTTCCAAACCCGCAGTGGAGTTCCCAGACACCACTGGAGATGCTCTGCAGTAGAGTCTGGAACCTTTTCTGAGGCCTGCAGGGGCCACATGGGATCTCTACGAGTCTCAGAAGCAGCTCTGGGTGAAACCGGAGAACTCTCTAGTCATGTTAAGACGTAATCCGGAACCGACCTGCATATTTCTTTATCTGCTGATTTCGGTATCTGCAGGGGTCCGGGAACTGTGGTTCAGTGTGAGTTCTGGCTTGACAAACGATGGTTTGCGACCAAGCAGCAAAGTGAAATGGAGAACCATGGCTTGCTGTGCCTGAATTGATTAAACCATGGTTTGTGACTGATCAGCAAGCCGGAATCCAATATCTGTGGCTTGCAAACTAGAATTTCTGCTAACAATGAAGGAAATGCATCTGTTGGGTCAAGAATAGTTTGCTGACTTTTGAGAAGCCGTTCCTTTTTTTGTACATAACCCCAAGAAGAGCTCATCTACAGCTGATGGAAAGTTAGCTATCAGCGATGAAGAATATTTATTTTTGTTTTCACATTTTCATACTGCCCTTCCTCCAAGGATCTCAGGATGGTATACACGGTTCCTTCCCTCCTTTTGACCTCACAGCAACCCTGTGAAGTAGGCCAGGCTGAGTGACTTCCCCAAGGTCACCCAGGGAGCTTTGTGGCTGAGCAGGGATTTGAACCTGGATCTTCCAGTTTGAAGTCCATCACACTGTCCTGGCTCTCTGTAGGTACTGCTTTTCAACCATAAAGGTCACAAAGCATTTACCTAGATAAAAAAAGGAAGGGTTTCTTGTCACCAAAGGAACTCAGGAACTAAAAAGTTGCAGAAGAAGGCTCAGCAGCCAGCCAGCAACTGGGAGAGAAGCCGAGGCAGATCTAAGTGAGGGCAAATCTCTAAGTTTTGCAAGAAGCCTTACCTTGCACTCCTCTCCTGCACCGTTTTAGCCAATCTTGGCGTTGCTTACTGGCTACAGCAGCAAGGGAGAGGAGGGATTTACATGACAGGGTAAGGCTCCTTGCAACACTCAGAGCTCTGCCCTCCCTGTAGAGACGCCTCTGGAGAGAAGCTGTATTGGGATGGAGAGAGAAAATGGCTTGCTCCTCATATACTGGAACTGGGCTGCCACTTTGAAAAGCAGCCCCTTTGCCCACTTAGTCTTCCCAAAGCCATGACATCACTTCTGATTTCTTCCTGGAGGAGGGGGCGGCTGCCAAGGCCTGCTCTGTAACTAGGACGGAGCCTGGTCCTGGGCTCCCGCGTGGCACAGCGCCCGGCGCAGTCGTCCGTCAGGCTCCCCCCTAGTTATGGTTCTGGGACCTACAGGACGTACAGGCTGTTGTGAAGAAGTGGTGAGGTTAACCCTTTCATTACTAAGGCCTCTGTCAGAGCGTACTTTAAGGAGACATAGAAGCTTTTCACATAAGCTTGTTTAGTTTCTTTTGGAAAATTCTTGACGTTCCTGCTTGGACAGAAGAGGGACGTGGACATAACCCCTGCTAACTGGGCAAGAGGCACTTTTTCCAGTGGTGTTCCTCTAATATTTAGCAGGGGGAGAGTAATTGTCCCTCTTCACCCCTGCGCAGCCTTTTTGGTGGCTGTTGCTGGCGGTCTGCCTTTTTTTAGATTGTGAGCCCTTTTGGGACGGGGAGCCATTTAACTTTATTATTATTACTATTTGCCTGTAAACCGCTTTGTGAACTTCGTGTTGAAAAGCGGTATATAAGTCCCTGTTGACCGACTGACTGACGTTTCCCCCAAGTTGTGTCTCCAAAACCTCATGTGTCCAAAACGCGGCTGGCACCCACATTTTACTGGAGAAAGCTGAGCCTCGAGTAGGAAGGATTTTATTCCCGAGTATGTTGGCGGCCAACCTGACCCCAGGTCCGTGGGCGTGCTGCTCTCTCGCAGCCCCATCCCGGGAAGGGCCTACCGCTGGCGCAACGTGCCTGTGTCGGTGCTGGCGCATTGAGACCAGCTCCGCCTGCAGAGCTGGCCTTGCTGTGCCCGCACTGCGCATCCTCTGTGTCAGCTGAAGCTGGCCAGCGCAGAGGAGTGCCGGGGTGGGCAGGAGGGAGGGAGGGGGCCCCCCCCCCCCGGCCGTTCCCGGGCGGGTAGGGGGCGAGCTGGCAGGCGTGTCAGCCCGGGAGGGGCCCAGGCCCAGGTTCAGCCATAAGGACGAATCCTAGGCCCGATCCCCAGGCTGCGCGGCCCCGATTCAGGCCATGGGGTCTCCTCGGATCTGCAGCTGCTGTTTAGCTTGCGCCTGTTTAGCTTCCCCTCGTGCAAGGGCGCAAACAGGCAAGGGCACCTGCAGCTCCAGTCAGCTCCTGTCTCATCCTGGCCTGCCTCTTCCGGCGCGAGGTGGGGCTCCGCCCAGTGGTGTCATTCACATGATTCAGGAACAGGAACTCACTTTAGATTGGCACTTGTCGGGAACCCAGAACCAGCCACGGAGCCCGTTAGGATCCGGGACGCCCGTTCTGGTCCGTTCCCCCCGAATGACATCACTGCCTTCGCCCCCCTAGGAATCCGGCATCGCTCCCTTTAACCCTCTGAGTGCCGGCCAACCAAGAAGAAAAGCTCTTTGCAGAGGAATTGGGAGGGGAGAGGAGGGAGAGTGAAGTGGGCGGAGTCAGCCCTAATTTTAACTAGTGGAACTGAGTTCCCCCATGTTCCCCCTGCATGACATCACTGGCTCCGCCCCCAGTTTCTCATCTTTGAAAACGGGACTAGCACATCTCTGTCTCTCAGGGTGCTCTTGGTTTTTTCTACGGAATGCCTGAAAAGCTTGCAAAACATGTTGCAGACGACAAGTAGTGGTGATATTTCAGTGCCTCTCCTTGTCCTTTTTTGCTCAGGGTGAACCAGGGAACCCGGGCCGGCCAGGAAAAGTGGGCGAACAGGTAGGCGCCTTTGTTGTTTCATTCACTCCGTTCTGTGGCTCTTCCGGGCGACGCTTCCCTCCTCCTCCTCCTGGCCTGGGAACAGAGAAAGCATTTTCCTGCTGAGCCACAACATTGGTCCATCTAACTCTAACATCTAGCATATAACAGTATGCTGATGACACCCAACTTTATCTCTCCTTTCCCCCTGATTCTGAGGAGGCGGTTGAGGTCCTGGATCACTGTCGGGAGGCGGTTGGGGGCTGGATGTGGGCAAACAAGCTGAAATTAAATCCGGATAAGACAGAGGTGCTCTTGGTCCGGAAATCCACAGCTCAGGTACTGGACTATCGTCCTGCTGTGAATGGGGTTGCACTCCCTCTGAAGGAGCAGGTTCGCAGCTTGGGGGTTCTCCTGGATCCACAGCTACACCTGGAGTCCCAGGTGGCGGCGGTGGCCAGGGGAGCCTTTGCTCAGCTTCGGCTGATTCGCCAGCTGCGGCTGTACCTGAGCTGTGCGGACCTGGCCACGGTGACCCACGCCCTAGTGACATCTAGATTAGATTATTGCAATGCACTCTACGTGGGGCTTCCTTTGAAGACGATCCGGAAATTACAACTAGTACAGAACGCGGCTGCTCGGGTGGTTGCTGGGGCTCGTCAGTTCGACTCTGTCGAGCCGTTGCTTCGGCAACTACACTGGCTGCCGGTTCCGTTCCGGGCCCAATTCAAGGTGCTATTTTTGACGTTTAAAGCCCTTTACGGCTCAGGTCCGGGGTATTTGAGGGACCGCCTCCTCCCATATAATCCTGACCGTACTCTGAGGTCATCTGGGGGGGGGCCCTTTTGACTGTGCCACCACCAGGAGTGGTGAGAGGGGTGGTGGCCAGTAGGAGAGCCTTCTCGGCGGTGGCACCCCAACTTTGGAATACCCTCCCCTTAGAGTTAAGAACTGCTCCCTCTTTGGCGGTATTTCAGCGGGGGCTGAAGACCTTTTTGTTTCAGTAGGCTTTTAGTTGCTGACAGGCTGGCTGGTTTTTTGCATCCTTTTTTATACTTTTGTATATTTTATGATCCATGGGATTGGTTGTTTTACATTTTATCTTTTTAATATTGTTTTTAATTATTGTCTTTTAATTATTATGTAATTATTTTATTGTGTTTTAACTTTGTAATGCCGCCTTGGGTGCCTTCGGGCAGAAAGGCGGGGTATAAATTTAATTAACAACAACAACAACAACAACAACAACAACAACAACAACAACTCAGGATTGTCTATACTGACTGACTGACAGCGGCTCCCCGGGGTTTTTAGGCAGATTTTTTTCCCTCAGTTCGAGATGCTGCCAGAGATTGTCCCTGTGACCTGCTGCATGCAAAATATACACTTGTCCAGGGTGTGTGTGTGTGTGTGTGTGTGTGTGTGTGTGTGTGTGTGTGTCACTGCCGCCCCAGTTGGATTCCTGCCTGTTGGCCCTGACGCTGGAGCTCTGGCTGTTCTTCATGGCTCAGGGTAGGCCCCAGTGGGCCAGGCAGGGGGTCGCTCCTCCTTGGCCCTGCTCCCGGGTGGGTCTAATCCAGGGGCCGGCTGAGAGTCCTCAGCAGCCAAGTGGCCAGAGCTGTCTGTCCCCCCTCATTGCAGGCCGGCCTGGGCCTTAAAGGGGCTGTCCCCACCTCCTCCTCTCTTCCATCCCGCCTGCCTGCCTGCCTGGCAGGGGAGACGTCCAATTGCAGGGCTCGGGGCTCCCTGCTGGCCCTTCTCAGCTGACTGATGGGGCCTGCAGCCAACCCCGGGCCCTGGGGCTGCTGTGTTGGGCCCGCCCCTCCAGCATTGCCCTGCCTCCTCGGAGACCGACGGCTGGCAGGGCTCGGCCCCTCCGCCCCACGCGCACATGTGGCGGCCAGCCCTGAGCCCGGGAGGGGTTGGTTTCGCCTTGGCGGCTGCCTGGCACCCCTCCGCCCTGCCACGCGAGCCACAGGCCGCCGGGGCACTCCCAGTGCCAGCGCAGCCTCTTCGGGCGCGACGCCGTCAGGGAGGCCGTGCAGCGAGCGGGCACCTCCAGGGCCATCGGGCAAGGCGGGCGCCAGGGAGGGCCCCCCGACCACCGAGCCCTGACCCCGCCCAGGATGGCTGGAGACTTTCAGCTGGGAGCCAGCGAGGCGTTTGGAAGGACGGCTGAGAGTGTGGCCTGGGTCTGCATCGCCAGGCCGGGTGGAACTGCAGGAGCACTGCTCCTCTGCCGCTCAGGCCGCCCGTCTCCTCGCTTGCTGCTCCGGACAACCAAAGTAGAGCCGTGTGTTTACCGGCTCCCTTCCTGAGGCTCCTGCTCGAACTGAGAGGCTGCAGGAGGCAGGGGCGGACCTAGTCAAAATGGCGCCCAGGGCACCCAATAGAAGTGCGCCCCCACGGGAGCCCAGGTCTACCCACCAGAAGCAGCCCCGGGTAGACCTGGGCTCCCTCCAGCCCTAGAGGGAGCCCAGGTCTACCCATTAAAAACGGCTGCGGGTAGACCTGGGCTCCCTTCAAGTGAGCCCAGGTCTACTCATGGCTGGTCCCAATGGGCTCCGGAGCCCAGGTCTACCTGCACAATGTTGCAGGGGCCATTGGCGCCCCCCTAGACGGCCCCAAGATGGCGCCCAGGGCTCATGCCCCCCCTGCCCCCTCTAGATCCGCCTCTGGCAAGAGGCCCTCTTTGGCACTTGCCCCACGATGGGCAACGCCGTAAGTCACAAGGTGAAGCCGAGCAGCTGCTGCTTCCTTCAGCCACTGGGAATCGAGGGGCTCCCTGGGGGGGGGGGGTTCCCGGGCAAATCCAGAGCAGGCCAGGCAGGTGCAGCCGTCGAAGGGCCTCTGCCTAATGTGGCGACGGACAGTATTCGGATGAGGAAACGCGAAGGAGCGGAGACCTCCCCCCCGGGGCCTGCGGAAGAGCTGCAAACTGGCTCACCTCCTCTGTGGTTGTGTGTTGGAGACCATCAAACCGACCCCAGTGCTTTGTAGCCACCAACATGCCCTCGTTTCCATGTGGCCGCGCAGGGAACAGCCTTCTGAGGCTTTGGTGAGACCGACGTGGGCTTGGTGAGTCACAGGCTTGCGGGATCTGCGGCCAGTCTTGGAAGGCTTTTTGTCTTCAAATGGTTGCTCTTGCTCCCCCCCCCTTCCTGGAGATCCTTTCCTTTGGCTTTTCCAACCAAAAGTGTCCAAAAATGACGAGGGTTGCTTGTCTTCATAGATGTGGCAGTTTCTACATCCATTTGCCTCCTGCCTTTCCTCGTTGGTGCAGAGGTGCTGACATCTTTTTAAAGCAACCTGCAAAAATAGTAAAAATAACCAAGCAACGTAATAGAAAATTAAATGCCAGGGAGGGAAATGGAGCTGGTGTGGCATGATGGCTGACAGAGCCGTGAGTAGGCATTTGCTTGGTTTGACAATCCCTTAAGGCAAGCTATTGCCTCTCGGCCTCCGTTTTCCCTGTCTGCAATATGGGTGTAATAATTAAAGTTAATAAACTTGTTAACTTTATTGGGCTCTTCTAAGGACAACTTCAAGATAATCATGCATGGGTTGCTCTTCACACCCAGAAAGGTCTCTAAAATGTACTGCAAAGACTATTAATGGATCATTATTTTTAAATGTGTATATTAATTATATTTCTCATTGCATCAGTCATTGGCTCGCACAGAATAGGAGGCTAGTCTTGCATGTTTACCATTCTTTAATCTTTTGTCATATCTTGTGGCAGAGTGTTCCAAAACTGAACTCTGTGTCATAAGACAAAGCGCCCTCTTTCATTCACCCTTAGGCTTCAACCAGCACTGAGTTTGGTGGTGTTTAGCTTTACAAAGCAAAGATTATGGCTGCATAGTGAAGGTTTCGGAAGAGATTCAAAGAAGCTGGCAAAAACCTGCTGGGAGAGTGTCATTTTTGATCAAGGCCAAACACTGGAAAGGGGATGCCAGCAACCTCCTGTGGCAGGGAGTTCCACAGGGTTAGAACCATCACAGAGAAGACTCTCTCAGTATTACAACTAGCCAAGTTTCTGGTGTCCGTGGAGCCTGTCAAGATGAGCTTGTACAGGGTGCTCATCCTGTACAAGAAAAAAAGTCAGGATGGCTTTTTGGGAGGGAGGCAAGCTAACTAGCCAAAAGTGGTCCTGAAACGAAAGTTTAGACGCAGTCTACCACTGAATGCCAGTTGTTGGGGCGCATCAAGAACATAAGAACATAAGAAGAGCCCTGCTGGATCAGACCAAAGGCCCATCTAGTCCAGCTTCCTGTATCTCACAGCGGCCCACCAGGTGCCCCAGGGAGGCACGAGACACAAGATGCTTGCATCCTGTTGCCACTCCCTTGCACCCGGTACTCTGAAGTAGCCCACCACCTTTGTAAGGAGGTTGCACAATCCATCATTGCCTATAGCCCACGATGGACCTTTCCTCCAGAAATCTGTCCAATCCCCTCTTAAAGGCATCAAGACCAGATGCCATCACCACCTCCTGTGGCAAAGAGTTCCACAGATTAACTACCCGCTGGGTAAAAAAAAAAAAAAAGGAAAGGGGTACAGTGTTGCTTTTGTGCCCTCCTTCCCAAATGCCTTGAGCCTATACGAGGAATAGTAAGTGAGGCTAGAAAGGCTAGAAGTGAGGCGATCCCTTTGGATAGTGGATAGAATTCCACAGTGAATCACCAGTGGCCAATTCTTGGCATAGCACTTTAGGAAAGATTCTGCCAAACTGGAGCGGGTTCAGAGACGAGCACGAGGACGATCAGAGGGCTGGAGAATCAGCCCTACGATGAAAGGTTGAAGGAACGTGGTAGTGGTTGGACCTCGGTCTCCATGGAGGTCTGTTCCTGGACTCCCCGCAGATGCCCAAACCTGGGGATGGTTAAATCTGCAAACTGCAGTCCAGTTGGGGCTCTGTGGGTGGCCTCGTTGACCTTCTGAGGCTTGGAGAGAAAACACCGTGACGGGACTCGACTCAATGATGAGGATTTGTTCACTGTGACTAATGGTGCACCTTGTCAATGGTCCAAAAACTGATGACAATGTTAGCGGCTTCTCAGTGTGCCGTGAAATGAACAAGGTTGAAAAATTGCTGCTCTGTACAAAACTATAGACACTGACATCAGAAACGGCAACGCTCAGAAACCAGCGGGAGAACATTTTAACAGGCCAGGACACTCTGCTCCTGGTCTTAGGGTAACAACTCTTCAGAAGAAAAATGTGAAAAGGGAGATTAGAGAGAAAATCGTCAGAATTACAAGGGTTGACCAAGGACCTCAATCAAGACAGAGACTTGCGTTGCATTGCATGACAGATACACACACCCAGTGGTGTCATCTAAATGATTTAAGAACAGGTACTCATTTTTGATTGGCACGTGTCGGGACCCGCCCACCGGAAGTGACGTCATAAGCCGGAAGTGAGGTCGTGGCAGGAAGGGACATGAAAAAAGCCCTTTCTGAGGCCTCAGACGATTTTAAACTGACCCAACCATTGCAACCGTATTCCACAGCACCCCCAGAACATGTGAAGGAGGCCTGGCATCATGTTAAAGTGACCCAACAGTTCCAAAACCCCAGAGCAGCTCATTTTTCAGTGGCAAGGCAAGGCAAGGCTCCGCTCGCTGCCTGCCTGCCTGCCTGGCTCTGAGAACGTGCAGGAAACTCAAATGTGCAGGAAATTCAAACGTTGCAGGGGGCGGAGTCGACGAGTGGGCGGGGCCAGCCATAATCCTAGGAACCGGTACTCGCATACCCCCGCGTACCCCCTGCATGACATCACTGCACACACCTGCTTGCTGCCTCCAAGGGAAACTTCTGCAACACAACAACAAAGTTCAGAAGGGGAGGCTAAGATTGGATATGGTAGGGCTCTTTGAATACCCGAAGGGCTGTCCTATAGAAGGAGGAACAAATTCGTTCTCCTCTGCCTCTGACAGTTGAATGAGGTCCAGTGTGTGCAAACTGCAAGAGAAGAGATTCCTGTTGGACATCAGGAAGAAATTCTGGCTGGTCAGAGCGGTTCAGCAGTAGAACAGTAGATTGCCGAGGGAGCTGGAAGATACTACCGCACTGGAGATCTCCAACTGAAGATGCTCTGCGAGGATTTCCTGCTACAGGGGGTTTAGTTGGACTACACGATCTTGTGGTTCTATACTTCGATAATGCTTTATTGAGCCACAAATGAAAGATGCTCTGGAAGATGGATCACTATTTGTGGCTGTACATTTTTTAAGGCTGCTCCAGGTCTTGAGTTAGAAATGCAGCCCCATTTGTGCGAAAGAAAATACATCTGGCCTCTGCCAGTTGCCACCGGTCTGAGGATATGAAAACTGAGCCGTCTTATTTTTGCTCGGATTTGTTTCTGTCTAGAACTATCACTGTGGAAAATTTCCATTTCCTTACCAATTAGGTCATTAGGAGGAGAATTTGGTTCCTGCTTTCTATCAAAATGCCTCCCCCCCTTCCCCATACATCCCTCTCGGCTTCCCCTCCCCCTCCATGTGCCCCTCCCTCTTGCCGCTTGGTTGCAAGGATGAGTTTGTGTTTAGATTTCAAAATAATTTTTAAGGCTGCCAAAGAGACCACCGAGGAGGCTTAGAGACCACCAAAATAGGCGCTTTTTTTTTTTAAAGCAGCAAAGCAGAAGAATAACAGAGGCAAACAAACAGGAAGTGCTGGAACTGAACAAACCTGGAAAACATGCAAGGAAAAATGGAATGGAACAGGAAGTTTTCGCAGCCTGAGAGCAGGCAGGTCTCCAAGGAGAGGGAATTACCAGTTTGGAGGGGGCACCACCAAACCACATGTCCACCTGCTGTGCCTTAGCAGGTGACAGGCTGCAGAACAAGAGGCTCCGTAGATGGCCAGAGAGAGCAGGCGGACTGAATCCTTCAGGTGCCCATCCTTCAGGTGAACCCTTCAGGAGGCAATCCTTCAGGTGCCCAGGACCCAAGCTGTGTTGGGCTTGGTGGGTCAGTATCAACCCCTTGAATTGTGCTTGGAAGCCCACTTGGAGCCCATGCAAATTACGGAGCACAGTGCAATATTGCCCCTGACCAACGAGCTCCCAGAATCACCTCAGCCACTGCCTGCTGCTGAGCTGGCTGACATCTTCCAGGCAATCTTCAAGGGCAGCCCCAAGTAGAGCACGTTTCTGTAGGACTGCAGCACTGATCGTCGTAGCCGCTTCTGGCTTCTGCGGGAAGGGTGGCCGGCACACAGCTGAAGCTGGGCAAAGGGGTGTGTTTTGGTTGGTGCTGTGAGAAAAGACTGTTCTGGAAGGAGAGTGTGGCTGGATCAGGCCAAACACCCAGCAGCCCACTTTCAACAGGGCGCCAACCACATGATGTATCTGGAGATACTGCCTCTAAATCTGGAAGCAGATCCGGCTGTAGGAGCAGCGGGGCTCAAGGTGCGGCATTCCTGTGTAGCCCCCCACCCTCACCGCGGGGACCCCACTCACCAAGGAAAGCATTTGAGGTGCTGTATGTAGCACCTTCCCTTTCATGGATCACTGCCTTGTCGTGGCGAAGGGGCTTGAGTAGCTCAATGAAGCTGTGAGCTCTGCCATGTAGGGTTACCCAAGATGGACAGGTCATAGTAGAGAGTTCTGACTAAACGTGATCCGCTGGAGAAGGAAATGGCAACCCACTCCAGTACTCTTGACAAGGGAAACCCCATGGATTACAAAACTAAAAGGCTAAACGATATGACACTGGAAGATGAGACCCTCAGGTCGGAAGGTGTCCATTATGCTACTGGGGAAGAGCAGTAGCATAATGTCCATCCTCCAGGCAGTCAAGCCTGATTGCTCCCTGGAAGGACAAATCCTGAAGCTGAAGCTCCAATACTTTGGCCACCTCATGAGAAGAGAGGACTCTTTAGAAAAGACCCTCATGCTGGGAAAGATTTAAGGCAAAAGGAGAAGGGGGCGGCAGAGGATGAGATGGTTAGATAGTGTCACCGAAGCGATGAACATGAAATTGGGTGAACTCCGGAAGCTAGTGGAGGACAGGGAGGCCTGGCGTGCTGTGGTCCA
>JAJKFI010000158.1:225814-242654 GCA_029204185.1 Lerista edwardsae | reverse complement strand
GGCGGGCTGCCGCTCACCCGTTCCTCCCGCCCAGCGTTCCGGCTGCATGACGCCGCTGGGTCTGGGGGACCTGCGCAGAGTCAAATCCACAGATGAAAAATCCGCACACAATTAGGCTCAACCTGTGCTTAGCTTTTAGCGGGAGGTTGCAAAGAATCACCTTACCCCCTGCGGTAATGTGTTGACTTCCCCAGGCGCATTTGATGTGAGTTGTTCCCGCCTCTAAAACAGCCACGCAATTTCGCTTTGTTCTTGCATTTTTTTTTTCTTTAAAGAAGCTTGGGTGCCTTTGGGAGCTAAGAGCGTTCCAGGCCAAAAACGTGGCTTTTGAATACTGATTCTCGCTCCCTCTTCCCCTAGGGTCCGGCTGGAGTTCGTGGTTCCCCAGGGGCGAGAGGTGCCAAAGGTCGTAGGGTAAGTGGTTGATACGCTTGTCTCAGATCGCTACTGGTTGGCTTCCAAAGACGTGACATGGGATGTTTCACAGCAGAAGCGTGGCCTGGGGGGGGAGGGGGAAGTATGGCACCCTGTGAGCAGCCCCCCCTTGCTGTCAGAGCCATGGGAGGTAATAACAACCCTTCCCCTAATGGCCCTGACCTCTGTCAGCTGAGCTCTCAGTTCTGAGGTTAGATGGGCCAAAGATCTGACTTGGCAGCTTCCTATGAAATAGGTTTAGGGTGTGATCCTATCTGCTTTTCCTGGCAGAGGCTCAGCATTCCGCACTAGATCAGCATTTTTCAACCTTTTTCATTTCAAGGCACACTGACAAGGTGCTAAAATTTTCAAGGCACACCGCCAGTTTTTTGACAATTGACAAGGCACACCATGCTGCAAGCTTGCCCCAGTGCCTCTACTATTAAATGACCCAAACCCCCCCCCCCCACGGCACACCTATGTACCATGCGTGGCACACCAATGTGCCACAGGACACTGGTTGAAATAGCTGCACTCAACCCATGGCCCTGCCTTAAGAAGTAATGCGGCAGAATTGAAGCCAGGGGGCGGGCTTAGCGGCCATGTTTTTGAACTCAAAACAATGCTGATTCCAAGCATTTCAGATTGCTTTGCGCGTACTGTTTAGGACTGAATAGTTTACTCCTGAAGTAAAAACTTTACTTACCAAAATAAAAACGTGTATTATTCTCGTAGCCCGCTACGGCGCCTGTGCAAGAGCTGAGCCGCCGGCTTGGAACCGAGGCACGCAAAAGGCGTGCGAGCGGCGTTTCCCTAATCTCAGCCCCGGTTTACGCATGGGTTGCTGCCGGCTTACACAACCACCGCGGCTCGGATTGCACTATTTTGACAGACTTATTTTTTGAAATCTACACAAGCAAAAATAAAACGGTCATGCCCCATAAAAAAAAAATTCTGTACTCACTGAACGGTAGTTTTATTGAACCGATGTAATGTGAATACATGAATCTTTCCGTGGAAATTAAATCCCATTTTTCATACAGCGATTCGCACACCTGTATGCAGAACACACAGGCATGCTTAAAGAGGTTGAAATTAACTTTTACACGCGTGCAGGGAGAGTTTTATTCGTGAATTCGCGGCAATCCTCCTCCTTCGCGGCGATGATCTGAGTCAGCCATATTGATAGACCCATGGCTTCAAGAAAATGACGTCATGTCCTCTCCAGTGTATAATACCTCCATGGCTGCACTAGATTCTCTAGGAGGAGGTCTTCCTGTTTTCTCTACCTCTGAACTCCAGGACCTGGACTGAGTCAGTCCCTTGGTTCATCTAGTTCAACATCGCAGGCACTGACTGGCAGTGGCTGTCTGGGATTTAGAGGGGGGTCTTTCCCAGCCCTACCTGGAACTGTTGCCGGGGATTGAACCTGCAAAGAAATCTGCAAAGCAGGGCCTCTGGACATTAACACACCAGAGTCCAGGGGGCTTCAGAAATGAGCAGATTCCATCGGTTTGCAGAAGGTCCAGATTTGGAATGAGATCCTGACTTTGATTCTATCTCAGCCCAGGCCTCTGCTTTTTCAATCCCCCTGTGGTTTCTGTTGCTTGAAGGGAGGCCGCAGTGGGTTTCCCCTGCAGTGCAAAATCCTAGATTAGAAAAACCATCTTTTTGGTTTCCTATAACCTGGCCGTCATTGAAGCTGCCGTTGAAGCTTCCGCTCGATCATTCTGTGGTTTTTTGCCTATCTGGGCAGCCGTTCACCGTGAGGCGGCTGCAATCAGAACAGGTTTATTAAACCAGAAGAGCTTTATTTCACAGACTTGAAACTTCTCTTCCACCGAAGCACGTCGGCAGAGGGGCTTGTATCTTGCTTTTCGGCTGTGCACAGTATTTTGGCCTAAATGGGAACAAAAACAGATCTTAAAATATCCATCCTGGCTGGTTTGGGTTTCACCATGAATGCAATAGAAAGGACTCGAGATGGTGGAGGGGGAAGCCATTATTTTCTGGCGTTACCAAGGAGGTACAAAAACAGCAGGCCCTTGGAAAAGTTGCAGGAACAGCCAGTTTGATTGCACAGAAGCACAGCAGTGAAGGAATTGCTGGGAATTTCAGAATTGTGGAGTTGGAAAGCACAGTCAAGGCCATCTAGCCCCAACCCCCTGCTAGAAGCTAGGACAAATCCAGCATTATCTGTTTTTGTATTGAGAGGCGGTCTCTCGCCCAGCTCCCATGCTGATGGATAATTGAAACAGGCGACAGTTAATTTGAAATAACATTTTTTCAGTGGCGATAGCAGAGGGAAGCCCTGCCAGGAAATGTTGCTACATTGTCCTCCCCAACCTCCCGCAGCTCTTTTGATGTTCTGGCTGCTGACACTCCCCCATTGGCTCCCCCTTGGTCCCTTCGAAATGCCAAGATCGCTGCCAAGCAGTGAGATTTGCCTTCTCTTCCACGCAACATCAGGACCAGTCAGGGGTCAGCAGAAAGCCTGCTATTCTCAATCAGGACTAGCCACCCTCAACTGGTAGGGAATTGGCTGGCCTAATGCATCAATTAGTTAATGCATCAGTGGGAGGGTGCATTTATTTATTTATTTATTTATTTATTTATTTATTTATTTATTATTATTATTATTATTATTATTATTATTATTATTATTATTATTAATTAGATTTTTATCCCGCCTTTATGCCCGAAGGCACCCAAGGCGGCATTACAAGGTAATATAAAATTTAACATTAAAAAACAATATTAAAACAATATAGTAAAAACAAAATTAAAACAAAACAATAGAATTTAAAAACAGCAAGCCCTGTGGATCATAAGATATAAAATATAACACACCAGCCAACCAGCCTGTCAACAATTAAAAGCTTTTTGGAATAAAAAGGTCTTCAGCCCCCGCCGAAATGTTAACAACGAGGGAGCAGTTCTCAGTTCTAAGGGGAGGGTATTCCAAAGTTGGGGGGCCACCACTGAGAAGGCCCTCTTCCTGGCCACCGCCCCTCTCACTTCTCCTGGTGGCGGCACAGTCAGAAGGGCCCCCCCCCAGATGATCTAAGAGTATGGGTAGGATTATATGGAAGGAGGCAGTCCCTCAAATACCCCGGACCCGAGCCATAAAGGGCTTTAAAAGTCAAAACCAGCACCTTGAATTGGGCCCGGAACAGAACCGGCAGCCAGTGCAGTCGCCGAAGCAACGGCCCGACAGAGTCGAACTGACGAGCCCCAGCAACCACCCGAGCCGCCGCGTTCTGTACTAGTTGTAATTTCCGGACCATCTTCAGAGGCAGCCCCACGTAGAGCGCATTGCAATAATCTAATCTAGATGTCACTAGGGCGTGGGTCACTGTGGCCAGGTCCGCACAGCTCAGGTACGGCCGCAGCTGGCGAATCAGCCGAAGCTGAGCAAAGGCTCCCCTGGCCAACGCCGCCACCTGGGACTCCAGGTGAAGCTGTGGATCCAGGAGAACCCCCAAGGATGTCTATATTTAGGATGTCTATATTCCGCCTTTCCAGAAGCCTAAGACAGCTTACGGACCCAAATGGGTAAGTAAAATACAACATAAAATTCAGAAAAGAAAAACATTCAAAAGCATTTAAAATCTAGCACATAATTTAAAAACCAGCAAGGCAAACGATAGAGAACTTTTAAAAACCGAACGGTGGTGATTAAGGGTGCAATCCTAAACTGAGTTAGGCTGGCGTAAGGTAAGCCAGCAAAGTTTGGCCAGCACAAGGGCCACTGTAAAGTAAGTTTGGACCACTCTCGGAGTCAGAGAGGCCGGCACACAGATGTGAGCCATCCTCCCTGACTAGGATGCTTTATGATGGCCCTTGTGCTGGCCAAACTTTGCTGGTTTAGCTTATGCCGGCCTAACTCCAATTTAGGATTGCGCTCTAAATTGAAAGCAAAACACAACAATTTAGTATTTAGTATATGTGCTGCCGAAGCAACAACAACTAAACTAAAACAAACTAAAAGATAGACAACATACCGATACAACAGGCAAATAAAAACACACAAGATTATATTTCCTCCCACCCCTCCAATTCATCTCCAAAAGGTAGTGGGAATAAAAATGCGTTTAGGCCTCATCGGAAGCTGTCTACCGAAGGGATCAGTTTTAGATGTTCTGGCAGTGAGTGCCACAAAAGTGGTGCCACAGCAGAGAAGGCCCTGTTTATATCTTGAGAAAGGTGTAAAAGAGGCATGTTTGTCTATTAGCTTTTCGGAAAGACACATGTCCCTTTTGAAGAGATAGTTATCTCATCCTCAGTCAAAAAGCTTCGTCTGTCTAGTTTGGCAGTGGCTGCACTAACAGCTGTGCAGAGTTGCGGACAGGACTCTCTCCTAGTCTTACGTGCCAGGGATTGAGCCTGGATGGTGCTGGGCCCAGAGGCGTCACTAGGGTTTGCATCACCTGGTGTGAGAGCTCATTGTGTCACCCCCATGATGGAAGGCCTCCCTACCAGACCATGCAGAATAAATTACTATATCATATGTACAGCCTAGATGAGTGGCATCACTAGGGTTTGTGTAATCCCTCCCCCAATCACTTTTATTTATTTATTTTTAATGTAGGACAGTAAGGTGACCCAACACATCAGTAACGAACAAAACAAAACAAAAAACCAGTGGCCAACTTAATGACACACAACTGAATCAGAGTTCTAGTATTAGCTTTGTTCTATGGAAATGAGAGCTGACTTTTACTAACACCTCATTGGTTCCCTGCTGAGTCGTAATAGCACCTCATTGGCTCTCGGAACCATCAGTCTCATTGGTCAGTTTTGAGTGAAGGAAATCCACTTTTTGTGACGTAAGGCAATTACGTTTTCATTTTCTGGTTATTTGGCTATAACTTTTGATTGAATACAGATGTTTCAACGCAGTTTGTTTCATTGCATCCTGCATTTAATTGCCTGTTGAATGATATATAACATTATGGTATTATTTGAACATACCAAGATTTTTACACTTTCGGCCAGTAATGGGGTCACACACGTACACACCTGTGTCGCCCGGGATTGTCTGCACCCCCCTAGTGACGCCATTGGCTGGAGCATTGACCCATAGCCTTCAATGCAGGGACATAGGTAGGGCCCAATAGGTCCAGGGGCAGTGGCTTGCATTTTTGGCACGAGAGCAATTCCGAGAGATCCAGCATGATAGTTTGGAAATTAATGGAAAATAGTTCTGTGGAGTCCTGCTCCTTGGCATGTCAGCCTTCAATTCTTTGCACCACACAGGGGCAGTGAAGCCAAAAAGGAAAGGCCTTTGCAGCTCTTCCTTTCAGATTCCTGTTTTGTTTTTTTTCCTTTTAAAAAAATTCGGCAGCCATGCCTCTGCTCCCAGCAACCAGCCCTCTGCGACTTTTGTGTTTGGTCACTTGTGGGCTAAAGACTTCGGATTGTGCAGGTTCCCCTTGTTCGGTTTCCGTTCCGGCTGAGCCTGAGTGAAGCTGCTGGCTGGAGGGGAACAGGCTGGGGGGGGGGGGGCAAGGCTTCTGGCCACCCTCAACCCTGAAGCTGTCAGAGCCACTTAATTTTGCAAGGCTGCTCTCCAAAAATGGTTTTTCAGTGGGGTGGAAATAAGGCAGTTAAAGGCTTTTGGAAGATATGTGGAGGTTTTCGCTTCAGCACAGGGAAAAAAGCTCAGTCCTAATCTGGGTGGTCAGATCCACTATAGCTTTTCTGCAGGCCCAGCAATTTCGACCGAGGGACATTCTGTCTGCCCACACTGAAGCTGAAACCATACTCATTAACCAGGGCCAATAACATCCTGAAAAGGTGCAGAGATGCATACGTGCAGAGATGGACTTATCCGCCCCCCGCCCCTGCATACATTGGCATGCTTGATTTGGATCTGATGTGATGTGGTGGTCTGCTTTGGGCCTGGAAAAACTGAGGTCAAATCCCTGCCTTCGCCACAGTTTCACTGATTGGCCTTGGGCAAATCACCTGGGGCTAAACTGTAAGGGTTGCCTGGCTGGAAAGAAGAATGTATGGCTTTGTGTACAACTGGTGAACCAGCAGAAAGGAGTTTTGCAGGCAGTGCAGTTGGCTAGAACAATATTATTTTGAAACCTTGCATGAAAAAATAGTTCCCTTGAAAGTAGTACATCCACAGAAATTTCACTCCCGGAACCTCTGCAGAGACCAAAAATCTGCAGGTGTTCAAGCCTGTGGATTTGGGCCTTGCCTCAACCGCCAAACCCAACTGGAGCTGTCCTCCAGTCAGGCCCGTAGGCTTCTCTGAGGCCTGTGACTATCCACAGCCTCTGCGGGCCTCAGAATGCCCATGATGGGTGAAAACATTTTTATGCCCTTATAAGGCATTCTGAAGCTTGGGGAAGCCCTCCCAGGAAACTAGAAGTGACTTTTTGGGCCAGTAACAGCTGAGTGTGGTTGCCTTCGGAGGTTTAGGTGGGCCCTTCCCCTGCAGGTTCCAGGACCTGTGGATGCTGAAAACCCTGGGTCCCAAATCTGCAGATATCGCTGTCTCACCTGTACTGGTGGTTTTTCCCTGGCGAAGTTGGAAAAATTCCTCTTCCAAAAAATATTCCCTGAGTCTTCTTTTCCTCCCATCTTTTGGCTGCAAGGCTTCAGCCTGGCATTAGATTTAAGAACATAAGAACATCAGAAAAGCCCTGCTGGATCAGGCCAAAGGCCCATCTAGTCCAGCTTCCTGCATCTCACAGCGGCCCACCAGGTGCCCCAGGGAGGCACGAGACACAAGACGCTTGCATCCTGTTGCCACTCCCTTGCACCCGGTACTCTGAAGTAGCCTACTACTAATGTAAGGAGGTTGCACAATCCATCATGGCTTATAGCCCACGATGGACTTTTCTTCCAGAAATCCGTCCAAACCCCTCTTAAAGGCATCTAGACCAGATGCCATCACCACCTCCTGTGGCAAAGAGTTCCACAGACTAACCACCCGCTGGGTAAAGAAGTACTTCCTTCTCGTTGTTATCACCTTGTGACATCACCGCCCCTTGAATCTCAGATTTGGAGGTGGTGTCTCTAGCCCAGTGGCCCACATGGTGAGAACCATCAGGGCAGCAGTTTTGGACCGTCTTCCAGGTGTTGGAATGACTCTTTGAGCTGCTCACTGCATTGCCTCAGCAAGAGGGGCTGACTGTTAAGCAATGACAACGTCTGAACAGAGGCGAGAGAAAGAGAAGGGAAAGATGTTTGCAGCTGGGATGGTTCCAGCCTTGAAACAAGATGTGGTGGGGATTGTGTAACCCTGGCTCCTTCGAGAACACCCCAGGGTGCATCTCATGTGCTCTTCCACGGGGCTACAGCGCCATCATTATTCATATTGGTCCATCAGGAAACAATCCCAAAGGAGCAGTCCAGTAGGTTTCGCTTCACCTTGGTGAGCCATGTGTACGAAAGAAAAGGAAGAACTCTGCAGCCGCTCAGCTTTCTGCAAAGTTTTCCTGTCTGCATGCCCAGAAGTTATTTTTAATGCACTCCAGTTCATCAGGCAAGCAGTCGCGTCCAAGTTTGTGCTACTGTGTGTCACAAGGCATTGTGTGCATGGAATGTAGCATCAGAAGAGGCCACCTCCTCCTACGGCGTCCTCCAAGCGGGCAATAGTGCTCTTTGCATTCTCGCCACTGGCCTGTGGGTGTGCGGCTTCCAAACCTTTGGTGTGCACTGTGGTTCAGCTGTCAGGGCAACAGGCCAGCAACAGACCTCCCTGCCCCCTGCCCGAATGTGTCTTTTAAAGACGTCGAAGGCACTGGCCGTCACCACACTTTCAAGGAGGAGAATGGTGCAGCCTGCCCGTCCTTCTGGAGTAGTCAATATGTGGGCAAGGCCAGCCGTTGGTTGGACAGGTGCCAGCATTGTTCAGCTATTGGGGCAGTGGTTCCAAAACTCACCAGAGTTAGCACAGGTGAGAGGTGAGGGTCCGAGAGGTCAGTGATGGCTGATGAGGTCAAGACAGGCTGGAAGGCAGGATTGGCTACATGATGGGATGAGGATCAGATGGACAAAAGGCATCCAGCAGAGTTAGGCTATCCTAGAGCAAGGGGCTCCAAAATCCGGCCCACAGGCTGGCTCCGGTGCCTCCCCGACCCTTCCCCGGAGTGAACAGTGCTTGGCGTTCTGCAGGGGAAGCTGCGAAAGACCCCCTACGACAGCTCCCAGGGGGCTTTGCAGCCAGCCACGTCCAGGGTTTGCTGCCCCAACAAGCCCCATGCCTGGCATTCTGGGCATGGGCAGCTGGCTGCAAAGCCCCCTGGGAGCTGTAGTAGGGGGTCTTTCGCGGCTTCCCCTGCAGAAGGCAAAGCTGGGGAAGATTTTCCATGCAGCGGCGGTCTCCAGTTTGGAGACTGCTGCCTTGGTGTACTGGGGTTGAGTCAGTGGTGTCATTCAAATGATTTAGGAACAGGAACTCACTTTTGATTGGCACTTGTCGGGAACCCAGAACCAGCCACGGAGCCCGTTAGGATCCGGAATGCCCGTTCTGGTCCGTTCCCCCTGAATGACATCACTGGGTTGAGTGCTAAAAGAGCCGAGACAGAACAAGAAGTCTAACTGGCACTCTGACAACCTGCTTAGAGTGAGGAACCTGCGCCAAGAGCAAAGGTTATATAGATCCAGCCAGGCCCATATTTCCTGATCAGGGCACCTGGGCAGAGGTTCAGTACCAGCTCTGGCCACTTTGGTGGGGTCACTGCAGTGCGGTAGAGGTCAACTCCCTCCATCTAGGAGGTGCTGTGAGAGTTCAGGGGGAAAGGTGCTTGAGACCCATGGCTGAGTCCCCCAGTTTGTGACCCACAGTATTTCACAGTTGTCTTGAGCCAGTCACACACTCTCTGTCTTGACCCACCTCACAAGATTGTTCGGAGTATTTTAAAACGGCAGAAAAGAGCCCTGTTCACATCACCTTGAACTTCAAAGTGGTAATAAAACTGTAATAAAACTGTGCATTTGACAGGGGCAGTGTCAATTCAATTATTAGGTGTGACAGCTATTATTATGATTGTTCTTATGTAATAAATAATATTAATTTCATTATTATGCACAGTTGCCTCTGTCAATGCACAGTTGTTCAGGTGCAAGTCAAGCAATCCCTCCCTCCCTGCCCACTCCTGCTATAACTGTTTCACACGAACAAGCCCTTCATTGCTAACTGAACAAGAGGCACTTTTTCCAGTGGTGTTCCTCTTATATTTAGCAGGGGGAGAGTAACTGTCCCTCTTCACCCCTGCGCAGTCTTTCTAGTGGCTGTTGCTGGCGGTTTCCTTTTTTTTAGATTGTGAGCCCTTTTGGGACAGGGAGCCATTTAACTTTATTATTCTATTTGCCTGTAAACCGCTTTGTGAACTTCGTGTTGAAAAGCGGTATATAAGTACCTGTTGATTGATTGATTGATTGATTGATTGATTGATTGATTGATTGATTGATTCATTATACTGTCATTGGGGCTTTGCATTTGGAGGAGTGGAATTGAGCCCCCCAGCAGTAGTTTCGGAGCCTGCCATTCTCCGTCGTTGTCCCCCCCCCCCCGTGTTTCAGATCCCTCATCCAAGTACGTAATTCAAGTTAGAACGGAAACTTTTCAGGGCTGTCTCCCGCCAGGGGTTTGTGGAGTCGGCTGCGGATTGTGTTGTTTCCATTTCTAAGGCAAACCGACGGCTGATCTGCTTTTGATTCTCTCAATCATGGAGGTTTACCAAGGTCTCTGCTGAAGTGAGAAGAGCCAAATATCAACTGCTGAAAACAAGA
The DNA here is from genome assembly GCA_029204185.1 of Lerista edwardsae. Taxonomy (NCBI): domain Eukaryota; kingdom Metazoa; phylum Chordata; class Lepidosauria; order Squamata; family Scincidae; genus Lerista; species Lerista edwardsae. The sequence goes on along the minus strand of JAJKFI010000158.1, from coordinate 232,484 downwards.
AAAAAGATCAGAATGTTTGGGGACATATTTTCCCTGCACCGATAATTAGGCTTCGTTCCTTGTCTTTTGAATCTGTGTTTCCTCCAGAATAGTTCTTGACATGAGAAGTTCTTGAGAAGGCTGGGGTTTTTTCTTCCATTCTTCCCCATGTTTTTTTTTTTTAATGAGTCCCAGATTCTCCTCTGATTAATTCTCAGGATTCATTTCAAATGCATGCCAAAGGCTGCTAACGTTCATGAGAGCCCAGTACACATCCCTCCACCCAGGGGCACAGTTGGGGTGACACAGCAAGTGTGGGCAGGCACTGTGATGCACCATGTAAATGGCCCCTTCCACTCGCCGTCAGAGCCCTTCCGGGCAGTGGTGGCCATGTGCAGGGGGCGCCGTGTGGCTCAGTGCCCTGGGCTGCCTCCATCTCGGGGCTCGGAAGCAGGTAGAAGCCGGACTCATCGAGACCTCCCACTTCAGTGCAATAATTCGGCAGTGGCAAGAAGCTTCCTCACATCGCTTTCATGCGCCATGCTTCCTTTCCACCTCCTCGGCCTTGTGCACGTGCTTTTTGCCTGCCTTTTTGTCCCAGCCAGAACCATCCCATGCTTGGCTGGTGTGGGGGCCGGCAGGGGAAAGTGCTTGAAAAAGCCAATGCTGTGCAACGGCACACTGTTGGCTGTGCAACGGCACACTGGCGCGGTGCTGACATGGTCGAGGCACAGGTTTTTGACAATTGACAAGGCACACGGCTCCACCAGTGGTGGGGGCTCACATCCAGCGGTGTTATGCTGCCGGAACACTGGGCGGGACATCCGGGTGACCGGCAGCCCGCCCGTCGCGTTCCGGAGCATCACGCTGTTTGCGTAACCAATTATGCCGCTTGCGTATGTTACGCAAACGGCGTAACGCTGTGTTCCAGCAGCATAACACCGCTGCTCACATCCCCCAGTGGCCCAACTAATAATAATAATACTTGCATTTATATACCGCCTTTCTTAGGCCACCAGATTTCTCTAGTGACTGTAACTCAAGGCGGTTTACATGGGCAGACTTTATTCAGAAACCCAAAGGTTTTTACAATTTATACAGAAATGTTCTATCTTTCAAGAACTACACACATACAGAGGGATCTTTCTGGATTTAGTCCTTCTTTCTGGCCACCCGTTTGTCTTCTTGCTGGCTGATAAGCGGCTTCCCTGCTCCCACCAGAGAAGCGGCTGAACTTCGGCACAACTCCCCCTCTCACAAGGCAGCCGAAGCTCAGCTGTTAATCAGCCGCAATTCACGAGGTCTGCCGCTCACAGAGACTTCCGGCTGTCCCGAACTGGCGACCTTCAGATCTTCAGCTCTTATCTTCAGGCAAACGGAGGCATTAACCCCCTCGACTAAATCTTCTGCCCTATTAAACTATTAAACGACTCTTCCCTAAACTCCTGTGGCAACACCTGCGGGCCACTGCTAGTACACCAATGTGCCGTGGCAGGAATGGTTGAAAATCAACCAGAGTCGGGACTGATTGCCTCGTCCCATGGCAAAACCCCTTCCACAGCCCATCTTGTGTCCCAGGAGCTTGTGTGTTCCTTAGAGGCCTGCCGAGATATCCACTTGCTGGTGTGGATATTTTCTGGCCAACAGCCAGGGCCTCTTCAGGGGGCTGCCACAGGCCTTGTTGGCTAATGAGAACTGAAACGTCTTGCCCTTTCCTGTCAAGGTGGATGAGCGAAAAGTCTTCACTGAGAACGTGTGGCCTTGGAGAGGGAGAGAGGTGGCCTAGCTTGAGCTGGGGGGCTCCTTATCCTGAAATTGGGTGTTGATGGACCAGACTGTGATTGGATTGGCGAGGCCACCACTCGGAGGGGGGAGTGTCCCACTGGGCCATTGATGGGGGGCACTTCTGGGCACAAGTGACGTTGTTCCAAAAACAAAACAAAACGCTGCTGCCTGGCTGGATTTGCTAAGCTTGCCTCCCCGTAGTGTTAGCTTTTGTGTCCTGCTGAGTTCAAGCACTGTGTGCTCCACTGTTCCTTAGAGCTCTCAACATTTGAACATGTCAGTGTGTGTAAATTGAAGTTGTCACCTGAAGCTCTTGAGGCTGAGACTCCCCCGAGTGGTCAGAATGTTTACAAGTCATTCCTAATTTCAATTGCGTTGCCAAGCCCAGCGGATCTTAGGGCTGGGCGATGTCACGGAGCAGCCTGGCACCCCCTCCCTCCTGCGCCTGCGATGCCACACCCTCCTCTGGGCATGCGCAGCCCTCGCCTCCAAAAACGGCTGCATATTGCCTCTCAGTAGCAATGGTCTAGATGTGAGCACAGACCCCTAGGCAGATTTGTCAGCTGGCATCCTGCTGAGCCAGACCCTCCTCCTCAGCGAAAGTTTTTTGAAAAGAACTTTGAAAAACAGTTTCAACAGCAGCATCCTGTTTGCACCTGCTGACCTGAAGCTTCACCCCACTGCCTCCTTGGCTCCTGAACACCCTATAATAAAGGAAGCTCGGCTATATTATAAAAAAACACGCTGATTATGTATTTCATTATGTTTTTTACAAAATGCACGAGCGGATAAAGGGCAATGAAAGCAAAGAAACGCTGCAGCTGTATTTTGTCACAGGCTTTGCCAAAACGCCGAGCTCCTCAGTTGGGAGACTCCTGAAGAAAGCGTTCCTTAACGCTCCGCAGCATTCCCATCCGTAGAGAATCCAAGATTCTCGGATTAGATGGTTCCCACCGTTTGCAGCTTGAGGGAGACACCTGCTGTTGGTTCCACTTCTGCAACTTTATTTCTTCCTCTTTTTTGGTATGTTTAATTGTGCATTGTGCAAGCACATGTTTTTTTTTTTCTCTTCCAGGGTGCCAGAGGTCTTGACGGTCTCGTGGGTGACTCAGGGTCACAAGGTGCTAAGGTGAGCCCCCCCCCCAAGCGTTGCATGTGGGCAGAAGTGTTCTTCCAACTAGGCTGTCCTTTGAACCCTGCAAGGATGAAGATCTGGTGTTTCTCACAGTGCAAGGCAGAGGTTAAAACCAGTTGGGACTGGGTTTGTGTAACTGGCCCTGCTGGTGACAGAGAGCATTGGAAACAAATTCCTGATTGTGTCTGACTCCAAACCATGGATACACGTACCGCAATATTGCCTGCTTGCAGTGGCATAGCAATAGGTGTAGGGATTCCCCCCCCCCCCAGGGAGGAATGGAAGTGATCATGAAAAGGAAAGAATCAGAGTACACCAGCGTAGTTTGCAGTGGTCATTTGATGGACTGATTGATTCTGACTCTCGGTCTGTCTCTCTCTGACTCCCTTGAGCTTCCTCTCTCAGTCCGTTTTATTGAATATCGATTTACACATCATTAGCATATGCATGAGCAGATTCAGTACGTATATAGAACAGCTAAAGAGCGTCTGATTGGTTGGTGGCCTCTGCTTACACCTGCAGCCACTCCTTGTTGCTGCATTGTGCAAAGGCTATTATACTTTCCCATGAGAATTCAGCTCTTCTCTCATCAGGCTGGAATGCAACTTTCCTTTATCAGCTCAGGAAACCCACCTCCGTGCAAGCCCTGAGCGTTCTGGGGGGGGGGAGCGTGCTCCTTCGTTTGAGCTGGAGGTCAGTTTGCATAGCAACACCTGGCAACAGAATTTAGCGTTACTACAAATAGGGAGCGGCATAATAAGTACTGTAGGAGCCACAACATGCTGTGGAAGCGGCACTTCCTCCTTGCAGTCAGAGCCACTCCAGCCAGCGAGGGCAATACGCAGGAGTGGAATGGCTCTGGGGGCGAGTGGGAGAGTGACAGCATTGTGGCGCCTGCAGTACTCACTGCATAGTGTAGCTACAGGGAGGTGGGGTGGTAAGTACTACGGGCGCCACAAATCACAGCGTGTAAGTGGCCCCTCCCGCTTGCTGTCAGAGCCATTCCAAGCAGTGATGGCAATGCTTGGAATCAATTCCAAGGAGTGGTATGGCTCTGATGGTGGACCTGAAGGGTTCAGACAGGGCTTTCTCAACTTCATCCCAAAATGCTGAAGGGCTGAACCTTTAATTTCCATGTGCAAAGTCTTTGCGTCGCCGCAGAACTACAAGTCTGTTCCGTTCTGCCCAAACCAAAACAGAGAAATGTTGGATTCAATTTTAAAACTAGAAGCAATGCTGCTGCCATGCCGACGTGAGCATGGCCAGGAGATGCGCAGAGGCAGAACATTTAGTGCCTGCAGCACAAAGATGCCTGCTGTGTTTAGCCTTGGAGCAAAGTTTCGCCCTCAGTTTTTTGTGGGTTTTTTTTAGCATGGCTTGGACGCTTCTGTGCTGGTGTGAGTTTGATTATAGACTGAAAGATCGCTGAGTGTCTCTGTGAACTCAAAGTGGCTCAGCCTTAGTGAGAGCAGGAAGTGGCCTCTGTCCTGTGGCCAGTCAAACACCAACAGATGGCTGAGAATGCGCAGAGGCGCAGTGTGCTTGTGGAAGCAGAACTGCTATGTTGCGAGGACCTCCTTTTGAAGCTTATTAAGAACAGGAGCACCAGGCAGAGGATCCCAGAGGCAGAGGCGGATCTACAGGGATGGCAAAGCTCTAAGTGTTGCAAGGAGCCTTACCCTGTCATGTAAACCCCTCCTCTCTCTTGCTGCTGTAGCCAGCAAGCAATGCCCAGATGTTGCTGTTCCCTGTGAGGATTGGCTAGAACGGTGCAGGAGAGGAGTGATTTCCACTGCAAGGTGAGGCTCCTTGCAAAACTTACAGATTTGCCCCCCCCTTAGATCTGCCTCTGGGCCTCTGTTGGGCAGAGAAACAGGGTTTGGCCTCAGCCTCCTTTCACCTGAGTACCAAATTCTGGATACAGACACACACCCCAGTCAGGTGATCTGCCATCTTCTGCCCTTCCTTCTCCCTGGATTGGAAAAGGAGGACTGAAACTGAAGTGTGGCGTGGAGTGGAGTGGTGGACTAGAGCGTCTCCCCCCTTCCGCACTTCTTCTCCTCTATCCCCTCCTCTTTCTTTTTCCAGTCCAGGGAGTGGGAGCAGCAGCTGAGCTGAGTTTGTGGCAGAAGTTGACGCCCTCCACAAATCTGCTTCCTGGGGCATCTGCTGTTCGTGTCTCAGCCAACCTGCCACCTTCTTCCTGTCAGCCTCCCTATCACAAGGGCTGATGTGGGACATGCCCATTGTCTGAGTTGCGGAAACAGCGGCGTGAAGCGGAGGGGAGGGCATTTGAGTGAACCCTCAGTCCAGCTGTTGGTAGCTTGCTAGGCCAAGCAAGAATTGGGAGAGGGAAACCGAGTGGTGCTTCTGTTCTAGAACGGGGAAGAAAGCTGGAAAATGCTTTCTGGAAAATGAATCCTCAGACCTAGAGCTTTAAGGCGCAATGCATCTGGTTTCTCATGCTCTCCTCTGTGTGCTGGCTTTCAAAAGAACACTTGGTCAGAATTAGGCAGACCCCTTTTCACCACTTGGATTGGACAGGAGAAAACTCACTCCACCAGAAGGAATGTTACTTCCTTCAGAGAGGTTGAAGGCCTCTACTGCTGCAGAGGGAGCATGAGAGATGGAATGGAATGAGTTGGATTTGAATGGAATGATCTTACAAAGGAGACAGCTCTGTCTGGGACAGTGCAGTTGCAGGCTGCAGGAGGTAGGAGGACTCACGCCATCAAATGATGTCCAGATGAAAGTAATTCCCAGTGCTTGGAAAAGTAGCCTCACCATCTCCCTGAAGTGCTGGCTTTCTGTGTGCAAGGTGTCTGTAGGAGCACTCAATCTTTGGTGTCTCTGTCCAGGTTCTGAAGTAATGCAGCCGAGGCACAGGTGTCTCCCTGTCATCAGCTGGGCCCTCGATCTGGAAGTTTGTAGGACATCCTGGAAGTGTGTTGGCACACAAAAATCCACCTGATCTGAAAATGTTTTCACTGCATGCCATCAAGGTCCTGATCTGATCTGAAAATGTTTTCACCAACAGGGCCCTCTCGGGAATCCAGGCAGGCCAGGACCAGACGGGCTGCAGGTACGACAGTTACTTTTGATACGGTTTGAAAAGGATGCACTTAGCGTGAATTTGAACTCGTGACCGTTACCGTGTCGTTCGCAGGGAAAGACAGGAGAGCTGGGAGAGGCGGGGCCTCGCGGCTTCCCGGTGAGTTCTCTTTGCATCCTGCCTTTACGCCGAAACTGCCAAATGCCTTTCCGTAAGGAGCCGTTGCAGCTCCGAATCCCCTTTTGTGGGGGCTCTTTAAAGTGTCGGGAAGGGAAGCAAAGTTGGGGTAAAACGGTTTTTATTTTATGAATGTTGTTGTTGTTCAGTCGCTAAGTCGTGTCCGACTCTTCGCGACCCCATGGACCACAGCACGCCAGGCCTCCCTGTCCTCCACCAGCTTCCTGAGTTTGCCCAATTTCATGTCCATCGCTTCCGTGACACTGTCTCACCATCTCATCCTCTGCCGCCCCCTCCTCCTTTGGCCTTCCATCTTTCCCAGCATGAGGGTCTTTTCTGAAGAGTCCTCTTTTCTCATGAGGTGGCCAAAGTATTGGAGCTTCAGCTTCAGGATTTGTCCTTCCAGGGAGCAATCAGGCTTGACTTCCTGGAGGATTGACCGATTGGTTCTCCTTGCAGTCCAGGGGACTCTCAAGAGTCTTCTCCATTTTATGAATGAATGAATGAATGAATGAATGAATGAATGAATGAATGAATGAATG
>JAJKFI010000158.1:191287-216802 GCA_029204185.1 Lerista edwardsae | reverse complement strand
TCTCTCTCTCTCTCTCTCTCTCTCTCTCTCTCTCTCTCTCTCTCTCTTGTAGGGTGAACTAGGCCTGGAAGGAGACAGTGGCCTTGTTGGACCCGACGGACTCAAGGTACAATCCAGCCACTCTGTGATTTTACTTCAATTTTTTCATGGACATGTTTTGATTTGTGCCATTTTTTCCTTCTGTCTATAAGACACCAGAGTGAGGGACGGAAAGAGCATTGCCCTCCGAGTGAGATTTGACTTCTCTGGGGTTGAGTTCGATGGTGATTGTCCAGTGAGGAGCAAGTGCGTGCGCATGTCTCCCTCTGATGCACTCTTCTTGCGCTTCCATAGTCACATGGAATGCTCCAGTTGTACCAGTTGTGATTTGGCCATTCCACCCTTCCACGTGGTCGCGTGAGGACCACCCCTCACAAGGGAGGTCCTCATGAGCTCATTGCTCATTGCACAGTAGGGCGGCCTTTTGGGCAACGATTGTTTGCCCAGCTTGTACCCAAAGCTTTGCAATCCCATGAAGACCAGTCAGAGTGAGGGCCTTGTGTTCTGGTCCCACTCTGGCCTCTTGTTGAGGATAAAGATAAAGTGATGTTCCACAAAGAGAAGCGGGGAGACTGGTTGCCACTGGCAGTATGTGAGAAGAACCCTTAGCCACTGTTTCCAGGACTCCCCCAATGCCCAGCGGGTGAGCCTGAAAAAGCGAGATGGCCCATCCCTCTATTTTGCTATCAGAATCGTCCCGTTTTGCTGACTCACACTTTCTCCCAATTTTTTCCTCCTCGATGGGCCAGAAAATATTCTTTCCTTCTGACCAGTGTTTCTCAAACATTTTAGACCGGGACTCACTTTTTAGAATGGCATGTGTCAGGGCTCACCAGAGTGATGTCATTAACCTGGAAGTGGTGTCACAGCCAGGAGTGACATCATCAAGCAGGAAGTGCCATCATTGTGACGTAGTAAAATGACACTCCCGGAATGCAAACCGGCATTCTTGAACTGCAGCAACTGCACAGTCACGAAGCATCCCTGACAGAAAGCAGGATCAGAACAAAACATCACGTAAAAAGCTCTGAGGGTGCATTCCTCAGATAAAAGCACTCCACAGATAAAAGGAAGTACTTTTTTACCCAGCGGGTAGTTAATCTGTGGAACTCCTTGCCACAGGAGGTGGTGATGGCATCTGGTCTTGATGCCTTCAAGAGGGGATTGGACGGATTTCTGGAGGAAAGGTCCATCGTGGGCTAGAGGCAATGATGGATTGTGCAACCTCCTTACAAAGGTGGTGGGCTACTGGTACTGGGTGCAAGGGAGTGGCCACAGGATGCAAGCATCTTGTTGTCTCATGCCTTCCTGTGGCACCTGGTGGGCCGCTGTGAGATACAGGAAGCTGGACTAGATGGGCCTTTGGCCTGATCCAGCAGGGCTCTTCTTATGTTCTTACGTTCTTATGTTCCTAATGGCTCCCTGGGCCAACTCATGCTGCTTGCATCAGCCCAGGGCTATTGCAAATGTGCTGTCAGGCATGACTGAGCCCAGCCCATGATGTGCTAGATCAGCACACGGACGCACACCGACCCAGCCAAGCCAGAAACGCCAGCAGATAAGCTGCTCCAGCGTGTGTGCTTTGGAGGGCAGGGGGATGCGGGAGGGGTGGGGGGAGGTGGAGCGGGGCAGAAGGCGTGCGGCTGTGCACCTGGGAGTTGGGACCCTGTCTCCGGGCTGCTCGGACTTGTGCTTGCTATTTGTCATGTGTAGATCCAAGTAGCCGGATGGGCTGCCTGGGTTTTACACAGTGATGTCATCCAAGCGCGCCAACTACCGGAACACTCGGATGATTGACAGCCCTCTGCCCCTATGGCGGAGGGCTGCCACGCCCCCCCCAAGCCTCACTGCTCCGGAATCGCTCCATTTTAGAGCGATCCTGGACGCAAGGGAGGGTAGGCGGGCCCAGCAGCAGCTCGCCCGTCCTCCGAAGCAGCTGCGTGGCCCGGGACCTCCGCGGAACTAGCGGAACAGAGTACCGGGCCGTTCCGCCTGAATGACGCCTCTGGTTTTACCCCAGGGTAAGGGGACAAATATCCCCTTTCCCTGCATTGAGCTCCAGCTGCCATCCACCCTGGGCAGGATACAGTGCAGGCCAGCTCCTGTGCAGGTTAGGGTTGGTGTATGAATTGAAATGACTATACGGCGTAGAGTCATGCCGGCCACATGACCACGGAAGCTTGTCCTCGGACAAAACGCCAGCTCTACAGGCTTTGAAACGGAGATGAGCACCGCCCCCTACAGTCGGTCACGACTAGACCACTCGGTCGTGGGGGAACCTTTACCTTTACCTTTACCTTTTTATGAATTGAAAACCATTTTTTTTTAAAAGACCACTTGAAAATTCAAACTGTCAACACTCCCAAAAGGGACTTAGTAAGTGTAAGGTCTGCAGGATGGCTGCTCCAGGTTTTCCGCAAGCTGCCCAACATCAAATCGTGACCCACCAAGTTGGTCGTGACCAGTGGTGTCATTCAAATGATTTAGGAACAGGAACTCACTTTTGATTGGCACTTGTCGGGAACCCGGAACCAGCCACGGAGCCCGTTAGGATCCGGAACGCCCGTTCTGGTCTGCTCCCCCTGAATGACATCACTGGTCGTGACCCACAGGTTAAGAAACACTGTTCTAAACCAGATCCTTAAAAATGTGGCTGCTGCTTTGAGGCCGGTCCTTTACTGACTAGATTGTGTGGGCCACGTGCTTCTGCTCCAGGAAAAGTCAATCTGGTGTCTCCAGGAAAATAAACATCTGTGTCGGGTCTGTAAAGTTATCTGCTACTTTTTTTGCTGCATCTATCGTCAAATGTTAGAGGGAAACAGGACACTCCTTACAATATAATCTGGTTTTTTTTTTAATTCTCTGATTTTTTTTCTTATAACAGTTCCCCTCCCACAACCCCCCAAAATGGCTGGTTTTTATCATTGCTCAGTTATTTTCCTGAGCCCTAGTTTGTTCAGGAAGCGGAAAGAGGTGGCACGGAAAATGGAAAGAACGGCACATTTTTAAATGCTCCCCTGTGTACAATGAAATAAATACGAACCGCCTTCAAATACAAAGCGAGTACTATAGGAATCCAGCTGCTACAGAAACTGGTGTTCAGGGATAGACTCAGCGGCGTCATGCAGCTGGAACGCTGGGCGGGAGGAACGGGTGAGCGGCAGCCTGCCCGTTGTGTTCGGTCCGTTTTGCCATCTTCCCTGCCCCTGCGGGGGCGGAGAAGACGGTGAAACGGACTGGAACGCAATGGGCGGGCTGCCACTCACCCGTTCCTCCCGCCCAGCGTTCCGGCTGCATGACACCGCTGGATAGACTACTTCTGAACCTGGAGATGCTTCTTAACAATTGTACTTGAGTCCGTCGGACTTGAGTCCAATGGGTCACTGTGGTCCAGGCTTTAGTGCAGTGTTACTCCAACTGTGGGTTGGGTCACAAGCCAATTTCAGGCAGATCACGTAGCACTTAGGGCAGCCTTAGTGGAAAAACGGGAAGATGAGACACTGGAAAGAGGGAGGGCTGCGTGGCTATTTTGCTTGTGTCAAGGTTGTAAATTGGTGTGTTTTCCTTTCTGATTCACTTTGCTATTGGAAAATGGCTGAGAAGCACCAGAGGCGTCATCCTACCGGAACGGGGCGGTACTCCGTTCCGGTAGTTCCGGGGAGAGTCCGGGGAGAGCGGGAATGGAAGAGCAGCGTGTAAGAGAGCAATTCTGGGCGCAGGGAGGCGTTGCCGGGCGCCGCAAGGGGGCGGAGAGCTACAGCTTACCCGTCCGTCTCCGCGGCGTTCTGGATCCTGGCGCCAGAAGCGTTCCGGTTGCTGGCGCCAGTGAATGACATCACTGAGAAGCACCCAACTTATTGCTGCATTCGCAGGAAAGCAGCAGGCTCTGGTGTCACAATGACGGCACTTCTGGCCATGACATCACTTCTGGTGGGTCCTGGAGAGATTTTCATTCTAAGAAGTGCGTCCTGGTGGTAAAAGGGTTGAGAACCATGGCCTTAGCGTCTTCAAGGCTGGATCACTATAACACGCTCTACGTGGGGCTGCCCTTGAAGATGATTCAGAAGCTGCAATTAGTGTTTTAATATTGTTTTAATATTGTTTTTAATGTTAAATTTTATATTTTCTGTAATGCCGCCTTGGGTGCCTTCGGGCATAAAGGCGGGATAAAAATCTAATAAATAATAATAATAATAATAATAATAATAATAATAATAATAATAATAATAGTGCAGAATGCGGCAGCCCAGGTTGTAAGCCGCCTTGAGTGCCCATGGGATATAAATAAAATAAATACATAATAATAATTGCCGGTTTGAGTCTGCTTCAGTGGCTGCACTGGTTCCCCATTCATTTCCAGGCCCAATTCAAGATGCTGGTGTTGACCTTTAAAGCCCTTCACTTTTATGTCCAGGTTATCTGGACCTTCTCATACATTCTGGCCCACCCTCTTGGGTCATCTGAGGGGGCTCTCGGACAACTGCTGCCTCTATACTATCCCAAATTAGAGGGATGGCAGTGCAGAGGCCTTGACATAGGAAATGAGGGGTATACATCGTTTAAACAACTATGAGCTGTGAGGTTCTCCTGGCTGACATCTAGGTTTTGTTGTTGTTGTTGTTCAGTCGCTAAGTCGTGTCCAACTATTCGCGACCCCCTGGACCACAGCACGCCAGGCCTCCCTGTCCTCCACCAGCTTCCGGAGTTCGCCCAGTTTCATGTCCATCACTTCGGTGACGCTCTCTAACCATCTCATCCTCTGCCGCCCCCTTCTCCTTTTGCCTTCAATCTTTCCCAGCATAAGGGTCTTTTCTAAAGAGTCCTCTCTTCTCATGAGGTGGCCAAAGCACTTGAGCTTCAGCTTCAGGATTTGTCCTTCCAGGGAGCAATCAGGCTTGACTTCCTGGAGGATTGACCGATTGGATCTCCTCGCAGTCCAGGGGACTCTCAAGAGTCTTCTCCAACACCATAGTTAAAAAGCATCTATTCTTCGGCGCTCCGTCTTCCTTATGGTCCAGCTCTCACAGCCATACACTGCTACTGGGAAAACCATTGCTTTGACTATGAGAACCTTTGTTGGCAGGGTGATGTCTCGGCTTTTGATTAAGTTGTCTAGGTTTGCCATAGCTTTCCTCCCAAGAAGTAAACGTCTTTTAATTTCATGGCTACAGTCACCATCTGCGGTGATCTTGGAGCCCAGGAAAATAAAGTCTGTCACTGGTTCCATTTCTTCCCCTTCTATTTGCCAGGAAGTGATGGGAGTGGTTGCCATGATCTTAGTTTTTTTTTAATGTTGAGCTTCAAGCCAATTTTGGCACTTTCCTCTTTCACCCTCATCAGAAGGTTCTTGAGGTCTTCCTCACTTTCTGCCATTAGCGTGGTATCATCTGCATATCTGAGGTTGTTGATATTTCTCCCAGCAATCTTGATTCCAGCTTGTGAATCATCCAGCCCAGCCTTTCTCATGATGGCTGCATATAAGTTAAGTAAGCAGGGTGACAGTATACAGCCTTGTCGTACTCCTTTCCCAATTTGAAACCAATCGGTTATTCCATGTCTAGTTCTAACTGTTGCTTCCTGGCCCGCATACAGGTTTCTCAGAAGACAGATAAGATGGTCTGGTACTCCCATCTCTTGCCACAGTTTGTTGTGATCCACACAATTAGCAGTCTTTAGCAGGCTTTAGCAGTCAGTGAAGCAGAAGTAGGTGTTTTTCTGGAACTCTCTTGCTTTCTCCAAGATCCAGCGAATGTTGGCAATTTGATCTCTAGTTCCTCTGCCTCTTCGGAAACCAGCTTGTACATCTGGTAGTTCTCGATTCACATACTGCTGAAGCCTAGCTTGTAGGATTTTGAGCATGACCTTGCTAGCATGTGAAATGAGTGCAATGGTGCGGAAGTTTGAACAATCTTTGGCATTGCCGTTCTTTGGGATTGGAATGTAAACTAATCTTTTCCAGTCCTGTGGCCACTACTGGGTTTTCCAAATTTGTTGGCATATGGAGTGCAGCACTTTGACAGCATCATCTTTTAAGATTTTGAGTAACTCAGCTGGAATGCTGTCACCTCCACTAGCTTTGTTGTTAGTGATGCTTTCTAAAGCCCACTTGACTTCACACTCCAGGATGTCAGGTTCAAGCTCAGTGGCTGCACCATTGTGGTTATCAGGAACATTAAGATCTGCCTTATATAGTTCCTCTGTGTATTCTTGCCACCTCTTCTTAATCTCACTGCTTCTGTTAGGTCCTTGCCGATCTTGTCCTTTATGTGCCTACCTTAGCACGAAATTGTCCTTTAATCTCTCCAATTTTCTTGGAGAGATCTCTAGTCTTTCCCATTCTATTGTTTTCCTTTATTCCTTTGCATTGCTCATTCAGGAAGGCCTTCCTATCCTTGCTATTCTCTGGAAATCTGCATTCAGTTGGGAATATCTTTCCCTTTCTCCCTTGCTTTTGGCTTCCCTTCTTTCCTCAGCTATTTGTAAAGCCTCGTCAGACAGCCGCTTTGCCTTCTTGCATTTCTTTCTCTTTGGGATGGTTCTAGTTGCTTCTTCCTGTACAATGTTACAGACCTCCGTCCAAAGTTCTTCCAGCACTCTGTCTACCGAATCTAAGCCCCTAAATCTATTTGTCACCTCCACTGTATATTCATATGGGATATGATTTAGGTCATACGTGAAGGGCCTAGTGGTTTTCCCTACTTTTTTAAGTTTAAGCCTGAATTTTGCAATAAAAAGCTCATGAGCGTTTTAAAAGCTCATGATCTGAGCCACAGTCAGCTCCAGGTGTTGTTTTTACTGCCTGTGTAGAATGTCTCCAACTTTGGCTGCAAAGAATGTGAGCATAGCTCCCAGCTTCATTGGCCTACTCAAGCCCCTTCGCCACAACAAGGCAGGGGTCACAACAATCCATGAAGGGGTCTAGGTTTTGTATTGGAGCTGTTTGTTCACAAGGCACCTGTCCTTCTCTCAAGTACGTGTGTGTGTGTGTGTGTGTGTGAGAGAGAGAGAGAGAGAGAGAGAGAGAGAGAGATCCTCTTTGCTGGGCTCCTGTAACTTGGAGAGACTGTTTATACAGTTTTCTGGGGATTGTGAATCAAAAGGCTACTCACTGATTTTACTCTTCCAGGGCGATCAAGGGGAGCCGGGCCCAGAAGGGGGAACTGGAGATAAGGGTCAAGAAGGCATCAAAGGGAACGTTGGACCTCCTGGGTACCCTGGAGCGACGGGCGTCCGTGTGAGTTGGCCAAAATGGCTTTTTCTCTGCTTGGTGAGTCTTGACTCTGCTGGGGGCCGGAGCAGAGAGTGGTGGTCTGCAAGGAGCACTGTGTGAGGTTGGCTGCAAATGGTTTTTTAAATTTAAAAAATCCCTCTGCCCACCCCCCACCCCCCGCTAACTGGACAAGAAGCACTTTTCCAAGTGGCTGCCACCATTGAGGGACAAGAGTACAGTCGCAGTGTCTGCCTTAGAGCGAAAGAACCGCCATTCTTGGTCACATTGCGACGGGCCCACCAGCCGCCACCTCCTGCCTTCAGATCCTTCGGGAATCTATTGAGTAGGACATTCCCTGTTGTTTGCTGCTGGAGCGAAGTTGGCCTCATATATGTGCCCAGTGCCCAGTGACGGAGCGCATGAAAAAGGCTTCATTAAAATGCAAATCTATGCGGCTTTAACAGGATTGGTTTGTTCACAGGAATGGAACAAAGGCCTGATCTCCAGCTCAGGGCTCTTTCCTGCCAAACCCACTTGGATTTCTGCTTTCTGCTGCAGTATTTTAAACATGAATTCCTCCCCAAATAAGGGGTGGGCACCAGCGCTCTCTTAGTGATCAATGCGCTATTGGGTGTGGGACGTTCTTGCTGTTTCATCCCTGGTACAACAATAACTAAAGTATGTATCTTAACAAATGCCATCCATTGTGTGGGGACTTGGAAGTAAGTCCCACTGAGTTCAATGGGGCTTATTCCCAAGGAAGCATGCACAGAACTGCCTGAATTGTTCCTCTGAAACTTGTAGGTGGTTCTTTTTCAAGAGTTTCACTTTGACAGTCTACCTGTGCTTTTCCCAAGTTAATCTGGAAGTTGTCAAAAAAAGAACATGCTTTTGTTGCTAAGCAAGCCAATAGATGAGTTTGAACCTTTAGATCCAATGAGAGCATGTTGGGGGGGGGGGGGCTGGGGGGGGGTATTACCTCCTAGTAGGCAGGGGTCTGTGTGACTTTGTGTGTCTGTGTGTTCCATGATGGTTGTTAGGCACGGTGTCTTGGTGGAATTGTGGGTGATCTTCCCCCCTCTCCCAAGATTCTAACCCAGGGGTGTCAAGCTCCTTTTATACAGTGGGTCGGAAAGCATGTATTATGCCTGCTGAGGGCTGCAAGTGATGTCATAGAGCAGGAAGTGATGTCATTAAGCTGGCCATGACCAGAAATAAGCATATTTTTCTCAGGAACTCATTAGCTGCCAATAGAAGAGAAAATATGCAAATCTTGATCATATTTTCAAGATATGGGAGAGTTCAATTATCACACAGGCCACTCTTTCATTCATTCATTCATTCATTCATTTGAATAATTTATACCCCGCCTTTCCTATGCCGAAGCAAATGCCCAAAGCGGCTTACAGAGAACAAACAAATTACAATGTAATTTACAATAAGTAAAACATAATAAGTAAAACACATTAAAACAACATTCCAACAACAACAACAACAACAATTAAACATGAACAGGAACACCAAGAGTGAACAGGAATGAAAGCTAGACCCAACTCTCCATATCAGGATGTATTGGAGGGTGGGAAAAACAGTTGACCAGGGGAGTGAAACAGACTCTGACAGTATCCCAGAGGGACAGAGCGCAGACAGCCATACGGTCATCCAAAGGCCAGACTAAATTAAATAGGCATGATTTGAGCCCTCTCCGAAAGGCCATGAGGGAGCGTTTAGTTCTTCGTTCGTCTGGGAGGGAATTCCATATTTGTGGAGCCGCTACAGAGAAGGTTCGTCCCCGAGTTGCCAGCTTGGGACAGAAGGGGCACTTGAAGGAGACCCCTTTAGATTGTCTAAGAGGGCGAACATGTATGTCTGGGAGAAGGCGCTCCTTTAGTTAGGCTGGGCCTAAGTCACGAAGGGCCTTAAAGGTCAGTGGGGTGGAGAGTCCAAGGGCTGGATAAAGACCCCCAGGGCTTATGTCTGACACCCCTGTTCTAACTGTTACGCGTGCAATGATCATGCATGGAATAGATAGGGCGGATAACAGGAAGTTCTCTTCTCTCTTGCATAACACCAGAATCAGGGGGCATTAGTGGCAGGAAAGTTAGAACAGACAAAAGGAGCGTTTCTTCGGCCAGTGAGTAACTAATCTGTGGAACTCCTTGCCACAGGGTGCCGTGATGGTGTCTGGCCTAGACGTTTTTGAAAGGGGATTGGATAGAGGAGGCATCCATCACAGGTTGCCAGCCATGTAGGCCCTCTTTAACCGTGGGTTTAGGACCCATGGATTCGTCGCAGTGCATGCCTGACCCATACCAGGAGGGCCTCACTATATCCTAAAAAAAAAAGCAGTCCCTTTAAACCATTTTGAAAAGTACGTTTTTTGCCATTGCAGGGCTTCCAGTCTCTTGTGATTAGAGTGGCTGTTTCTGGGTCACGCTGAGGTCACAGTCTCCTTCCTTTGTCATCCCAGAATGCAATGCAGACACATTTAATAACTTCTGCGTTGCATTCCATAGCGTGCCAGGGCTGCTGCCACTTCCTGCTCTCTTAATTCCAAAAGGAAGAGGGGATCACTCTGCCTCTTCCTCTCTTCCCCGCTTCTTCCTGCTCCAGCTCCCATTTTCTTTTTGAATGCAAGCAGCAGATGAAGGAGGGGAGAGAAGGCAAGCGCTGGGCGCCCCATCCCCACCAATTCACCACCTGAGGCAACAGCCTCAACCTGCCTCAAGGATGGGCCCGACCCTCTCTTTGTTTCCCTGTAAAAAACTCCCTTTCCTCTTCTACCAAGCATTGTGCTTTTTTCTCCCTGTCCAACCCACGAGCAAGTGGGACTGCTCGCTGAACCACGCCAATTGGCCTCTATTTCTGAGCTCTGTGGTTCACATTGTACCACTATTGTACGAGGCAAATATCCAAATAGCTGGGCTTTTATAGTTCCAGGAAAGCTGTTGTGGAGCACGCTGGCAATTAAATGCAATGTGTTCAGAAAATGGGAAAAAGCACTCTTTTGTTACAGCTCGATGGGGAGCTCCATCCTCTCTTTGTAGATTGCTTCTACAACACACACACACACACACACACACACACACACACAATCCCCCTGGAAACCACATTCACTGGAGCTTTTGCATCAGTAATCTTAACGACGAGACCAGGGGTGTCAAACGTGTGACATACAATGGCCCAAATCGCATTCGTGGTACCTGCTGAGGGCCAGAAGTGATGTCATTAAGCAGGAAGTGATGTCACTAAGCAGGTTATAAATAAGCACTTTTTCTCACCTAGGAATTCAATAGCTGCAAATGACAGAGGAGGAAGTACACAAAACTTGATAATATTTTCAAGACCGGAGAGAGTTTAATTATCATGTGTGCTGGATAACGAACACCTGCGGGCTGTATCCAGCTGCAGGCCTTATGGACTAGAGCCTTTACTTCTTTAAAACAGTCCTGACCTCACCATGATGTAACCTCACAAATGTATCCCCTACATTTGCCAACACTACTTATTCAACACCACGCAAAATAGTTTTTGTTTGTCTGAAGTCACTGAGTTGCTGATCAGGAGCTGAGATTGTGCTGAGCTATTTTGCTGCTGTGTGCAAACTGTTAGATTGATTTTTATTTTTTTCACATTTTTATACCGCTTTCCTCCAAGGAGTTCAGTCAGTTGACGCCAGTCAAATTGAAAGGCCTCTTTGCAAGAAAGGTGGGTGACAAAGGGCTTGTATCGGAAGGAAGCCTGGACGCAAGGCAGCATTGTGCTCTGTTCCTCTCTGTGTGTGTCACGAGAGTTTGGGAGTCAGTCATTTTTCAGTAGGGCAATTGGGGGGTGCAAGCCCCCCCCCCAGCAGTGCGGCGTGCCTTGCCAATTGTAAAAAAAAACCCCATAAACTGAAGGTATACCTTGACCGATTTAGTACCTTGTTGGTGTGCCGTGAGATGAAAAAGGTTGAAAATCTTCAAAATTGCTGCTCTGCTGAATTAACAAGAAACAGACGGGTGGTTTAACTATAGCTGGGTTCTTTGCTCTGTGGGGAGAACACCCTGGCTTTGCCAAGCACTTACTTATGGCTTTTCAATCCGTTCCGGAGCTTGGGGTGACTCATGGCGCTCCGGGGGGGGGGGCGCTCCGGGGTCTTTTCCCATCTGGGTCCCGTCAAAGTCGTCTTGGACCAGGAACCAAGAGCTAGGTCAGAATTGGAAGATTCAGACCCTTCCCCCCCTTGAGAGTCCAGCTCTACTTCTGCAGCTGGAAGCACAGAGCATCCATCCCGTGGAAGTTGGAGTTTATTCTCCAGGCACTGAATTAGCCAACTCGGAAAAAGTGATTGTGTTGGGTAGGATTTTGGCAGCTCTCCGCCCGCCCACCCACCCCCAGAAGATTGGCTTCCATCTTCCCTTGCAGGGGTCCCGGGATTAGGTTTGCAAAGCATGCCAGTGGAGCCAGTGGTGCCATCTAAATGATTTAACAACAGGTACTCACTTTTGATTGGCACATGTCAGGACCCGCCCACCGGAAGTGATGTCATAAGCCGGAAGTGAGGTCGTGGCAAGAAGAGACATGAAAAAAGCCCTTTTTGAGGCCTCAGACAATTTTAAAGTGACCCAACAGTTGCAACAGTATTCCACAGCACCCCCAGAACACGTTAAGGAGGCCTGGCATCATGTTAAAGTGACCCAACAGTTCCAAAACCCCAGAGCAGCTCATTTTTCAGTGGCAAGGCAAGGCTCCGCTCGCTGCCTGCCTGCCTGCCTGGCTGGCTCTGAGAACCTGCAGGCAACTCAAACGTGCAGGAAATTCAAACGTTGCAGGGGGCGGAGTCAAGGAGTGGGCGGGGCCAGCCATAATCCTAGAAACCGGTACTCGCGTACCCCCGCGTACCCCCTGCATGACATCACTGAGTGGAGCCCTTCTGCATTGCTCCCAGGGGACTCTCTGGAGGGTCTGTGCTTCGCTGGGACTGGAAACCATTAGCGGCTTGAGTTGATCTGGCCATCCACAGCAAGGGGCTTGGGAGTGCTTCAGAAAGGAACGCTTCTCACTGAGAAGTCCATGGAATGGAAGAGGCCTCAGAGTCAGTCTGGCTACTGAAACTGACCCTTTTCCCAGCCCCACCTGAGCAGTAGCTTTCCAGCACCTTCCGCAGGGTGTCCTGGTCTTACACTCGTTCGTCCCGCTTACAGGGCTGATTTCATTCCAGGCGGCTATTTTGGGATTGGTGACTCAGCAGAGTTGGTCCGGCGTGACCTACTGAATGGAGCCTTCGCTCCCCCTTATTCCCCCCGCCCCATTGCAGCATGGCAGGCATCCCACAGCAGTTAGACGGAATTTTCCAGGGAAGATTCCCAGGGGACACCCCAGGGAGTGCAAAATGGGTCCTGTGACAAGGCAAGATCCTGACACAGCATTTGCGGCAGGAGAAGAAAGTGGAGTTTTTCAATGAATTGGCTTCTCTGTGCAAGTTCTTGGAGCTATTTCCAGCTGGTATTTGTTTTGAATTAATAGGAGCTGCCGCGAGCCAGAATCTGAAAGGATTCCTTGTTTCTTGGCGTCCTCTTCACCCTGACTCAGACTTGGAGGACATTCATACTCTCTCTCTCTCTCTCTCTCTCTCTCTCTCTCTCTCTCTCTGCCCCTCGTATCCTACCCTGGTATGGACCGCAGTTCCTCCATGACTTCATCCAGAGGGGTCATCCTGCTACTTAACTCCATGGCAGCAAAAATGCCAAGCGGTTCCCTGATCTGTCAGATCCCCTTTTCAGGGAACCCAAGCCAGGGGCCATCACCACATCCTGTGGCAAGGAGTTCCACAGGGTACTTACATGCTGTTTGAAATCATATGCTTGAAGCCACAACTGCCTCACTGGAAGAGGCCAAGGGCTCTTGTGGCACCTGGAAAATGAGCCAAATCTATTTCCATGTGTCCACTTAAGTTCCTGCGATGTATGAAATGTTGTTCTCTGCTGTTTGCAAGCTCCACCGCGTAACAAATCCTATTTTTATTCTGATTCTCTTTACCCCTGTATGTCTTTGCCTGCCACGGGGGGTTAGCACCCCCTGCATCTGACAAAGCAGGCCCAGGTCTGTAAACAGACACTACAATAAATGTGTTGGTTTTAAGTTGTCTCACAAGAGTCTTGATTGCTTATCCAAGATTCTTATGTTGGGGCTTAAGGGAGAGAAGGTAGCAGTTACCCCTGTGGAGCTGGGCTGCTTCCCCCCCCACCCCCTGAAAAAGCCAGCATGGTTGAGAACATTGGATTACATAAGAACATAAGAAGAGCCCTGCTGGATCAGGCCAAAGGCCCATCTAGTGCAGCTTCCTGTATCTCACAGTGGCCCACCAGGTGCCCCAGGGAGGCACGAGACAACAAGATGCCTGCGTTCTGTTGCCACTCCCTTGCACCTGGTACCCTTTGTAAGGAGGTTGCACAATCCATCATGGCCTATAGCCCACGATGGACCTTGCCTCCAGAAATCCGTCCAATCCCCTCTTAAAGGCATCCAGACCAGATGCCATCACCACCTCCTGTGGAAAAGAGTTCCACAGGCTAACCACCCGCTGGGTAAAAAAGTACTTGAGGAAAGTACTTGAGGAAAGTATCTGAAAGTAAAGTAGAAGTACTTGAGGAAACCCGAGTTCAGCCGGAGTAGCAACAAGATTCAGGTCTCTTGTGGTCTTCAGTGCTCCCAGCAGCATCTGGTGGGCCACTGTGAGATGCAGGAAGCTGGGCTTAGACGGGTCTTTGGCAGTGATGTCATCCGGGCGCACCAGGAACCGGAATGCCCGGATGATTGGCAGCCCTCCGCCCCTATGGCGGAGGCCAGCCACGCCTCCCTGCACCTGGAATCGCTCCATTTCAGAGCGATTCAGACGTGCGGGAGGGTGGGCGGGTCCAGGAGCAGCTTGCCCATCCTCGGGAGAGGCGGCGCGGCCCGGGCCCGTCCGCGGAACTAGCGGAACGGCGTATCGGGCCGTTCCTCCAGGATGACACCGCTGGTCTTTGGCCTGATCCAGCAGGGCTCTTCTAATGTTTTTTAAGTAAATTGCAATTTAGAGCACAATCCTAACCTGGAGTTAGGCCAGGACATTCAGGCCAGCCAAGTTTGGCCGGCACAAGGGCCACTGTAAAGCGCGTTTGGACCACTCTCAGGTCAGGGAGGATGGCGCATGTCTGTGTGCTGGCCTCTCTGACTCAGAGAGTGGCCCTACCATGCTTTATTATGTCCCATGTGCCGGCCAAACTTGGCTGCCCTGACTGTGCTGGCCTAACTCCAGGTTAGGATTGCACTGCACAAATTTGAGTCCATTTCTTTCAGTCTCCCAGCTTGACTGACTTTTGCTGTGTTGTGAAAATAAAATGAAGGTGAAGCTTAACCCCAGCTGCCACATTTCCTTGCATCACACACGTGCATGCATGTGCAATGTGCAAGAGGGGGCAGAAGCAGGAGGCAGAGATAGGAGCTGATGAAGGGAAGGAAGCGGGAAGGAAAGAGGTTCATTTGATCAATACATTGGAACTGCTGCTGCAGATGATGTTCCCCCATCATGTCTGGGCTTCCGGAGAGTTCGGTTCTCCCGGCCAAGTAGGGCCTCTCCCGCTGCAGCTTTTCCGTGTTCCCATCGCCTGTCGGTGCGCTCTCCTTTCCAAACCTCTGCAAGTCGGAAAGCGACAAGACAGCACGCATGGGAAATGTGTTTCCTATAAGCATTTCTGACTTCGTGGCCGGACCTAATAATCACATTAATTTCCTGGAGCGTTGCTTTGTCCTCCGTGGAACAAGGCCTTGTCTTGATTATTAAGGGGACAGTCTCATCGGAACAGTCGGAAATGATGGGGGGGGGAGGCAGTTTCCCCTCCTTCCTTGATGTGAACCAGCTGCAGAGCCATCCAGAGACGTTTCTACAGGGAGGGCAGAGCTCTAAGTGTTGCAAGGAGCCTTCCCCTGTCATGTAAATCCCTCCTCTCCCTTGCTGCTGTAGCCAGTAAGCAACGCCAAGATGTTGCTTTTCCCTGTGAGGATTGCCTAAAACGGTGCAGGAGAGGAGGGATTTCCACTGCAAGGTGAGGCTTCTTGCAAGACTTGGAGCTTTGCCCTCCCTGTAGAAACACCTCTGGAGCCATCCAGCCAAGAGTTTAGGGCAGCCCCTCATGCCTAAAAACATAAGAGCCCCCCGATGGGCCAAAGGGGACCCACCTTGTCCAGCCGCCTGTATCCCACAGTGGCCCAGCAGATGCCTCAGGGAGCACACAAGATCCCTGTATCCCCTTACCATTCTTTGCACCTGGCATTGAGAGAAAGGCAACCTCTAAAATCCGGAAGGTTGCATATAACCCTCATGCCATGTCCTCTGTGATGTAATTTTCCTCCCTCAAAGTGTCCACTCCCCTTTCTAAGGAAGCCAGGCCAGGTGCCACCACCACATCCTGTGGCCAGGAGTTCCACAGGCTCGATGCCATGTTTTAAAATTTTAAAAAATGAAATATTTTTGAAACAGCATTTCATAGCCAGTGGTTGTGAACAGACCATGAATTTCTCTGAACTCCTTTTAGAGCCATTCCCATCAAAGGCCGTTGTCGCATCTTGTGGCAGAGAGTTCCAGAAGTTAGTTCTGTATCATGAGACGAAGCGCTCTCCTTCATTTGCCCTGAAGCATTCCTTGCTCCTTCAGTTTTAAGCAGTATGAAAGGGGGGGAGGGGTCCCAGTCTACTCTCTCTGTGCGTGCATAGTTTCCGAAACATTCACTACACAGCCATAATTTTTGCTTTGTAAAATTAAACACCACCAGACTCAATGCTGGTTGAAGTCTCAGGGTGAATGAAAGAGGGCGCTTTGTCTTATGACACAGAATTCACCTTTGGAACTCTCCGCCCCAAGAATAGTCAATGAACAAATCCTCATAGAGTTCTGTAGAAAGTCTCCTGGATGCCTCGTAAACAGAAAATGACTTTCGAAAGACCTCTGGGAGACCTCCCCAGGCCTCAGAACATCTTCCAGATGTGTCCGGGCGGTCCTTAGAGGGCTTTCCAAATCCATGGAAATCTGCATCCGTGGGCAGGGGGTGGTGTCTGGGAGCAGATCCCCTGCAGACAAAGGACTCACTCTAGTTACATAAACTCAAGCTCATCTAATCTCTCCATGCCTAATCTAATACCTTTTACAGATTAATGTTCTTGTTTTATGGACATCTTTTGTAAACCACCTTACAGTGGCATATTTAAGGCATCTGCTTCCTGGATCAAATAAGATTTTGTACCCCTCCCTTCCACGACCAAATCAGAATTATGTAAATAAAAGATTTTCCGGTTAATTTCTGGCCGTAGTTAGCTTTTGATGCAATACAGTTATTCCAATGTGGTTTATTTCCTTGCATTCAGCATTAAATTACTTTTCCAACGGTATCTAACATGACGATATTATCCTTGCTGAGGTTTCCACAATTTTGGCCACTAGTGTCAAGCACAGCTTGTCACCCCCCCTAAAGCTTGTTGCCCAGCGCAATTGACCCCCCTGCACCCCCTCGGCTACACCACTGCCTCCTTGGGCATTTGGCTTGGCAATGGTAAGGTGGGATAAAATGCTTTTAAATAAACAAAAAATATAAATCCAATATCTTTCTAACTATTTGTTGTTGTTCAGTCGCTAAGTCGTGTCTGACTCTTCGCGATCCCATGGACCACAGCACGCCAGGCCTCCCTGTCCTCCACTAGCTTCCGGAGTTCGCCCAACTTCATGTTCATCGCTTCGGTGACACTCTCTCACCATCTCCTCCTCTGCCGTCCCCTCCTCCTTTGGCCTTCAATCTTTCCCAGCATGAGGGTCTTTTCTAAAGAGTCCTCTCTTCTCAGGAGGTGGCCAAAGTACTTGAGCTTCAGCCTCAGGATTTGTCCTTCCAGGGAGCAGTCAGGCTTGACTTCCTGGAGGATTGCCCGATTGGACCTCCTTGCAGTGCAGGGGACTCTCAAGAGTCTTCTCCAACACCATAATTCAAAAACATCTACTCTTCGGCGCTCTGCCTTCCTTATGGTCCAGCTCTCACAGCCATACATGGCTACTGGGAAAACCATCGCTTTGACTATGCGAACCTTCTAAGTATACCTATCACTAATCTTATCTCTCTGCTCTATTCTCTCTGTTTCAGTATCTGATCTAATTGCTCTTCTCTCTTATTTCATACTGTGGTGTTTTTATCCCCCTTCCTCCAAGGACTTTGGGGCAGCTCACATCCTTTCTCACCCCCTGCATCTTCCCAACTGCCCTGCTCGACTGAGCGGGGCTCGACTGATGCTCGACTGAGCGGGGCTGATGGAAAGTCACCCAGGGAGGTCTGCAGCTGAATGGGGGATTTGAAGTTGACTCCTGCCTGGTTCGTATCCAGCCACTATACTAGCATTGCCCTGGCTCTTGACTGGACTTGAATTTGAGTCTGTGTCAGTCTTGGCTGATGTCGAGGCAAGGATTTAAAGGGAGAGGCCAAAGGAACGGCAGAGAGAATCCTGATGAAGGCTGGAGTGTCGCGTTGCCAGAAAGTTGCACAGATTTGTTCTTTCATCTGTGCTCCAGCAGCTGTTCCAGCTCTGCAGGACTGCTTGAAAACCAGAGTCACTCAGCATTCACGTTCCAAGTCGTGAAATGGAGATGAGTAATCTCTCTTGTCCCTGGGAAAATAACTCCTGGTCTCCTAGTGTGCTTTTTTTTTTTTTTCTCCTTCTGCTTCATTCAATTCCTGCACAGGTGCAGCCAGTGCTCTGTATACGAAATTGGGCATTTGGGCTTTAAAAAAAAATCAGGAACCTTGAAGCAATCATTTGGCTGTGTGTGACCAGCTCTGGCTAATCCATGACAAACACCTCTTGATCAACACCTACTTTGATCAGTGTGGAATAATGATGAACCTCCTCTCTCTGCAGGGGCCAGAAGGAAAACCAGGACGACAAGGGGAAAAGGGAAAACCAGGTCCAAAGGTAGGAACAGTGGAACTCCCTGCTCCATGATGCCAAAACTTCTACTACTTTGCCAAAGTTCTGCAAGAATGTGTAAACGTTTGGTTGCTTCAACCCCCTTTAATAAGTTCCTTTATTTTTAGATCTTGCTGCTGTTTCGTGGGAATTTATTTTGACAGTTACTGTTAAACTGATGTATGACCGGCTATTTTTCTGGGTGACCATTTGCTTAATTTTATTGTTCTGTTTATTGATTTTGTGACTGTAAACTATCCTTGGGCCTCTCGGAAGAAAAGGAAAGGTGGGGTTGCATTTTAAAATAAAGAATGCCAGAGCTCTCCCTTATTGAGTGCTTACAGGAAGGAAGATGGGAATCAAGCCGAACGAAATGTGTAGGAGAGGAGAGCTGTGGGCTAGAGGGTCTCTACTCACACTTTCTTGGGTTTTGACCTGCTACAGTATTTGTTTCCCTTCACTGGAGCCTCCTCTTTCTCTTCCAGGGTAGCAAAGGCCAACTAGGGCACCTCGGGGAGACTGGCCCCCCTGGGAAGATGGGAATGCCGGGGACTCAAGGCCCCAAAGGATCCAGAGGTACCCTGGGAGCTATGGTGAGAACAGAGTGACAGCTCAATGAGCACATTTGTGGAGAGGGGACATTTCCAGGGTTCGATCAAGAAAAAAACAGGGCGGCTTGTGGGCTCGTTGGGAGAAAATAGCCATCAGAGGAGCAGCGGGAGGGAAGATGTCATCAGGCAATGGCCCCACACTGCTGGAACTTGGGCTCCTCCCTGTCGACTGGCAGAATCACTTTATAATAATAATAATAATAATAATAATAATAATAATAATAATAATAATAATAATAATAATACTTGGATTTATATACTGCCTTTCTTAGGTCACCAGATTTCTCTAGTGACTGTAACTCAAGGCGGTTTACATGGGCAGACTTTATTCAGAAACCCGAAGGTTTTTACAATTTATACAGAAATGTTCTATCTTTCAAGAACTACACACACACAGATGGATCTTTCTGGATTTAGTCCTTCTTTCTGGCCACCCGTTTGTCTTCTTGCTGGCTGATAAGCGGCTTCCCTGCTCCCACCAGAGAAGCGGCTGAACTTCGGCACAACTCCCCCTCACACGAGGCAGCCGAAGCTCAGCTGTTAATCAGCCGCAATTAACGAGGTCTGCCGCTCACAGAGACTTCCGGCTGTCCCGAACTGGCGACCTTCAGATCTTCAGCTCTTATCTTCAGGCAAACGGAGGCATTAACCCTCTCGACTAAATCTTTGCGGGCCGTTTCCTAATCCCACCTGGAGGCGGCAGGAATTGAACCCGGGACCTTCTGTGTGCAAACCAGCTACTCTGCCACTGCGTTATGAATGCTCCTGATGAGCCAACATAGCTGCCTTTTCCTGCTTTAGACCTTTGGGCTTTCTGTTGTCAACACTGGCTGGCAGTGGCTCCTCCAGGCTTCAGACACTGACTGGCAGCCACTTTTCCAGAGCTTAGACAATTTTTTTCCCCACCCTTACCTTGTGAGGCCGGGATTTGAACCTGGGATCTTTGCCATGCACAGCGTAGCATCGGTTCTTGAGCCTGGGCTCCCCTCGTTTCATCCTGAGACCCAAAGCTCAGCGACCTCGGAAGGTTGGATTTGTGGTCCTGAGCAAGAACCTATTCTGGAAGTATCTTTCTGTGCTCAGATGTGTGCCAGCTGGGGCGGGCGGGAAAGTGGCGTAACGCACCGTTACGCACCGGGCGGACTGCCGGTCAAAGCTAAGTCCCGCCCAGCGTACCGGCTGAATGCCGCCACTGGTGTTGACCTGTGTTGTTGGAAGCTGCCTTGGTGGTTGCTCTTAAGAAAACGAACATTGTGAGATGGGGTTGTTGGAACAGGGATTGCCAGCTCTCCAGGGCAGCCTTCGAGTCTCCTGGAACTTCAGCATCCCACTTCAGCAGATGACCAAATCAATGCTGGAGCTGTTAACAGGATCTCTAGGGATTTTCTACACATTGGGGGGGGGAAGCAGGAAATCCTCTTAGAGAGCATCCCTAGCTTGACAGCTGTGGGGGTCTCCAGCAGGAGAATCCGCCTCCTCCCTTGGCAATCTGTGCCAGCTCCAAACAGCCCTGATTTTCAAGAATTTCTCTCTGATATCCAATCAGAATCTCCACTCTTACAGTTTGCGCCCATTGGACCTAGTTCTGCTCTCAGAGGCAGCTGAGGACAAATTTGTTTCTCCGCCCAAAGGACAGCCCTCCAGGGATTTGAAAATACCTAAAATCGTACAGGAAGAGAGAGTAGAAAGAGAGAGGACATTAAGTATCAAGTTGTTCAGGGATGTGAGAAAATCAGACCAGCCTTGCCTGAGGCCCACCCAGTGGCGTTTCTACAGGGAGGGCAGAGCTCCAAGTCTTGCAAGAAGCCTCACCTTGCAGTGGAAATCACTCCTCCCCTGCACCGTGTTAGCCAATCCTCACAGGGAAAAGCAACATCTTGGCGTTGCTTACTGGCTACAGCAGCAAGGGAGAGGAGGGATTTACAGGACAGGGTAAGGCTCCTTGCAACACTTAGAGCTTTGCCCTCCCTGTAGAAACGCCTCTGGGCCCACCTAGCCCTCCCAGTTGCCTCCTGGAAGCCCATGAGTGAGAGCGGTTATTATTCCCATATCTCAGGCGGGAAGACTGAGGACGAGGGAGGAGAAAATGGCATGCCCACACCCACCCGCTGTGCTCACAAGACAGGAAATAGCTGGCTGTGGGCTTCCCGGTGGGTGGCTTGTTCTTTCTGCAAGGACTGAGCAGACTTTCTCTTCCTTCCACAGGGTGCTCCGGGCCGGATGGGTGTCCAGGGGGAGCCTGGCTTGAAAGGCTACCAAGTAAGCCAGCTTTGGACCTTGTCTGACTTCATCAGCCCCTTCCCAGATCAAGGGTGTAGTGACCGATTCTGGAGTGCAGACGTTTGTCATGGCACTTCCCCCCCCCCGCCCGCCCCTGCAAATAGCCATGCCCCACTAAGGGCGCAATCCAGTGATGTCATGCAGGGGGAACGCGGGGGAACTCAGTTCCACTAGTTAAAATTAGGACTGACTCCGCCCACTTCACTCTCCCCCTCCCCCCTCCCAATTCCTCTGCAAAGAGCTTTTCTTCTTGCTTGGCCGGCACTCAGAGGGTTAAAGGGAGCGACTCTGGATTCCTAGGGGGGCGAAGGCAGTGATGTCATTCAGGGGGAACGGGCCAGAACGGGCGTCCCGGATCCTAACGGGCTCCGTGGCTGGTTCCGGGTTCCCAACAAGTGCCAATCAAAAGTGAGTTCCGGTTCCTAAATCATTTGAATGACACCACTGGCACAATCCTAACCCACTTTCCAGCACTGACATAGCGGTGCCAGTGGGGGACGTGCTGCATCCCGCAGGGGTGATGGAGGCCTCCTCACGGCCAAGGAATGTTTGTTCCCCCACCTCAGAGCTGCATCGCCCTAATCCTGGTGCTGGAACGTTGCTTAGGGAGCTGTCCAGCGATGGGATCTACAAACTACTTGGGGGAACGGAGGGCGGGACTTAGGCGGGACTACTGCTTGATTGGCAGCCCGTCCGTGCACTTCCGCTTTCGTTCCACTCGCCCCGCGACCGTCCCCTGGCCACCCGTCGTCGTCCCCGGCGAGCAGGCGCCCCCTCCGATGCCAGGGACGGCCGCGGGGCGAGTGGAACGAAAGCGGAAGTGCACGGACGGGCTGCCAATCAAGCGGTAGTCCCGCCTAAGTCCCGCCCTCCGTTCCCCCAAGTAGTTTGTAGATCCCATCGCTGGACAGCTCCCTAAGTTGTGTGCAGGGGGCCCTCCTTAGCCACAGACGAGGCACCCGCTGTTGCCCAGCCTGCTTCTCAGAAGGCCGCCCAGACGTCACCAGAAGTCACTTCCCCCAGTGGCGAGGGGGGTGAGCTTAGCCTGCTCCCTTCTTTTCCCGGCATTTATAAAAAGGTGCAGTCCTGTGTAGGACGTAGCGCCAACGCAAGGCCGTTGCGTCGGAGCTACGTCACCAGTGCCAAGCTGGGGGTGCCAACTGGCATCCCTGTGTCGGTGCGCTCAGGCTGACCCTAGCAGCAGCAGGAGCAGCCCGAGTACGCTGGTGGAGAGGGCGGTTCTGGGAGGGTGGAGCTGGGTGGGGGGTGAGGGTGGGATGGGCCGTAAGCAGTGTTTTCATTCAGCCGGAACGCTGGCCGTAAGGCGGCCTCCGAGGCTCCGCCCACAGCTGTGCAGCCTCGATTCGGGCCGTGAGGTGTTAGCGGAGCTGCCTGATTCAAGGAACCCACCCACGGGACGCTGGAGCCTCCTTCAGAGCAAGCCTCCAGCAGCCTCCTAACCTTCGTTGGAGACAGCGCAGGCCCACTGGCCGGCCTGCCCCGACGCAAGTCAGGATTGCGCCCCCTTATATACTGTTTTCATTTAAAAAAAAAACCAAAGCAGTGTACAAAACGACCAAGACATAAAATTAAAACATCGGGTTAAAATTAAATGAAAACCAATAAAAACCGTCAAAAACAAAAACCAGCAAAAAGAGCAAAATCACCTACAAAATGAATTAAAGCAGCCTGAAAGTGTTGAGGACGGGGTCTCTGGGGACCGCCCAGGTGAGGCCTTTGCTTTGCCCCTAGGCCTGTTTCTCTGTTTGCCCTGAGTCTGCACTTATCCGACCCCCGCCCAGTTCCGCCCTCCTGCCCTCCCAGAACCACCCCTGCGCCAGCCGAATTCAGCTGCCGCAGAGGCGGCTCGTGCTCCCACACCCGATGCTCCTGCTAGCGTCAGCTTGGGAGCCCCAGTGCCGATTCAGGGGTGCCAATCGGCGCCCCTGCATCCAGTGGTGTCATCTAAATGATTTAAGAACAGGTACTCACTTTTGATTGGCACGTGTCAGGACCCGCCCACCGGAAGTGACGTCATAAGCCGGAAGTGAGGTCGTGGCAGGAAGGGACATGAAAAAAGCCCTTTTGGAGGCCTCAGACGATTTTAAACTGACCCAACAGTTGCAACAGTACTCCACAGGACCCCCAGAACATGTTAAGGAGGCCCGGCATCATGTTAAAGTGACCCAACAGTTCCAAAACCCCAGAGCAGCTCATTTTTCAGTGGCAAGGCAAGGCAAGGCTCCGCTCGCTGCCTGCCTGCCCACCTGGCTCTGAGAACATGCAGGCAACTCAAACATGCAGGAAATTCAAATGTTGCAGGGGGTGGAGTCGACGAGTGGGCGGGCGAATGGGCGGGGCCAGCTGTAATCCTAGAAACCGGTACTCGCGTACCCCCTGCATGACATCACTGCCTGCATCGGTGCTCGTGACGTAGCATCAGCACTGAGTAGGGCCCGGGATGGCACCCTGAGGTTCTTGGGGGGGGGAATGCTTCAGAGGCAGCACTGGGAGCTTCTGCTGGCACTTGGCGCCTCCCTCGACCGCAGCCCTGCCCCCCCCGACTCTACCTCTGGGGTGCCAGTCTTGTTGACGAGCAGCCTCCCACGCAGTGATGCCGCCTGGCGTGTGACTGCCCCTCTCCTGCAGCGCTGGGTGCCAGTCACCCTTTCCCAGCCTGGGCTTGGCCTCTTCGGGGTGCAGCCAGTGGTGTCATCCAAATGATTTAAGAACAGGTACTCACTTTTGATTGGCACGTGTCAGGACCCGCCCACCGGAAGTGACGTCATAAGCCGGAAGTGAGGTCGTGGCAGGAAGGGACATGAAAAAAGCCCTTTTTGAGGCCTCAGATGATTGTAAACTGACCCAACAGTTGCAACAGGATTCCACAGCACCCCCAGAACATGTGAAGGAGGCCTGGCCTCATGTTAAAACCCCAGAGCAGCTCATTTTTCAGTGGCAAGGCAAGGCAAGGCTCCGCTTGCTGCCTGCCTGCCTGCCTGGCTCTGAGAACATGCAGGCAACTCAAACATGCAGGAAATTCAAACGTTGCAGGGGGCGGAGTCGACGAGTGGGCGGGCGAATGGGCGGGGCCAGCCGTAATCCTAGAAACCGGTACTCGCATACCCCCGTGTACCCCCTGCATGACATCACTGGGTGCAGCCTGACGGCCCCTCTGTCACCTTCCTTCTCAGTTTGGTGGGTCACCCCATTGTCACAGACCTGCCGGCAAGGCCCTTGTCTGCCACCCTTTGTTTTACTTTCTCTTGCCTCTCTTCTAGGGACACACAGGCTCACCTGGCCCGATCGGCCCACCCGGACCCAAGGGGGAGAAGGTAAAGCAGCCGATTCCGTGGCCTTCAGCTTGTGAATCGCGGCCGCAGGGCCTCTGGGAGGAGTTTTTCCAGGGGGTGCAAAGTTCCGCTGGGGCCCCTTCCCTTCTCCATGGGATCACAATTTCATGCAATCATGGATCATCATGTTTATGAATTATGATGTATAAAAGTATGCCGGCTTCTGAGTGCTGGTCTTCACACAGTGTATGCAAAGCTTTGCTGAGACCCCAGGCCAGTTCCCAGCTCTCCTCCTTTGGCTCCCCAGCCCCCCTTTTTGACCCCAGGCCCAGTTTCTCCACTCTCGTGGGCTCTGGTGAGATCAGAAAATGTAAAATCCCAGGAAGTGTTCAGGCCTGCTCCTTTGACCCTCGGGATAGATCATGTCTTGGCCCGCTGAATGCATGCGCTGCAGAATCCATTTGGGAAGCTGGGGGAGGGAACAATCCGGGTGGGTGGTTGGGTGGCAGAGAAAAGCCAGTTTAAAGCAAGATAAAGGAGAGGAGGAGCAGGAACTCAGAGGCTGAATCAATCTTCTCCCTGCTTAAATCTAAGCAGGGGCAGACCTAGTCAAAATAGCATCTGGGGTACCCAATAGAAGTGCACATCCATGGGAGCCCAGATCTACCCACCAGAAGCAGCTGCAGGTAGACCTGGGCTCCACAGAGCCCAGGTCTACCCATTGGGGCCAGCCATGGGTAGACCTGGGTGGCTTCTTCTAGGGAGCCCAGGTCTACCCATTAGAAATGACTACAGGGAGCCTAGATCTACTCATTGGGACCAGCCACAGATAGACCAACACTCCACAGGTAAGGAAGGCATTTGTAGTGCAGACCTTCTCCCATCCATTCACAGTATTTTTCCAGTGCCAAGGCATCTTTAATCTTCATAACTTCTAAGATCACGGTGAGCTTAGCCTTAGGGTTGTTGTTTTTTTGTAGTTGGTTCTTTACGTTTGCTGACTTCAGCTTGAAATCCCTGTATCTCCACTTTCAAAAATCTGAGTCAGTGTCTGAAAAAGCCACATGTGGGCAGAGACCATCATGCAATGCTTCCAATTTGCATGGGAGATTAGCAT
>JAJKFI010000158.1:174178-190887 GCA_029204185.1 Lerista edwardsae | reverse complement strand
CCACCCCATTATATAGGCAAATTGGCAGCACTGCATGATGGTCTCTGCTCACATGTGGCTTTTTCAGACACTGATGCAGATTTTTGAAAGTGGAGACACAGGGATTTCAAGCTGAAGTCAGCAAACGTAAAGAACCAACTACAAAAAAAACTAAGGCTGAGCTCACCGTGACCTTAAAAGTTATGAAGATTAAAGATGGCTTGGCACTTTAAAACTAATTTGAATGCGTGGGGGAAGGTCTATACCACAGATGCTTTCCCAATATGCAGAATGCTGGGCTACCCGTGGCTGGTCCCAATGGGTAGACCTGGGCTTCCTGTAGGAAGCCCAGGTTTACCTGCAGTCATTTCTAATGGGTAGACCTCCTCTAAACAGTGGGTAGACAGTCCCTTGTGCTGGCCAAACTTTGCTGGTTTAGTTTATGCCTAACTCAGTTTAGGATTGTGCCCCTAGTGGGTGAATATAGCCACATCTTCCATGGTTTCAGATGGCAGACCGTCCCCAAAGTGGAGCTGTGAGCCTACTTGCCACAGCAGGGCTCAATGCAACCTCCGGTTTTTAGAAGTAGGTTACTTCAGAATGTGCAAGGGAGTGGCAACAGGATGCAGGCATCTAGTTGTCTTGTGTGCTCTCTGAGGCATGTGATGGGCCACTGTGAGATGCAGGAAGCTGGACTAGGTGGGCCTTTGACATGATCCAGCAGGGCTCTTTTGATGTTCTTGATAAAGCTGGGAGCCTGTATTCTTCACAAAGCTGGCTCTCATGCCAAACAGGAAGCAGTTAACTTTTGCTTCCTCTTTAGCATTAGAGCTAGTTTCCTGTTACTACAGTAGGAGATGATTGTAAGCAACCTCTGGGTTTTAGAGGTCTGCTACGTCAGAATGCACAGGATGCAGGCATCTTGTTGCCTTGTGTGCTCCCTGAGGTATTTGGTGGCCTTACCTGTGAAACAGAGGAAGCTGGACTAGATGGGCCTTTGATCTGATCAAGCAGGGCTCTTCTTACATTAATGTCTGTGACAGCTCAGGAGAGAGATCTTGGGGTGTTGGTGGACAATTCAATGAAGGTGTCGACCCAGTGTGCGGCAGCAATGAAGAAGGCCAATTCCATGCTTGGGGTCATTAAAAAGGGGGTTGAGAATAAAACAGCCAATATTATCATGCCATTGTACAAATCGATTGTAAGGCCGCACCTGGAATACTGTGTCCAGTTCTGGTCGCCGCATCTCAAAAAGGACATAGTGGAGCTGGAAAAGGTGCAGAAGAGAGCGACAAAAATGATTACGGGGCTGGGGCACCTCCCTTATGAAGAAAGACTGCAGCGTTTGGGGCTCTTCAGTCTGGAAAAAGGTGCCTGAGGGGGGACATGATTGAGGCATACAAAATTATGCATGGAAGGGATAGAGTCGATAGAGGGATGTTCTTTTCCCTCTCTCAAAACACCAGAACCAGGGGGCATCCGCTAAAACTGAGGGTTGGGAGAGTTAAAACAGATAAAAGGAAGTTCTTTTTTACCCAGCAGGTAATTAAGCTATGGAACTCCTTGCCACAGGAGGTGGTGATGTTATGTGGCCTAGATTCCTTTAAAAGGGGACTGGACAGATTTCTGGAGGAAAGGTCCATCGTGGGCTATAGGCAGTGATGGATTGTGCAACCTCCTTACAAAGGTGGTGGGCTACTGGTACCGGGTGCAAGGGAGTGGCCGCAGGATGCAAGCATCTTGTTGTCTCGTGCCTCCCTGGGGCACCTGGTGGGCCGCTGTGAGATACAGGAAGCTGGACTAGATGGGCCTTTGGCCTGATCCAGCAGGGCTCTTCTTATGTTCTTATGTTCTTATGGTTGTTGCTCTGCCCCCAGGTGCCTCAGAGAGTATCTCTTAGGGGACGTCCGCTATGTGACTGTGGAAGTTGACTGTGTTCAACCTACAGGTTTGAGAGGTGGCCTCTCTCCAAATACCAGATGCACCAGGGTCCTGTGTGCTCCATGAAACATCTGATACAAGATGCCGTATCCTGCAGATGGGCCTTGGCTTGATCCAGGGGGGCTCTTCTGATGTTCTTACGGTTCTCGGTGTGATGATCTACCTGGCATAGGTGTGGTGCTCCAGGACGCATCCCAGTCAATTATCCTCCTCTGCTTTGTTCTTTTACAGCCCCTTCATGCGGCCTGACTGGGCCAAGGGCAGCGATGTCATGCAGGGGGAACGCGGGGGAACTCAGTTCCACTAGTTAAAATTAGGGCTGACTCTGCCCACTTCACTCTCCCTCCTCCCCCCTCCCGATTCCTCTGCAAAGAGCTTTTCTTCTTGGTTGGCCGGCACTCAGAGGGTTAAAGGGAGCGACTCCGGATTCTTAGGGGGGCGAAGGCAGTGATGTCATTCAGGGGGAACGGACCAGAACGGGCGTTCTGGATCCTAACGAGGTGCCCTGGGTTCTGGGTTCCCGACAAGTGCCAGTCAAAAGTGAGTTCCTGTTCCTAAATCATTTGAATGACACCACTGGCCAAGGGCTGCAGCTTTCCACCCTGGGAAGAAGGCCAGTTGCAAGAAATGGCCCCACGTTTTCCATTTGCAGCAGAGCATGTTTATTTTTTTTACTTTTTTAAACTCTAATTTTTATTTTTAACTGTGGCTTGGACCAAAAGGAGCAAGCGTGGGAGTACAGGCAGTGTAGGGTGGGACCCCGGGACTGCACTTTGGGAATCCCCGAACAAACCACAACAGAAATTAAGGAAGGGGAGATTCTCCTCCCTCTGCCGACAGTGTTTCTCCTGATTACTAGCATGGATTAAGAAAAGCCCCGCTGGATCAGGCCAAGGCCTATCTAGACCAGCTTCCTGTGTCTCGCAGTGTCACCAGATGCCTCAGGAAGCACATGAGACAACCAAACACTTGCATTGTGCTGTGTCATTTCCCTGCATCTGCTGTGTGTCACAAAGCAGCATTTATTAAAAATATCTTGCACGGTTTTCTTTCTGCCGGGGGGTGACCACGTTGCTTGAGGTAGATTTTTAAAAAATTTAAACGTTTTAGAAAGCATTGCTTCTAGATGGATGCATTAAAAAGAACTATCTCACGATAAATTCAACACATTTAGAGAGAGAGAGAAATGTCCCACTAATTATTATTCTCTTAATCTTAAATTGGAGGAAATGGGGCCAGGGAGATGAGGGGGGTTTCTGAGTAATGTCCAGCGGCGTCATTCACCTGATACGCTGGGCGGGACTTACCTTTGAGCGGCAGTCCGCCCATTGCGTCACACCGCGTTCCGCCGCTTTCCCGCCCACCGCGTTGGCAGAACGCGGTGTGACGCAATGGGCGGACTGCCGCTCAAAGGTAAGTCCCGCCCAGCGTACCGGGTGAATGACGCCGCTGGTGACGTCGCTGACACCAGCCAATCAGTCCTGGGCATGTCCATCTTCTGTTGCAAATTGGCTGAAGGGGGTTCATATTTGATTCAATCTCTTGTGTTTGCAGGGGGAGCAAGGTGAGGATGGGAAGCTGGAGGGCCCTCCCGGACCACCTGGAGACCGAGTAAGCAGTCTCAGCTCAGTGTTGGCTTATTTGCCGTCTGATTGAGCATTCTCTTTTTAATTCTAGTTCGTGTGTGTGTGTGTGTGTGTGTGTGTGTGTGTGTGCGTGTGCGTGCGTGCGTGCGTGCGTGCGTGCGTGCGTGTGCACGCACTGTCATATATTATTAAGAGGAGAAGGGCAGCATATACATTTAAAAATCTTTTTCCGGTTAAATCTTTAACCGGAAAAGTCCTGGAGTTAAATCAAGCTTTTTTGTCTTGGGTGGGATCTACGTGTGCTGTAGACTGGGGTCGTAGTGTGATGGGGGATGGGATGTACATCAGACTTGTAGGTAGGATGTCACCTTTTGAATTTTGATCCACCTGAACTCCCTGCAAGCAGAAAGCTAGCTCCAAGCTTGGAAGTCTCGGTGGCTGCTCACGGAGAGTCTAACAATGGAGGAATGTTCCAAAATGGCATCTCCGTCATGCAGCATGGTGAATTCCATCCTGCCGCCGCATTTTGCTGCCTTTGTTGACCGACCAGGCATTGATTGGTGATGCCTGGGAAATTCCATATGAGTCCTTGGTGGCAGGAAGGTATATGCTCTGTACGTGTTCAGAGACACTCTCATCTTCATTTAGTTTGCCAGGGACAGAATAAAATAATCTCACCTTGTTTGGACCAGGTGACAGGCCAGTCTTTAAAAGGCTAAAGTGGGTAACAAGTGTCAGATTGGTAGAGGGAGGGGGCCCCACCTCTAACCCCCTGCCTGCTGCCTCTCTTGTTTCCTAGAGAACCAAGCAGAAACGTAGAGGAGAAGAGAGTAATGAGTAGAGCAGTGGTTCCCAAACTTTAGCACAGGACCCACTTAGGCTTACAAGACTTCAAAAAAGGGAGATCTGGAAGGAAATAATATTTTTATTTCTTTATTTGCAAGTAATGATAACCAGAAAAAAGATCTTCCAACATTTCTCTATTTATACAAGCTTGCAAACTGCAGGAGCTGAGCTCTTGGCAAGAGAATGAGTGGCGACCTTGCAAACTGCAGGAGCTGAGCTCTTTGCAGGGCCGTGAGCAGCTGCCTGCTTTTTGATCAGCCGGAGGCCATGAGGTATCTGATCTTTCCATCACCCATACTTCATTCTCCAGCAGCTCTACTCAACTGCTATGGGTCCCACCCAAAACTGGGTCCCAACCCACAGCTTGGGAACCACTGGGGATTATCTTGTCCCCCATTCTCTCCTCCACACTTCCTCTTCTGCCTTCCGCTTCCTCTCCAAGCGGAGAAGTTCCTTTTCCCCAAAAGGAGTGGGGCCTAACAACAAGACTTCCAGAAGCAGCAGAGCCACTGTTAAGGAGGCCCTGCTTCCAGGGACAAGCAGCCTAGTATAGTGCCAGGCAGAACCTAGAGAGGGTGCCTCAGGCGATGTGGTTGGCTTCTCATGTCCTCCTTGGGCCTTCCTTGTGTTCTCTTCCCAGGGTCCAGCTGGCGACAGAGGTGATCGTGGGGCGCATGGGGACCCTGGTTATCCTGTGAGTCCTTCTCCAAATACCTGGTTAGGACATTAACCATCTTGGGAACAGTCTTTCCTCTCTGTTACGCTCGGTGACAAAGTGCTGAGATGCCTGCAGCAGGCACTATCGGCTCCATCCTCTCTTAATCTTCACACCAACCCTGCGAGGTCGGGCAGGTTGGGACACAGCAACAGACTTCAGGTCGTCCCAACTGGCTTGGTGGCTCTGTGAGGATTGGAAGAGGGGTCCCCTCGTATTGTGACTGTGGCTGCCAGTGCACTTTTTAATGAACGTAATTTTAATATTGCATGGAGTCAGTCTGCTTTCTTGTTCTAAATGTATTTATGTTTTGGTATTGTTTTGGGTTTCACATTGCATTGTGTTTTTATGCTGTAATCTGCCTTGGTGCCACAAGCTTGTCAGTATTTTGCTAGATAAGCACAGAGGCCGTTCACAAGGAGCGAAAACTGCCTCACTCCAGTGCTGAGTCATCTGACCCTATCATGTGCTAGGAACCTCCTATCATGATTCAAGCAGCGTGAGTCAGCAGTGCGATGCACCTGCAAAGAAGGCAAATGCCATTTTAGCCTGCATTAATGGAACCAGGGCTTCCAAGTCGCAAGAAGTTGTGGTTCCGCTTCACTCCGCACTGGTGTGACATCACCTGGAGTGCTGTGTTCAGTTCTGGGCACCTCAGTTCAAGAAGGAGGCAGCCAGTGGTGTCATCTAAATGATTTAAGAACAGGTACTCACTTTTGATTGGCATGTCGGACCTGCCCACCAGAAGTGACGTCATAAGCCGGAAGTGAGGTCGTGGCAGGAAGGGACATGAAAAAAGCCTTTTTGAGGCCTCAGACGATTTTAAACTGACCCAACAGTTGCAACAGGATTCCACAGCACCCCAGAACATGTTAAGGAGGCCTGGCATCATGTTAAAGTGACCCAACAGTTCCAAAAGTATTCGAGAGCAGCTCATTTTTCAGTGGCAAGGCAAGGCAAGGCTCCGCTCGCTGCCTGCCTGGCTCTGAGAACATGCAGGCAACTCAAACATGCAGGAAATTCAAACGTTGCAGGGGGCGGAGTCGACGAGTGGGCGGGCGAATGGGCGGGGCCAGCCGTAATCCTAGAAACCGGTACTCGCGTACCCCCGCGTACCCCCTGCATGACATCACTGGATGCAGCCAAACTGGAGCAGGTTCAGAGAAGAGCAACAAAGATGGGAAGATGGGGGCTGAAAAGCAAGTCCTACGAGGAAAGGTTGAGGGAACCTGGCCTGTTTAGGTTGGAGAAGAGAAGACTGAGAGGGGAGATGATGGCGTTCTCCAAATATCTGAAGGGACAAATTTGTTCTCCTCTGCCTCTAACAGTAGAACTAGGTCCAATGGGTGAAAACTGCAAGAGAGGAGATTCCGGCTGGACAGCAGGAAGAATTTCTTGACAATAGGAAATTGCCGAGGGAGAACAGATTGCCAAGGGAGGTGGTAGATTCTCCCACACTGGAGACCTTCAAGCAGAGGCTTGACAGGCACTTGCTGGAGATGTGCTAGGAGAATTTCCAGCTACAGGGAAGAGGTGGGACTAGGAGGTCCCAACTCTCTGCTTCTAAGCCTTGCCCTCCTGTGACAGCATCAAGCCTCACGATAATTTCCAAGTCGGCTTTTTGTTGCTGTAAACTTCTCTTCAGCTGACCCTGTCATGGGGCTAGTGACCTGGGAATCCGCAGGAGGTTGTTTTATCACGTACCGTGATTTGTCACTGGGCAGGTTTGTCCAATTAACTCAAGAGGAATATCTGGGTGCCAGTAGCATAGCGAGAGGGGGGCAGCGGCACAGTAATTTCGGCAGGATCCACAATGTGTCGTGCAGCCACTCAGCAGCCCCTCCCACTCGTGTCGGAGCCATTCAGGGCAGCGACAGGACACGCTCCTGTGGAGTGGCTCTGGCAGAGCGTGGGAGCGACGCTTACAGGGAGCCTCCCTGCGCTAGCAGTGCCCTGTCTCCCCCCAGCTACGCCACTTCTGTCTGCCACTTTTCTACAGTGCTGTCAAGCAGTTCTCAAACCCGTCTACGTGGCACAGGAGTAGGAAGGTGCCCCTGCCTCAAAGGGGCACAGTCTGAAGAAATCAACCAGTTGTGGGAGACACCAGCAAATTGAACAACAACTTGGCGGCCTTTCTCCTGCCAAATCCAAGGAAGCCTCCCCAGTGGCATTCCTATGGGGGGGGCAAAATGCTAAGTTTCGCAGGAGCCTGAGCTGTAATATGACCATTCGTGGCCACGTTACACAGGAGCTCAGGCAACTGCAAAACCTGGCGTTCCCCTTCCCCGCAATGGGCTCAGCCTGTGGCATCGATATAGGTCCTTTATTCTCTCTTTTCACTAAACTAGATCAAATCTCTGGATTCTGAGGGAGGAAGGCAGCAGTTAATGAAATCCCATCCAGGCTTTTGTTGCATTTGATTACATTTAGGGCACAATCCTAACCTGGAGTTAGGCCGGCACAGTGAGGCCAGCAAAGTGTGGCCGGCACAAGGGACACTGTAAAGTGTGTTTGGACCACTCTCGGAGTCAGGGAGGCCAGCAGACAGACGTGCGCCATCCTCCCTGACTCCGGGAGTGGTCCAAACGCCACTCCCTTGTAGCTGGCATTCTGAGGTAAAATTCTGAGGTAAGTATGAGGTAAATTAAGCAAAGTCTGGCCAGCACAAGGGCCACCGTAAAGCGCGTTTGGACCACTCTCGGAGTCAGAGAGGCCAGCAGACAGACGTGTGCCATCCTCCCTGACTCCAAGAGTGGTTCAAACGCCACTCCCTCGTATCTGGCATTCTGAGGTAAAATTCTGAGGTAAATATGAGGTAAATAAAGCAAAGTCTGGCCAGCACAAGGGACACTGTAAAGCGTGTTTGGACCACTCTCAGAGTCAGTGAGGCCAGAACACAGGCGTGTGCCATCCTCCCTGACTCCGAGAGTGATCCAAACACCACTCCCTTGTGTCTGGCGTTCTGAGGTAAATTTCTGAGGTAAAATTCTGAGGTAAATATGAGGTAAATAAAGCAAAGTCTGGCCAGCACAAGGGACACCGTAAAGTATGCACTCTCGGAGCACTCTCGGAGTCAGAGAGGCCAGCACACAGACGTGCGCCATCCTCCCTGACTCAGAGAGTGGTCCAAACGCTCTTTACAGTGGCCCTGGTGCCGGCCAAACTTTGCTGGCCTCACTGTGCTGGTTTAACTCCAGGTTAGGATTGCACTCTAAGGCTTTCCTGGGAGTAAACCTAATTGAACACAAAAGGCCTTTCTTCTGAGTAGACATGCATAGGCTTGTGCTCTTAATGTAATTTGCCCCTGATGGGCAGCTTGCTCGGAATGTGTGGGGCTCACAGCTTGGTTGCCTCCGGACAGGGTCTTGGATTGGGAAAAACTAACTTGGTCCTCCCCTCTTCCTTCCTTCCTTCTAGGGCCAGGAGGGCCTTGACGGAGAGAGAGGAAAAGCTGGCCAGCAAGGTTCACCTGTAAGAAATCCTTTTTCCTTTTTCTTCTGGAATTGTACTGCGCATAGCGACAAGTGTGCACACTGCCCTGTGCATGGAAGCGCTCATTGAGCTGGGGTGTGGCAAGCCAGGGAGCCCTTGAAAACCTCTTCAGCAGGAACGGGCTTGGGCTGCTGTCCCTCTCCTGACAAGAACTGCTGCACAGTTAGAGCGCAGTCCTGTACCCAGTAGTGGGATCTGCAAATGAAGAAGTGGCACGCTGGGCGGGACTTAGGCGGGACTACCGTTTCATTGGCAGCCCGTCCGCTCCATTCCGACGCCCCCCCCACCCGCCAGGGCAGCCCACACAGTGGGCGGGGGGCGTCGGAACGGAGCGGACGGACTGCCAATCAAACTGTAGTCCCGCCTAAGTCCCGCCCAGCGTTCCACTTCTTCATTTGCAGATCCCACTACTGCCTATACCTGCGTTGGTCCAGCGTGCCGCCAAGCACGTCCGCGTCGGTGGTATAGCACTGGACCAGCACAAACAGCAGTGCCGATGCTCGGGCACCACTGCAGCCGTCAGCAGTGCCAGCCTTGCGCCGGTCGAGCGTTGGCGGCGTTTGGTCAATGCTGGGGGCATGCCTGGGGCGTAACTGGGTGGCAAAGTGGCGGGCAGCGGGGTGGTGACGCAGGACGGCTGTAGTGCCAAATCCTAAAGCCCCTCCACTGCCAGGGCGGCCCGATTTGGGCCGCTCCTGTTCACGTTGACCTCCACTTGCAAGACAGCAGGCGCAGATCCGAGCAGGCCCATAGGGGCGAGCGGGGCTTACGCGGGTGCAAGGGGAAAACCTCCCCGTGTCCTGCACGTTGCTGCTGCTGCCTCCTAATAAGCTTTAGGATACAGCCCTGCCTTACTATGTTGGCCTTACTTAGGATTGGGCTGTTAGAGCTGTTCACAGTGAGATCTAGAAACTTGCTTCTTTTCACCGAGAACTGATGACTGTTATACTTTTATATTGTATTTTTATATTGTTTTTAATCACTGTTTTTAATTATGATGTATTTTATTCTGTTTTTAACTTTGACTTTGTAATGCCGCCTTGAGTGCCTTCGGGCAGAAAGGCGGGGTAGAAATTTAATAAATAATAATAATAATAACTGACAGGGCAGTGCCAGCCACCCAAATTATTTACTTATTTAAAGAATTTATACCCACCTTTCCCATGCCAA
Source organism: Lerista edwardsae (assembly GCA_029204185.1). Taxonomy (NCBI): domain Eukaryota; kingdom Metazoa; phylum Chordata; class Lepidosauria; order Squamata; family Scincidae; genus Lerista; species Lerista edwardsae. The sequence goes on along the minus strand of JAJKFI010000158.1, from coordinate 181,158 downwards.
AGCAAATGCCCAGGGCGGCTTACATGGGCAGGCTAGTCTAAACCACCGTTTTTCAATGGGTTTTTTACACGTTTGCAGTATTCTGTGATTCACCGAATCCTCAGTCCCAGACGTGGCCTTCAGCGTGTGGTTCGCTCCTCTGGCTGCTGCCGTCGAGCTTCAGCAGGCAAACACAAGTCAAGCCCAACTCCATTCTCTTGCCTGAATCAGAGCGCTGTGGTGGACAATTACAAGGGTCTGGGGGGGGGCAGATTCAGCGTGCCTTTCATCCCAGTTCCGCTACTGCCACCTCCCTCCAACCTGTTGCACTTGGGCGAGAAGGCAATCATGCCCCACCTGACCATGCTTGTTGCACACTGCCGTGGAGTGCTGGACTTGTGGTTTCATTTAGAGTGGCAGGCGTCCAGAGGCAGATCTAAGGGAGGGCAAAGCTCTAAGTTTTGCAGGAAGCCTCACCTTGCAGTGGAAATCCCTCCTCTCCTGCACCGTTTTAGCCAATCCTCACAGGGAACAGCAACATATTGGCGTTGCTTAGTGGCTACAGCAGCAAGGGAAGAGGAGGGATTTGCATGACAGGGTAAGGATTCTTGCAACACTTAGAGCTTTGCCCTCCCTGTAGATCCGCCTCTGCAGGCATCAAACCCTGGCCCGCAGGCCAAATCAGGTGCCTGAAAAAGCCCTCCTGGTCATGTTCCACTTCTGGTTCCACGCTGCTGCCTGTTACCTTTTCAGCCAATCATGTCAGAGAGTTGTTCTGGGCAGCCACTTCCACTGCCCATTGCCCCAGCAGGCTTTGCACCCCAATTCTGCCCTGCACAACTCTCTGACCAGGTTGGCGTAAAAGAGCGGGCAGCAGTGCTGAACGACCAGCGCAGCACAAGTGGGGTGTGGGTGTGCTTTTTCAGACGTGGCCGTCTCACGGTTTGGAGACCGCTGATTCACAGGGATAGTGCATGGATGACATTCCTGTGGATGAAACCGCAAGCCCCATAGTTCTGGCTTTCGCAGCAGTGTGCAAGGAGCACGGTCAGGGCTGGGGGCATTTATTGTTTTGGGTAGTCAGAGGTGTTGGATCTGAGAGAGCATCGAACAGCGGACCAGGTCCCGTCATTCCTGCCACAGAGCACACCAGGTTCTACATACAAGATGCCTGTCTGCCAATAAGGAACATTATCTCTTATCTGGACAGCCAAAATCCAGACTATTCTGAAATCAAGGCATTTTTGTCCAAGACGTTCCAAAACTTTTTGCAGTGTGAACACTAGAAGGTCTTGTGCTCATTCCCACATACAGGCTGTAAGTTCTATTCCCTGCTCCGTGGTGTGTGCCATGGTTGGAAAATGTCCAAGAGGCCAGCAGACACCCAAATGGGCTACAGTGCAAGAGGAGAAAAAGAGCAAGAGGAAGCATTTCTCATTTTATTCATGCAACTATTCCAAAATCCAGTCAGATCTGAAATCCAGACACTTTCCCTTCATAAGCAGTCCAGATAAGGGGTACTTACATAAGAACATAAGAAAAGCCTTGCTGGATTAGGCCAAGGGTCCATCTAGTCCAGCTTCCTATATTTCACAGTGGCCCACCTGATGCCTCAGGGAGCACGCGAGACAACCAGATACTTGTATCCTGCTGCCACTCCCCTGCATCTGGCACTTTAAAGTAGACTTGCACCACCCCCAAGGAAGACACTAGACTGAGGTTGGGGTTCAACTTTATTAAGCACAATGTAAATCATTTAACCTACTGAACACCCATCCCTCCCTCGCCAGTCTGGGGTAGGCAAAAAAAAAACTGCCATCCATGGCCAATTTGGATGACAGAAAAAAATTCCTACCCAGCCCTCAAGATGAGCGGCCAGCTAATCTCAGACCGGCATACCCATCATAGCTTGTAACCTGTGATGGACTTTTCCTCCCTAAATCTGCCCAATCCCCTTTTAAAAGGCATCCAGGACAGACGCCATCACCACATATTGAGGCAAGGAGTTCCACAGACTAATTACATGCTGGGTAAAGAAATACTTCCTTTTGTTCTAATTCTCATAACACTCAGCTTCAGAGGATGTCCCCTGGTTCTGGTATTGTGTGAGAGGGAAATGAGATTCCCTCTATCTACTCCCTCCCCAACCCCCCCTGCAAACTCAGCCTGTAATATTAATGAAGAAGGCATGATGGACTCTGGAGGACAGATTGCATAATTCATTTCATGGATAGCATCCAAATTACCGCAGTGGCAATAGTGGTGAGGTCCACAATCGCATGCCGTTCCTTCTGGCATATTCAGCCCGTCCTGTTGGCATCGTGGCTGAATTGGGCAGGGGTCTGAACCCAGAGTCCATCTGCTGGTCGCCTTTCCTTGGCGTGGCCGGAGCCAGGGAAACCAGGCGGAAGATTTGAGATCTGTCCCGTGTGCTTCGGCTGGTGGAGCCAGCAGGGGTCCCTCTCTTAAGTGGTTCCATACGGTGTCATCTGAGGCATGGCAAAACACTGTTCTTTGTGCTCTGTGGAGGACATCTGCCAGCAGAGGGATACTTCAAGCAAACTGTGTTTCCTTTTCTGCTTGTAGGGACATCCGGGACCACGGGGCCAACCGGGGCCGAAAGGATCCAAAGGCAACCTGGTAGGTGCCTGGCGTTGACAGAACAATCGGTGTCCCCCAGAACAGCTGCCCTGATCAGAGCTGGTGCGTAAGGCAGCCAGGGAATCTGCAGGGCTTCCGTTTGCAACAGGGAGCATGCAGGATGGAATGCTCGACATTTCAGTTTCCACTCCCCGTCCACAGAAAGCTAGCCTGTAAGGGGAAAGCTTAGCCTTTCTCTGACATGCTAGTTTTCTTCATGCAGCCCCTTGGGCAAAGAATATCATTTGCAAGCTGTACCTTAACAGTCCACATCTGCTTCCTTGAGTCAGAGACAAGACAAGACACTCTTCCCTCCCTCCCTCCTTCCCTCCCTCGGCCAGAACAAATTGCCTCTGGTTCCACCCCAGCTGAAATTGTGGTGGAATCTTCTGTGACTTCCAGCTGCTTCTTGATTCTGTTTGTCCCATTGGAGGCTTCATTTACCAGAAGCCGGGGAGGGGGGAACATGCTCACAGTTGCCTTTGGCCCAGCTCATTAGTCTGAGTCCCTTCTGACCCGTGGAGCAATTGTTCTCCAGCTAAACTGCAAGAAGGAATCATTGGGAGGTGGGGAAGGAGGGGTGATCCGTCATTGGCTAGGGAGACAAATGTGCAAGGAAGGTAGGCAGCTGGATAGATTCAGGGCCCGCGCGCCACCGCCTGGCATCTCAGGTGCAGTGTGCCACGTGCATCTCTCCTTCCTCTGAGATTTCCCAGCCCCTCCTCCCACTCCCTGGACTGGACAAGAAAGAGGGAGGCAGAGCAGAAGTGTGGAGGAGAGAAGAGCGGTAGGCTAGAGCAGCAGAGACAGTGCAGCCCTTCTATGCATTTCCTCTTCTGCTCCATCTCCCTCTTTTTTAATCCACGGAGTGGGGTGGGGAAGAGGGCAGGCAGAGATGGGAACTTGGGCCCAGATTTCTGCAGCCTGAGGCGACTGGCTCAGTGGACCTCATGGGTGGGCCAGCCCTGGATAGGCAGGAATGGAAGGAAGTGAGCGAAGGACGGAAGAACATGCCTCTCTCCCCCCTTCCTTGAGTGCCACTGCTGCTTCCTTCCTCTTCCCAGCAATCAGTGGCACAGGCTGCCAGTGGCTCTGGAATCACAGGCTTGTCCTGGACTTTAGGGATTGCAGGTGGGGAAGAGCGACGCCCGGGGAGGGCTTGCACTGCTCTTCCTTGCACATGTGCTGGCGCACGACTGGGGGAGCTGCAGGGCTTCCACACACCTTTGGTGCCGCCCCCGACGCAGGGTGCCTTTTCCTGCTTCTCTTCTTCTCCTACGATGTGGCCGCCGAGGACGACACCCCTTCAGTGCGGGGACGTCTGACCTGTTTCTCCTCTTCCTTTGAAGGGCCAGAAAGGCAAGCAAGGGCCGCGGGGTGCTCCAGGCAGTCGAGGCCCACCGGTAAGTGATAAGTATGCACCTCTCCATTAAAATGACACCCCCACCCCCACCCCCACCCCCACCCCCGGTGATGCCGTCTCTTTTCTGAAGCTACCAAACCTTTTTGCCGGAAGCAGTGGCAGAACCGCCAGTGGTGTCATCTAAATGATTTAAGAACAGGTACTCACTTTTGATTGGCACGTGTCGGGACCCGCCCACCAGAAGTGACGTCATAAGCCGGAAGTGAGGTCGTGGCAGGAAGTGACATGAAAAAAGCCCTTTTGGAGGCCTCAGACAATTTTAAACTGACCCAACAGTTGCAACAGTATTCCACAGCACCCCCAGAACACGTGAAGGAGGCCTGGCATCATGTTAAAGTGACCCAACAGTCCCAAAACCCCAGAGCAGCTCATTTTTCAGTGGCAAGGCAAGGCAAGGCTCCGCTCGCTGCCTGCCTGCCTGCCTGGCTCTGAGAATGTGCAGGCAACTCAAACGTGCAGGAAATTCAAACGTTGCAGAGGGCGGAGTCGACGAGTGGGCGGGCAAATGGGCGGGGCGAATGGTCCTAGAAACCGGTACTCGCGTACCCCCTGCATGACCTCACTGGGTGGCGCGATGAGCACTGCAGGTGTGGCACTGCGTCATGCAAGCGGCCCCTCCCACTCGCCGTCGGAGCCATTCGGGGCAGCAGCGGCAACACAGGCGCCACCCCTTGTGTAGCTCTGCCACTGGCCAGAGGAGAAACCACTCCGGCGGCGGCGGCGGCTGCTGCTCTGTGGTCCCCACTGTTGGGGACGAAACCTGTGTGCAGTGGATGCCCTACAAGAAGGCGCCGGAGCTCCACCGAGCTGGGTTGGCAGTCCTGAGCTGGACGGCCCAAAGGCCTGATCTAAGCCCGAGGCGGCTGGCTCTGCTCCCATTGGCCTCCTCGTGTGTCTCTCCTCCTCGCCCCCAGTCTCCACACGCGGCAACCCCGAATCAGTGATGTCATGCAGGGGGAACGCGGGGGAACTCAGTTCCACTAGTTAAAATTAGGGCTGACTCTGCCCACTTCACTCTCCCTCCTCCCCCCTCCCAATTCCTCTGCAAAGAGCTTTTCTTCTGGGTTGGCCGGCACTCAGAGGGTTAAAGGGAGCGACTAACCTGCTAACTGGGCAAGAGGCACTTTTTCAAGTGGTGTCCTCTTATATTTAGCAGGGGGAGAGCAATTGTCCCTCTTCACCCCTGCACAGTGTCTTTCTCGTGGCTGTTGCTGGGGGTGTTCTCCATTCTTTTAGATTGTGAGCCCTTTTGGGTCAGGGAGCCATTTAACTTTAATGTAACTTTAATGTAATGTTTAATGCCTGTAAACCACTTTGTGAACTTTGTGTTGAAAAGCGGTATATAAATACTAGAGATTGATTGATTGATTGATTGATTGACTCCGGATTCATAGGGGGGGCGAAGGCAGTGATGTCATTCAGGGGGGAACGGACCAGAACGGGCGTTCCGGATCCTAACGGGCTCCGTGGCTGGTTCCGGGTTCCCGACAAGTGCCAATCAAAAGTGAGTTCCTGTTCCTAAATCATTTGAATGACACCACTGCCCGGAATGCTTTTCTGTTCTTAGGGCCTTGTCGGGTTACCAGGTCCTCGCGGAGTGGTTGGGCGGCAAGGCGAAGAGGGCGCGCCTGGAGTCGACGGGATGCCTGGGAAAGACGGCAGCTCCGGGCCACAGGTATGTGGGCGTGTCCTAGATGCAACCCTGATAAACCCTCGGTGAAGAAGACCAGACAGGAGTAGTGCTGGACCCCCCCTGGCCCCAGTGGGAGGGGAGAAGGAGCCTCCCCAACCCAGCGTCAGATATGGCGCTGGCCGGCTGACCTTGCCGTTCCGCGGCTGGGTAGGATTGCGCCCTTAGGTATCCTCACTGTGGACTAGAAACCAGCAACTAAGAAACTGTATCGCCTTCAGTTAACTGGAAGGAATTAAGAACCGAATTGGGGTTGCATTGCTCTAAGCAAACAGTCTGTCCTTGCTGTTAGGAAGCAGGCTGGGGGGTTTCCGGGGGAGGAGAGGGTCGGGGGCTGCTAGTTTGACTGAGCCTGCAGGACAGCAGCTAAGACGGAGCAAGCGCAGAAGAATTCCTCGATGCAGAAGCGACTGCAGGCTCCTGCTTTCACAGGTCTACATCCTGTCATGACCAGTGTTCCCAAATTAACAAAACCAAACCAAACCTCTTGTGCTGTTAAAAGAATGTTTTTTGCAAAATTCATGTGCTTTCTTCTTTAAAATTTGTGCCCCGCATCACCTGTTCCAAGGTAACTTGCAGCCACAGTAATAGGCCACTGAATTTCTAATGCAGAGCAAAACTGTCTCTCTCCCTCCCTCCCCCAATAGGGAGAACAAGGTGACGATGGGGAAGGCGGCCCCCCAGGACTGTCCGGACAACGAGGAAGTTCCGGTGTCCTTGGGCTTCCAGGAGCTCAGGGGCCTCCAGGATTCAAGGTTCGTTCCCCCCCTTTGCTAAGGTGCTGCCACTGCCAGAGGATTTGGAACGCCACCAGGCTGATCCTCCGAAAGACTGTGTGGGTTTTGGAACGGGGATTGCTTGGTGGGGAATGGCATGAGGCAAAGTGGCGGCTCAGAAGCTGCTGTTCGTGTGCGTTCTGGCCACGTTGAGCCTCCGTGTTTGGGGCATTTATGCCTTTTATAAATTAGATTGCAATTATAAATCGCAATTGCAGGCAATTTATGCCTCCAGTTGCAGGCGAGCATTGATGGGCGAGAACTGGGGGAGCAATCCTAACCTGGGGTTAGGCCAGCACAGTTTGGCCGGCACAAGGGCCACCGTAAAGCGCGTTTGGACCACTCTCGGAGCCAGGGAGGGTGGCGCACGTCTGTGTGCTGGCCTCTCTGATTTTGAGAGTGGTCCAAACATGCTTTACGGTGTCCCTTGTGCCGGCCAGACTTCGCTTTATTTACCTCATTATGTACCTCA
>JAJKFI010000158.1:143350-174168 GCA_029204185.1 Lerista edwardsae | reverse complement strand
GCTGGTCTCTTTGACTCCGAGAGTGGTCCAAACATACTTTACGGTGTCCCTTGTGCCGGCCAGACTTCGCTTTATTTACCTCATTATGTACCTCAGAATTTTACCTCAGAAATTTACCTCAGAATGCCAGCTACAAGGGAGTGGCGTTTGGACCACTCTCGGAGTCAGGGAGGATGGCGCGCGTCTGTGTGCTGGTCTCTTTGACTCCGAGAGTGGTCCAAACATACTTTACGGTGTCCCTTGTGCTGGCCAGGCTTTGCTTTATTTACCTCATATTTACCTCAGAATTTTACCTCAGAAATTTACCTCAGAATGCCAGCTACAAGGGAGTGGACCACTCTCGGAGTCAGGGAGGATGGCACCTGTCTGTGTTCTGGCTTCTCTGACTCTGAGAGTGGTCCAAACATACTTGACAGCGTCCCTTCTGCCGGCCAAACTTTGCTGGCCTAACTGTGCCGGCCTAACCCCAGGGTAGGAATGCACCCTGAGCCTTTTCTCTTGCTCGTGGTGTCTGATTTGGCCACTGTGGGAGAACACTGGGCTAGATGAGCACTCTTGCCCCTGACCCACCAGGGTGCTTTTGGGAGCATTGTAAAAAAATTCTGTGCCAAGGAAAGCAAAATTCCACCACCTGCAGGAGTGATTCAGGCGGACCCCCAGTTAAAAGTGTTTTCATTTTTTGTTCATAAGTCAATGGGCTAATCGATAATTGATATAGTCTGCGCCAAGTTACGTATAAGTTATAAGACAGCATTTCTGAAGCCAAAGGAATTTTTTTTTAGGGTGGGTATAAATTAGTGGTCAAGTACTCAGTTTGCATGCAGAATGTGCCAATTTTAGACCCCAGGCAGGGCTGGAAAGACCCTGGAAAGATCCTCTAAAACCCTGGATAGCTGCTGTCACTTTGTGGAACCCGGGCTGAGGCTCGATGGATATTTTCATATACGCGTTCAGGGCCAGCTCAAGAGCTCCTGGTTCCTGTGCCACTTCCTGCTCCCTGGATGGGTAAAGAAAGAAGAGGAAGTGGAGAAGAGACATTCCAGCCCACCTCTCTCCTCTCCTCCTTTCCTCTTCCACTCTGTCTACTTTCTCCAAATTAGGGAGTAGCTGCCACTCTAGCCCACATCTTCCCCGCTTCCTCTTCTGCTCCATCCCCCTCTTCATTCTCCGGGAAGTGGGAGCCATGGAGGCAGTGATGTCATGCACCCACTACGCACCACTACGCGAGTACCGGTTTCTAGAAGTTGAGCTGGCCTAAATCATTATTTGTTTGGCATTTGGACAAGTGCCAATCAAAAGTGAGTACCAGTTTCTAAATCATTTGGATGACACCACTGCATGGAGGCATCCGTGAGACTTCAGCCAGCCTCATAGGCTCATGGGTGATCCTATTCCCACAGTATCACAATAAGAGGCACTCCCTACTGTGTGGGAGAGGAGAAGGGATGCCTCATCCGTGTTGGCGGAGGCCACCTGCCATTTTGTAAGAACTTGCAATAAAAATAATGAACAGGGCTCCCCCCCCCGGTCTGCTCCCTGACCAATCAGTGGTGTTTATGGCTTCATTGACCAGTGGTGTAGCTGCAGAGGGACAGCTCAGTCATTGCGTTGCAGGTGCCACGACACACCATGTTAGCGACCCCCCCCCGCCACTCGCCATCAGAGCCATTCTGGGCAACGGCAGCTCCAACAGGAAGTGGGAAGCCCACCCACATGGCACATTGTGGCACCGGCAATATTTTCCGCCCCACCCCCATCAGTAGCTGCACTACCGATGGACTGTGCAGGGCCACCTGGAAAGTGAAGTAAATCGGCGTTCTTCAGCCTTGGGGTTGGCAGGGGTGGACCTACTCAAAATGGTGCCCGGGGCACCCAATAGAAGTGTGCCCCCATGGGAGCCCAGGTCTACCCACCAGAAGCAGCCTTGGGAAGACCTGGGCTCCCTAGAGGGGAGCCCAGGTCTACCCATTAGAAATGACCGCGGGTAGACCTGGGCTCCCCTTGAGGGAGCCCAGGTCTATTTGTGGCTGGTCCCAATGGATAGACCTGGGCTCCAGAGCCCAGGTCTACCTGTGCAATGTTGTGGGGGCCACTGGCACCCCCCTAAATGGCCCCAAGATGGCGCCCAGGGCTCGTGCCCCCCCTGCCCCCCTAGATCCACCGCTGGAGGTTGGCACCCCAATGGGGTTGCAAAGCTTCAGTTGTGGGGTCACAGCAACTCATGGGAACGAAAGACTGGAGCACCACCAGGTAAAAGGGGAGGCACCTGGTCCAGCCCTTCAGGTACAAGGAGCTGGTGTCGGGATCCTGCTCAGGTGCTCAGCAGCTGGGCTGAAGGAGCTTTCCGCAGTGCCAGACTTCAGGGTCACCTTTTCTGCCCTCTCTAATAGAGATATTTTGTTGCCGTGGACAGTGCTGGGATGGTGGGTGGGCTGACCCCGTCCTGGCCGGGGGGGGGGGGCGGGGGCGGGATTGATTGTGGGGCTCCAGTCTCATACTTTATTTGTTGGGGTTGTGGCACAATGAAGGTTGAAGACCACTGATATAAATCGTAAACTCTGCCGCTATTTTACGGTTGTGTTGATCTTAGGATATTTACATTGCACTGTTCCTCCACTCCCGATCTCAAGGCGACATCTAGAAAGATTCTCAGGAAGTCCCCTTTTGCAGCGGCAACTCAGCCCACCTTTGCTCTGACAGGTGACCAAGTCTTTCCAGTTCAGAGCAGCCTAGAAAATACCAAGCTGAGCCATTTCCAAATGACTTAATTGTCTTGGCAACCATTCCAGTGAACTTTGGAGCAAAATTAGTAAAACTAGTTATTTTACTAGTTACACAGTAGTGAAACTACTAACAGTAGTTTTACTAGTCGCTTTAATAATAATAAAATAATACTTGGATTTATATACCACCTTTCTTAGGTCACCAGATTTCTCTAGTGACTGTAATTCAAGGCGGTTTACATAGGCAGACTTTATTCAGAAACCCGAAGGTTTTTACAATTTTTACAGAAATGTTCTATCTTTCAAGAACTACACACATGCAGATGGATCTTTCTGGATTTAGTCCTTCTTTCTGGCCACCCGTTTGCCTTCTGCTGGCTGATAAACGGCTCCCCTGCTCCCACCAGAGAAGCAGCTGAACTTCGGCACAACTCCCCCTCTCACAAGGCAGCCGAAGCTCAGCTGTTAATCAGTCGCAATTAACGAGGTCTGCCGCTCACAGAGACTTCCGGCTGTCCCGAACTGGCGACCTTCAGCTCTTCAGCTCTTATCTTCAGGCAAACTGAGCTCTTATCTTCAGCTCTTATCTTCAGGCAATCTTCAGGCAAACGGAGGCATTAACCTCTCGACTAAATCTTCTGCCCTTTTTACTTTTTACTAAGAGCTTATTTTACTAAAATTAGTAAAATTGCTAAGGCAAAACTTGTTTCTCTTTTACTTCTGGCTATAGTGCAGCAATAATGAGCATTTCCACCCCCACCCCCACCCCACAAACTCCTCATCCCAATTGGTGACCAGCCGTAGGTCTTGGGGTTCCCCCCCCCCAGCCAGCCAGCCCGCCCCCTGGCACCTCAGATAAATTCAGAGGAGTGTAGGTGCTTGCCACGGGCTTGGGCATCCCCACCCTTCGGCAGCCCCCATCTCCCTGCTCTCAATCAGCAGAACTCCAAAATAGGATGCCTGGGGTGGGCGGGCGATTCCCCATCCCACACCACCCTCTCTCCCCTCCAGAAACTTTGAAAGTTTGCGTCCTGAAAACTGGGAGAGCTTCGCAGCTTGCAACAACCCCAGCGCGACTTCCTGGTTTGGCTTGTTTTCGGGAACGGGACAAGATTCCCAAGAAGCCATTGGGGAGGATGTTGGAGGGCAGGGGGCTGGCCAGCAGAATGTGGGTTCTGTTGCCACTTGGTAGTCAGTCAAAAACCTCAGAAAAGCCCTGCTGGATCAGGCCCAAGTCCCAGCTATTCCAGCATCCTGTCTCTCCACAGTGGCCCACCAACTGCTTCTGGAAGCCCAGGAACAGGAGGGGGTGGCATCCCACTTGTGCCTGCTTTGAATCCCATACCACTGATCTTGGGAGACCTGTAGGGGACTCTTCTGCGGTCTGCTACCCCCCCTAGTGTCTACCGTTAGTACAGCAGGCCGACCGTTGAGACCGCCAACTGCTTGCTTGTCAGAGCCTGTTAGTGCCTAGACCGTCCCGGCTTGCAAGGCGCACTTTGCAACAAGACACCCCGGTCAGATTTGTTGCTTGGGGACCACAAGGGAGAAGCCCCCTCCCTGGAAGGGCTATTTAGTGTGCTTTTCAAGTCCAGCTGGAAAACAGGGGTGCGTAACAGCCTCTTGTCTGGACCCGAGTTGTTGAATCGCTTGTGGGCCGGGCACCCGAAAGGGCCTGTCCTCCTGACCTCCACTGTGGCCTTCGCTGTTGCCTCCTCTTCCTCCTGTTCTTTGCCTTCCACCCGGAACTTTGCCTTGGGGTGGAGATCGGGGACGGGGCAGCCTTGGACGGAGAGAAGTGTGGACACCTGAAGCCATCTCCCCCACCTCTCCTTCCCCAGGCCTAAGTCGCCCTGAACGACCTTGGGGCTGGGTGGGGGCAGGGGGGGTTTCCAAGCCCTGGCCCTGGGGGCTTCCAAAGCAACCTTGGTGGGGAAAGGGACCCCCTGCCAGTGTCCTGTCCTGCCTTCCCCCACCCCCAGCCAAGTGCTTCAGGGCCTGGGGGGACGGAGGAGCTTCTGGGGGGGGGAATGGAGCCCGGAGCCCTTGAGCCCCACTGGTGATCAGCCCACCCTGCCTTCGCTCACAAGATGCTTGGTCCTTGTGGCTCTTCCGCTCGCTTTCCCAAGGCAGGCCTACCAAAAAGCTCTGCTGCTGCCGTTTTCCAAGGAGAGGGAACCGCGGAGGGCCAGGGATGGTTTGGGAAGCAGGTTTTGTAACCCTGCAGCCTCCGGGTTGAAATAGGCCCTGCGCGGACCCTTCCCCATCACTCACAGCATCCCGCCGCCCCCCCCCCCCCAGATGCTCGTTTCAAACTCTCCAATTCACTGTTGCGTCTCTGAAACGGCCCACGGCCCTCTTCGCTGAGGCTCAGCACGTTTCCTGTTGCGTTTTCTGTTGTGGTTGTTTTTAGGGAGAAAGGGGCATACCAGGGCAGACTGGCCCGCTGGGGAAGCGAGGACCCCGAGGTGGGATGGGACTCCCTGGGACCCCCGGAGAGCCGGGACTGAAGGGCTATCCGGTAAGTACAGCCGTTGTTTTGCTTAGGATTTCTCTTGGCCAGGAAAGAATGGCCATCACATGAGATGGAGACGTGATAAAATTCAGTGCTTAAATACAAGGCTGGCTTGTCCGGCACAAACATGTGGCAGTGCAGCAAATACCACTCACTAGCCTCTACCTGTGCCCCCTTCCTGGGTTTAAGAAGGGAGGGTGGAGGAGAAGAAGGAGGAGGGTAGAGTGGTGTGCTGCAATGCCAGGGACACTCTAGCTCACCACTCGTCTCCTCCGACTTCCTCTTCCAATCTGTCCTTCCTTCTTCAATCCGGAGAGCAGGCAGGGTGGCGGCGCTGGCCCTCTCCGAGAATCCGCTCCCGGAAACAGGCCTGCTCGTATCCAGGCCTCCGCCCCCAGTCTGCGCAGCCCCAGTTCCTTGACTCTGCTCCTCAGGGGCGGACCTAGTCAAAATGGCGCCACGGGTAGACCAGCAGTCAGCAGGTCAGGAAAGCATCCATGGTGCAGATTTTCCTCCACCCATACAAAGCATTGTTACAGTGCCAAGGCATCTTTAATCTTCATAACTTTTAAGGTCATGGTGAGCTCAGCTTTAGTTTTTTTTTGTAGTTGGTTCTTTACGTTTGCTGACTTCAGTTTGAAATCCCTGTGTCTCCACTTTCAAAAATCTGAGTCAGTGTCTGAAAAAGCCACATGTGAGCAGAGACCATCATGCAATGCTTCCAATTTGCATGGGAGATTAGCATGTGCCCCCCCCCAGTTATATAGGCAAATTGGAGCCCAGGTCTACCCACGACTGGTCCCAATGGGTAATGTTGCAGGGGCCACTGGCGCCCCGCAAGACGCCCCCAAAACGGCACCCAGGGCTTGTGCCCCCCCTAGCCCCCCCTAGATCCGCGACTGCTGCTCCTGCTATATAGGCGCAGGACTGCGGAACCCATTGGGGAGGCTCAAGCCCTTGCCCCGGAGAAGCTCCTGCGCGCTCCAGAGCTGCGCTGGATATAGCGCAGGCCCACCAAGCCTCTCTGTGCCAGTGCAGCTTAGGATTGCACCCTAAGTCTTTGCTCTAAAGTCAGGGTGTTACACGGTTCAAGCGCTCCCGGAACAAGAGCCGCCTTGCTTTGGTAGTGGAACTGCCGCTGCATGGCGGCCCTGTCGAGATTGCCGGTTCAATAATTGCTGACACGTGCGCATTTCACCGAGTGCCCTGGCAAAGCATCAAAAGATGTAGATGGACTTTCCAGCCCACGGGCAAGGAGAAGGTGAAATGGAAAATCTTTCTTGCCTGAACCTTCGGCTACTTCCCCATTTGGGGGTTTTGCAGCCTCCGTCCCTTTCAGGGCTCTTTAAAAGATGAAAACAAGATGCTTTGGAATGGCACATTGTGCAGGTCTGCTTTACTTGCTGTCTCTTACGGCTCTCTGGAAAGCCGCGCGCTGCCAAAACGTGTTTCATGAACATGGCAGGAAAAGGTCTGCCGCGAGCCAGATGCAGCCGGGCCTCTGGAACAGCCTCGGTGACAGGAGTGGTGGAAACCCCGTCCCTGGAAGCCTTCGCAGCCGGCTGAACAAGCCCCGCTGGAAGAGTCCTTGGATGTGCCGCTGGGGCCTGCTCAGGCCGTAAAAGGGTTTTTCCACCGCTGCTCCGTTCCGTGACTCACCGAGGGTCACAGAGGCCTTCTGCCTCCTCCTCACATGTTCCAGCAGCTGTGCCGTTTGCATGTGCAAAGGTCAAGAGATGTGGAAGTGTGCGCATCCTGCAGATGTCGGCATGCTCGGCCTGAAGTTTGCCTTCAAAAATCCCCTTCTGGTTTTGCATGGTCTTCTGTGCGCCCATGTGCCAAGGCACAGGGTGGGCTTTGAAAGCAGAGGGGTCCCCTTTCCTGCTGCTGTGTGGCTTTAAAAGGGGATCGGAGCAATTCACTGTTAACCGTGACAGCTAGATCAGGGGTCAGGGAACTTTTTTACCTTTTACCCCAAAATATATTTAGATACGCCAACGTAACCCACCCCACCCACCCCGCCAGAAAAAAAATTACATATTGGAACCCATTGCTTTTTATTTGATTAATTAATGAGCTTAATTAATGCTGTGTAAATATGAAGTTGTAAAGGACGGAGCAAAACAAACAAAACGAAACAGAGCCAGCCGGCCAGCAACGGAACCGGAACGGGGGTAATGGATGGTCGCGCTACCAAGACACAGCCGGGCATGCATATAGATTCATAACACAGCCGGGCATGCATATAGATTCATATGCATGCCCGGCTGTGTCTTGGCAGCGCGACCGTCCATTACCCCCAGGAATTTCATTTTTACCCCATTTGGGGTAATTTACCCCTGTTCCCAGACCACTGATGGAGCCTCCATGCTCAGAGGCAGTCTGTCTCAAAATTCAAATCACTGAGGAGCATCAGTAAGGACACACCTGTGCCTCTGTGCTCTGCATCTGGATGTCCTGGAGAGAACTGGCCAGCCCAGATGCCGTAACAGATGGGTATTTGGTGTGGCACAGACAAAATCTTGTCTGTTCTGGTGATTTTTGTTCTCGCTGCATAAGGGAGCCTGGTGCTCCTTGTCTGTCTAAAGGGTCAATTGCACAATGGACCAGTGTGTGTCTGCGTGTGACTCAATGTGGCAGGCGTCAGGCTGGGCAATGGGAGGCACGGGAGATTCAGGTGCCCTTCACCCCGAGTGTGCTGCTGCCCGCATCCAGCCCACCACAGACGCAGGTCCCACGGATCCGCTTCCCACTTGCTCCAGAAGGAAACAGATCGCCTCTCTCGTTGCATAGGGCTACCGGATACAAACTGGGACAGAGTGCCTCTGCATTTAACCCAGTGATGTCATGCAGGGGGTACGCGGGGGTACGTGAGTACCGGTTTCTAGGATTACAGCTGGCCCCGCCCTTTCGCCCACCCACTTGTCGACTCCGCCCCCTGCACATTTGAGTTGCCTGCACGTTCTCAGAGCCAGGCAGGCAGGCAGGCAGCGAGCGGAGCCTTGCCACTGAAAAATGAGCTGCTCTGGGGTTTTGGGACTGTTGGGTCACTTTAGCATGATGCCAGGCCTCCTTCACATGTTCTGGGGGTGCTGTGGAATACTGTTGCAACTGTTGGGTCAGTTTAAAATGGTCTGAGGCCTCAAAAAGGGCTTTTTTCACGTCCCTTCCTGCCACGACATCACTTCCGGCTTATGACGTCACTTCCGGTGGGCGGGTCCCGACACGTGCCAATCAAAAGTGAGTACCTGTTGTTAAATCATTTAGATGACACCACTGGTTTAACCATTGCATAGAAGAGGGAATTTGGGCAGGTGCAGCTTTTGAAACCCTTCCATGACGTGCTGCACCTGCCCAAATTCCCTCTTCTCTGCAATGGTTAAATGCAGAGGCACTCTGTCCCAGTTTGTATCTGGCAACCCTTACCTTACAACTACTCTTCACACGGCAAAGGGTTTTTTTTCCTACCCCGTGCGCTGTGATGGCGCTTGCAGCAGCTTCAGGTGGCCTCTGAGCTGTCCCTTTGCCGCTTCAGATTGTGGCCTCTTCTCTCCTGCCTTGGGCTCCTCTGGGCAGCCTCTGTTCTCACTGCGCACCGATGCCAAACGCCTGGGCATGCAGAGGACTAGAAGCAGCTCAGCTCTGGTTGGGAGAGCTTTGGCTGTGAACACGGCACAGAGGCCGCGTGTTCTGTGGGGGAACCGTGAGCCTCGGTCCTGCCCTCGTCTCTCCCTGCAGCATCTCTGACCCTTGCCAGGAGCAAACCTAATTAATGCTTAATGGTGTCTGTTTCTCCCCCCACACCTGGCTGGGCTTAGAGGGCCGTTGTGTGAGCCAGAAGCAGATGGATCTGGGCTCGCTTCCAAGCCCTCCTCCCCCTCCCCATAAACTCAGCTTGGCTGGAAGATTCTCTGCTGCCGTCCTTCATTCGGGCTCACGAGAAACTGTGAGCGCTTTCGCTGTGCGCAATGGTTTAGACTAACAGTGCAAGCCTATGAATGACTACTCAGAAGTAAGTCCCATGGTATTCAGTGGGGCTTGCTCCCAGGAAAGTGTGTTTAGGATTGCAGCCTAAATGTTTTTCCTTCATTTTCCTCCACCCCCCCCCCAATTGTGGTTCTTTGTACTTCCAGGGAGACTTTGGTGAATCAGGATTTCCAGGAATTGCCGGACTGTTTGGGCCAAAGGTGAGATCACTGGGTGTATAAATAACGCGCCGGGGAAGTCAGAGCCTTTGTGGAGGGGCCCTTGGAAACGCTCGTGTGGCTGAAGGGGAGCAGCTGTGTCACAGCTGGGGAAGAGCAGAGCACCGGGGTGTCCCTCGCTGAGTCCGTGGGAAAAGACGCCCTGCGATCAAGTCACGCAGGACTCCTTTCTCCTGCCCGTGCTCAGGATCGCTAGGAAGAGGTTGAGAATAGGACGACTCGCATTATAATGTCACTGCACAACATCTGGGATGGTGCATACAGCTCTTCTTGCCGCATCTCAAAAAGGACAGAGCGGAGCTAGAAAAGGTGCAGAGGAGAGCGAGACCAAAAAGAGGGCTGGGCTGGGCAGAGGCGGATGTACGGGAGGGCAAAGCTCTAAGTGTTGCAAGGAGCCTTACCCTGTCGTGTAAATCCCTCCTCTCCCTTGCTGCTGTAGCCAGTGAGCAACGCCAAGATGTTGCTGCTCCCTGTGAGGATTGGCTAGAACGGTGCAGGGGAGGAGTGATTTCCACTGCAAGGTGAGGCTTCTTGCAAGACTTAGAGCTCTGCCCTCCCTTAGATCTGCCTCTGGGGCTGGGGCACCTCCCTGATGAGGAAAGGCTGCGGCGATTGAGGTTCTTCAGAGCAGTGGTTTTCAGAGCACAATCCTTGCGCCAGTCCAGCGCTGTCACAAACTAGTTGGGCGCTGGACTGGCGCAAGCAAGCAGCAGCGTCGGCTTTGCACCGGTTGAGCGTCGGCGGCGCTCGGTTGGCGCAGGGCCTTGCCAAGGGTGTGCCAGAGGCGTGCTGGGGGCGTGACTGGGCGGTGCAGTGGGGGGCGATGGAGGGGGGGCAGTGACGCACAATGGGTGTTGTTCCATATCCTAAACCCCGTCCCCGGCCAGGGCGGCCCCGATTCGGGCCGCTGCCATGCACATTTGACCTGCGCCTGCAAAACAGCAGGCGCAGATCTGAGCAGCCCCATAGGGCTGGCTGGGGCTTACCTGAGTGCAAGGGGAAAACCACCCCTTGCCCTGCGCTGAGCCGCTGCTGCCTCCTGCTGGGCTTAGGATATGGCCCTGCTCTGTTGGCCTTACTTAGGATTGCGCTCAGTGATGTCATTCAGGGGGAACGGACCAGAACGGGTGTTCCGGATCCTAACGGGCTCCGTGGCTGGTTCCGGGTTCCCGACAAGTGCCAATCAAAAGTGAGTTCCTGTTCCTAAATCATTTGAATGACACCACTGATTGCACTGCCCACCTTTTTAATCCCGTGGCACATTGGCAAGGCACCAGCATCGGCAAGGCATACCGTCAGTTTTTGAACAATTGATAAGGCACTCCAGGCAGCTGGGGGGGGGGGCTCTTGCAACACACCTGCAGGCCATTCGTGGCACACTGGTAGAAAATAGAGAGAATGTGCCTAAGGGGGTGCATGATTGAAACGTATACAGCTGTGCAGGGGAATGGATAGAGGGAAGCTCCTTTCCCTCTCACATGTCACCAGAACCAGGGGATGTCCACTATGGTGGGAGTGGTGGGAGAGTTTGAAGAGACGAAAAGAAATACTTCTTTTACCCAGCATGTAGTTATGGAGCCCCTTGCCACAGGGGTCTGGCCTAGAGGCCTTTGGAAGGGGATGGGACAGATTGAGGGGGGGAAAGTCCAGCACAGTTTACAAGCCATGATGGGTATGTGCAACCTCTTGGTTTTAGAAGCAAGGGGGCGGCCACAGGACGCAGGGATTTTGTGTGCTCCCTGAGGCACCTGCTGGGCCACTGGGGAAGCTGGATGAGGTGAGCCCTCGGTCTAGTCCAGCAAGGTTCATGTAAGATGACCCACTGCACATTTTAATGTGGCGTTTGTAAGCAGCCTTGGGTATTTGCTTCAGCAAGTGGGATATAAATCTTTTAAATAAAGAAATGTGCTGAGATACATGCCATATCTAAAAAAAATAACTATAGTTGTCACCTTATGCAGAATTAATCAGAACTCATTTCCTTCACTGATGCCCAGAATCAGTGATGTCATGCAGGGGGAACGCGGGGGAATTCAGTTCCACTAGTTAAAATTAGGGTTGACTCCGCCCACTTCACTCTCCCTCCTCCCCCCTCAACAATTCCTCTGCAAAGAGCTTTTCTTCTTGGTTGGCCGGCACTCAGAGGGTTAAAGGGAGCGACTCCGGATTCCTAGGGGGGCAAAGGCAGTGATGTCATTCAGGGGGAATGGACCAGAACGGGCGTTCCGGATCCTAACGGGCTCTGTGGCTAGTTCCGGGTTCCCGACAAGTGCCAATCAAAAGTGAGTTCCTGTTCCTAAATCATTTGAATGACACCACTGCCCAGAATGTGTTTTTTATGCACTTTCCATTATTAGAACCTTTTTTTTAAAAGTGTAAACCACTTATGGGGCATACGAAGGCCAGGCCTGGGGTCCCTGTGGCTCAATGTCCTCAACACTGATGTCCAGACACTGGCTGGAAGCAGCTCTCCAGGCCTTCAGAGCAGGGTCACGAGGGCTCTGCTCTGGAGCTAGCACAGGGCTCTCCAAACGACGGGGCCAGGGGCCAAATCCAGCCTGCCAGAAGGTTTTAATGGACCCTCAGCAACTTAAAATATTTGACATTTTTACTCATTCCTCAGTTTAAGCCTGGCATTGTTTCTTTGTAAAGAATCACCTTTCTCAATCAATCTCCCAAACCTTTATTGGCATATAAACAACATATTACAGCACTAACACAAATCACAGCATAAACGTAATCATAGGCGAAGGGTCAGTTTGGAGACCTCACATAAAAACTTGGCAACTGCCGCTGTGATAGGAGGGAAAGAATCACTCAGAAACACAGGAAGAGAATTAGAAAGGAGAGATAACCAAGGTTCTAAGTGTGACTTACGGAGGGGAGAGTGGGCTGGACAATAAAATAAAATATAAACACATTTCTCTTCTGTTCTGAATCGTAACATGCTGGTTACAAAAAAGATCCAAGTAAAACTTGTTTAAATTTCATTCATTTATAAAAAAACAAAAATTTTGGCCCATGAAAATCCTCCAAATATCCGATGTGGCCTCGGACTGAAACGTCTGGAGACCTCTGAGCTGCAGAGACTCCTGCTGAGTTGCATCGCCTGCCCTCCTCGAGGTCCGTCTTCCCTGTGCCCGGCGGCAGATCCTCAGGGGCAGGCGGTTGGTCTTTCCCAGCCCTGTCCTGGAGGTGGGGCCTGCAGCTGAGCCCGGGTCCAGTGACCCAGTGGGTGTGGCATTCTTAAACCACACCCACTCCCGGAGGCCTCCATCAGCTCCCCCCCGTAGGTACAGCAGTGCCCGGGATCTGCAAAGCTCCAACAAGCCCCTGTTCAGCTGGGCAACGTTTGTGAATCAAAAAGGCACTCAAACAAATGCGTCTCTGATGGAGTCTGTAAGAGCACCAATAATTTGTGTTGGGGTTTTTTTTTGGGGGGGGGCGTTGCTTTTATTTGAGCATCACGTTATCCCTGAAACAAGCAGTCAGGCCCTAGGAGTAATTTCCTGTGGATGGGCAGAGCCCTTTCAGAAATTAAAATCCAGGATTTGTTTTATCTCTGCAGGGACCCCCTGGAGATCTCGGGTTCAAAGGAATTCAGGGTCCAAAAGGTCCCCAGGGCCTCATGGTGAGTGGTCGCCATCCCACTATTGGAGCTCAGTCTCTGAGGGGCAGGGGGGTGTCTTCCAAGCACCAAGGGGCCGGAGTCAGCGTATGGATCTGGGCCAGATTAACAGCCATTAACAGCCACTGTTCAGGAGCAGGTCACGGCCAGCGGCGTCATGCAGCCGGAACGCTGGGCGGGAGGAACGGGTGAGCGGCAGCCCCCGTGGGGGCGGGGAAGACAGCGAAACGGACCGGAACGCAACGGGCGGGCTGCCGCTCACCCGTTCCTCCCGCCCAGCGTTCCGGCTGCATGACGCTGCTGGTCACGGCTTTATGGGAGGAATTCACAAGTCAGAAGAACACTGTTTCTGTATTCCTTGCACCTTCTGTATTCCTTCAAAGGTATTCCTATATTTCTGTACTCCTTCAAAGGCACTCTTTGGCATGAAAGAGGATCGTTTCTCTGTCATCGTAAGCCAGGCGCCTATTTTTTTTTTAGGGAAGGGAGAGTGTCCCTAGTCACTCCCTAGTTGCTTGGATGGTGGCTCAGAGAACGTAATCCTAACTAGAGATGTAAAATTTCCAGAAATTTTGAAGTTCGGAAAAAACCCTGGTGTTTTTTTGTTTTTGTTTTTTGAAAAAAACAGAAATTTTTAGAAAAATTGAAAAAAATGCTACATTAGCACTTCTTTTTCCTTTTCCAGATTGAAAGTCATTCTGTTACATTAGGAACATAAAATATGACTATGGACAATTTGACTTGGCATAAAATTATCACAACTAGCATATTAAAAATATAGTGGATCCAAACAATTATTACAAACAGAATTTACTTTTTTTATAATATTTATTTGTTATTGTAACAAATGGAGCAACCATCTCCTGAACTGTTTACTAGTTTATCTGGAACAGACAAAAGAACCTCCACAAAACAATTTTTAAAAATCCAGAAGTAACAATTATTCATATTTCCTCTCCACAGTATTAAAAAATTTTTTAAAAAAAATTCTCATAAAAAGAATTGAAGAGGGGGGAAGTGTATAGAAGGGAGTGGGATAGGTTTCAATGAATGGGCATGAAATTTAATCAGAATCATTTTCTGAGTTGTAATTATTAGTATCAATTTCAGTCTCTGCTTCTGCAGCGACTCTATTGTGTCTGTCATTATCATAGTTATTATGGACTTCTAAAAACTGAGATTTGCCCGGATTGAAGCAAGCTTCTCTATCCTTTCACATGTCAGTTTATTTCTTGATTTAGTGTGTTTCCAAACATAGACCAGATTCTTTCACATGCTCAGAGGATGGAGGAGTCTGAAGAAGGCGAGAAGCAAGAGGAGTCAGAGGCTGTGTTAGAGATGTAAAATTTCCAGAAATTTTGAAGCTTGGAAAAAAAACCAGTTTTTGCATTGGAGGGTTCAGTTTGTAACCTAGGACCTGCTTGTCCTCAGTGCACAGAAATTAGAATAATCGATACCGTACATATTTTTTAGAAATTATTTTGAAAATATTTGAACATCTTATCTTAAAATATTTTTTTCATCATGTTAAAATAAAATATTCCATAATCATTTTTTTCTTTTTTCAGTTTTTTGGAAAAAAACAAGAATGCTTCAGGAAAAAAAATGGGGAAAAAACGGGTTTTTTCCTGAATTTTTTCGGTTTTTTTCCGGGCCTTCACATCTCTAATCCTAACCTGTGCTGGGACAGGCAGGCCAACAGTCTGCCCACAAATGCCTCCCTCCTTGCCCCTAGAACGCCTTCTCATCTGTCTGTGCCAGCCTGCCCAAGCTGGCACAAACTCACCAGCTCCCTCCAAGTCACTGTGTGAACATGCTTTATGGCACATTTGTGGCATTAAGATTGCACTACCTGCTGCGGTGGGCCCCTGTTTGCCTTTGGCACGTCAATTAGCCTCACCTTACCTTTCTGCAAAATGGGAGGAAGAATGAGGGCGTAATCCTAAACTGAGTTAGTCCGGCAGTTTGGCCCGCACAAGGGCTGTATGTCTGGGCCACTCTCCAAATGTGGTCTATGTATGTTGGGACCACTCTTGAGTCAGGGAGGCCAGCACGCAGGCATGAGCCATCCTCCCTGACTCCTGAGAGCAGTCCAAACACGCTTTATGGTGGCCCTTGTGCTGGCCAAACTTTGCTGGCTTAGTTTCTGCCGGCCTAACTCCAGTTTAGGGTTGCGCTCTGAGTTGCTTCAGGAGGATTGCTGGGTGCAAGGGAGTGAGGGCAGGCCCTGAGTGTGAGCCTAGGCAATAAAACTTGCTGGGAATTAATGAATTCATCTCTTGTTCTTTAAGGGGAAGGAAGGCGTGATTGGCCCACTGGGAATTCTGGGCCCACCAGGGAATCCCGTAAGTTCCTCCTCTCCTCTCCTGACTCGCACTGAGAGTGTCCCCGTATCTCAGGGGAGGGGACCTGCCTCAGTCCTTCGGTTGTGCCCCAAATGCTCGGCACATGGGTACTTAGGGCCGTGTCTTTGTTTTTGTTTTATCATTAATCAGGGCCCGAAAGGAGACAAAGGGAGTCGTGGCGAAACCGTGAGTTCCGTTTTTCGTTGGCTCTCTTTGAATCAGGGTTTGATAGTCCCACGAGCTGCATCTGCTGAAAATCAGGCATGGGGGTTGACAGGGAAATGGGGCCACTGATTCTGTGGTCCAGTTTCCAGGCTTCCTCCCAAAGGGGAAGGGCGAAGGGGGCGAGATGGACCGAGGGTTGGCAGAAGCAAGCAAGCAAGCAAGCAGGGTCAGAAAGTGGCGCTTTCCACGCCCAGCCCTTTCCAACATCCGCCAGTAAGTCTTGCGAGTGACCAGGCGCCTTCCATAAATGACCTGCTTTCTCACACACATCCCTCCCCTCTCTTTTATTTTCCTTTTCCAGGGCTTGCAGGGTCCGAAGGTGAGTGCCCAGAGTGCGCTCAGAGTGCATAAAATGAGCAGCTTGCGGCATCTAATCCGGCAAAGTCCTCGGAGGCAAAAGAAAGAAGGGCTGCCAATCTGGCCAGGCACACATGATGCTCAATGCAGGCAGAGGTGCTGCAGTTCCCACATCATTTGAGCTGCTGGCCTTCTGCAATCCTGAGCGCATGGAGAGGTTTAGACAGAAGCCACTTCTCCATCATTGCCCTGCCAGACAGGTCTCAACCCACCTGCCCCGGCTGCCCCCCAGGAAAATATTTTCAGACCATCCCTCCTTCTACAGGAGTCTACACCAGCGGTTCACAAATGTTTTAATAGTGGGGTCCATTTTTAGGATGACAGTCTAGCCCCAAAGGTCAGCCCCTTAGAGCCCCAAAGTCGAGCTATGCCCCCTTCCAGCTCAGTATTGTCTGCACCAGAGGTTCTCAAACATTTTAGCACTGGGAACCCACTTTTTAGAACGACAGTCTGTTGGGGGCCCCCAGAAGTGATGTCATCCACCTGGAAGTGATGTTATGGCCAGAAGTGACATCATCAAGCAGGAAAATGTTTAATGCCCCCATACAGCAAAAACAAATCAAGTCCGTAAGTAAAAGTATACAATAAGTTCATAAATTTATTTAAACTAAAGAGGAAGCCTCCTAACCCTCCCAAGCCGTTGCCGATCTGTTTAAAGAAGTTCCCCAGACATCCCAAAGGCTGCAGTGCCGATCCACACTTACTCGAGAGTAAGCCACTTTGACTGTCGTACACACACACACGTAGTAGCCTGTTAAAAGTGCAAATCTGTAACATTTCCCCAAATGCAGTCACGTGCTGTGGTTGCATCAAATTAAAAATTAAAAAACATTGAAATGAATGAGGACCCACCTGAAATTGGCTCGCGAGCCACCTGGTTGGTCCCGACCCACAATTTGGGAAACTCTGGTCTACACCGGCAGGCAGCAGCTGCCCAGGGTTTCAGGCGGCATCTATCCAGCGGCGTCATGCAGCCGGAACGCTGGGCGGGAGGAACGGGTGAGCGGCAGCCCGCCCGTTGCGTACCGCTCCGTTTCGCCATCTTCCCCGCCCCCGTGGCAAAACGGAGCGGTATACAACGGGCGGGCTGCCACTCACCCGTTCCTCCCGCTGGGCAGGCTGCTGCTCACCCGTTCCTCCCGCCCAGCATTCTGGCTGCATGACGCTGCTGCATCTATCCCAACCTTGGCTGGGGTGCTGGAAATGGAACCCGGGACCTTCCACACCTGCTCTTCCACTGCCTCCAAAGGGGACAGCACAGCTTGGAAGATCAGCCTTCTGGTGTTGCCTTCCCGTGCCTGAACTGCAGGGGGTTGGGCTGGGTGGGATAACAACCCTGCAATAACTGGGCCGGTTTGAGAGGGCGTTGGGGCACAGCATGTTATCCAGACACAGGTGAGTCCCCCCCCATATCTGTGGTTCACAAATCCTCTCCCCCCTAAATTGCTCAAATGACAATATTGTCTTATTGTTTTCCTTTCCTTTCTTTTCCTTTTCCTTATTGTTTCTACCTTCCTATAATTCTATAAAATATGATGGAAATAGAGTCCAACACGAGTCCAAAAAGGACTCACTCTTAGTTCATCTCTCTGGTCTTTGCCTTTCCAGGGTCCCCCCGGGCCGCGAGGACCTCCTGGACTTCCGGTATGTGTGTGTGTGTGTGTGTGTGTGTGTGTGTGTGTGTGTTTGTGCATTTTGAAAAAAAATTATCAGAGAAGGTATCTTTCTATATTGCAATGGGCCTGGACGTTCCAGAGGAGGTCAACCTGGCTCTGGGGCGGTACCACTTCTGACTCTGAGCTGGGGCTCAACTCTTCTCCACTCCATGGATAAATTTGCCCCATGCAAGAAAACTCAATTCTGCAATATCCTTCTGCCTGATGTGCTTCGTTTGTGTAAATAGAAGATTTTTCTACACAGTGGCAGTCAGTCCTATGAGCCCCGCCGAGGCTTGGAAGTGGTATAGCCTTGACGGAAGTTTGCCACCTCCATAATAACTGGGTCGATTTGAGAGGACACTCAGGCATGGCATGTTCTCAAAATACAGGCGGCCTCCCTCCCTTATCGGCAGTTCACAAATTCCCCCACCCCCCGCTCATTTTCTCACATGACAACCTTGTCTTCTTGCAGCCCTCCTGTCTGTGCTTCTGCAAACACAGAAGCTTCTGTAGGCAGCGAGCTGGGAAGGACCATTGTGGTGGTTGTCCCAAAAGTGAACTGGATGCCAATGCAGAGAGAAGTTCCATATGGTGACCCCGGGGGGGCTGTGCCCCTACTCTGGACACCCCCCCCAGTCTGCCCACCCCTGCCCCCTCCCCTGCCCCCTTCCTCTGACTGTTGGAAGGCCAGAGTGCCGCGAAGCCAGTGGTGTCATTCAAATGATTTAGGAACAGGAACTCACTTTTGATTGGCACTTGTCGGGAACCCGGAACCAGCCACGGAGCCCGTGAGGATCCGGAACGCCCGTTCTGGTCCGTTCCCCCTGAATGACATCACTGGGCGAAGCCAAGCCCTGCACTCCAGCCCCTGATACACAGAGGAATTGGGGGGGGTGCACTGGGGTGACACCGTCACAAATACGGAATGGGCCCAGTCAGAGAACAGGCCTGCTTGTCCAGCCGCAGGAGGAACACGTCAGTTCCGGGGACAGAGTTCGGGTGTTGCAGGTGGTTTAGCAAGAGGGAAGGAAGAGAGAAGTTAACTCCGGCATGGTGGAGCTGAGAGTTGGACTGAGTCCTGGAGGATCTGGGTTCAAATTCCCTCCTGGCCACAAAGCTTCCTGGGTGGGGACTCTCCCTCAGCCTTGCTTACCTCACAGGATTGTTGTGAGAATGCAGGAGGAGTAGGAGGAGGAGCTGTGTCCTGAGCTCCCTGGTGGAACTTAGGGCAGTGGGAAGACGTGAGCAGAAGCAGGAATACCGTGAACAGTGAAGGCTTTGGGGCGCACTCAGTGATGTCATGCAGGGGGAACACGGGGAAACTCAGTTCCACTAGTTAAAATTAGGGCTGACTCCGCCCACTTCACTCCCCCTCCTCCCCCCTCCCAATTCCTCTGCAAAGAGCTTTTCTTCTTGGTTGGCCGGCACTCAGAGGGTTAAAGGGAGCGACTCCGGATTCCTAGGGGGGCGAAGGCAGTGATGTCATTCAGGGGGAACGGGCCAGAACGGGCGTCCCGGATCCTAACGAGCTCCGTGGCTGGTTCCGGGTTCCCGACACGTGCCAATCCAAAGTGAGTTCCTGTTCCTAAATCATTTGAATGACACCACTGGGCGCACTCCCGAAGGTCATGTTGGGCCGACGCGCTATGTCGGTGCTCGAGCTCTTGGGCGAACACAGAACTCAGCTGGCGCAAGGGCAGTTCTGGGAGGAGGAAGGCGGGAGGGAGGGAGGGAGGGGTGGGGGGCGTGCCGACCCAGGGAGGGGGTGGGGCTGGGATCCGTCCCAGCCTCCGCCCCCAGGCCGCGCAGCCTGCTATTTAGCAGGCACAGATTTGAGGAACCCTCTGGGGGAGAATGGAGCCTCCCCTGGGGCAAGGGTGTGAACATGCCTGCCTGCCGGCCTCACCACTCCAGCACACCTTAGGATTGCGCTCTCAGTGATTCTCTTGCATGGCGGAGGGGGGAAGAAGTGTACTTATTGAACTTTTGGTGCGCATAAAATGATGCATTATTTGTTCTCTGGTCTTTTCAGGGTCCACCAGGAATCCCAGACACTCTTGTAAGTTTTGTGAGATTTTTATTCCTTGTCGAACTTTTTTTGTGGGAGCCACTCCAAGAAAATGTGTGGGCTGTGGCTTGGGGGAGGGGAGACGATGCGACACCTGCCTTGCATGCCGGCCTTTTCTTCACCTGACCTTGAGGTGTCCCTGCATGCAGCTGTCGAGGGAAGGCGCCCCCCATGCATGCCTTGGAGGACGAAAGCTGTCCGGGTCTCGAAGCAAAGGAAATGTGCGTCTTTCTCCCCCCACCTGATCATGTGACTTTCCCCCCTCCCTCTCATCCAGCAGCAAGACGGCTTTGGTGCTGTGTTCCAAGCAGCAGTGAGTTCCAATGGAGTTTTCAAGACTGAGGTACGTCCAGGGCCGCTCGTAAAAATGCTGCGGGAAAATGTGGATTTCTGCTGTTGAAAAAGAAGAGGACTCGCAAGGCCCTGACGACTCGCGTGTGCCTCTCCCTCCTCCCTCCCCCCTCCCTCCCTCCCTCCCGGACAGGATTATCAGCCTTCAGAGCTTCCGGTGATGGACCAGGGCGGGGAGATCTTCAAGACCTTGCACTACCTCAGCACCCTCATCCACAGCATCAAGAGACCCCTGGGGACCAAGGAGAACCCTGCCCGCGTCTGCCGAGACCTCATGAACTGTGAACAGAAGATGCGCGACGGTACGGGGTGGGTGTGTTGGGCCCTGGGTCTTTGCAGAAGAAGAGCCCTGCTGGATCAGGCCCGAGATCCATGAGCCCAGAGTCCTCTTCCCCACCCTGACCCCCTGGCTTTCAGGGAAGCCTGCAAGCCCCCTCCTCTCCCACCATTGCTCTGCTCTGGCTGCTGCTGCGAAACCAAGAAGGCAGCACTCAGCAGCTGTGCCCAGCCGGCAGGGATGGGCGTTGTGAAGTTGCCCACTCCATTTGCAAGCCAACCAAGCCCGTGGCTGGGTGGCAGTGAGTTCCACAGACTAATGTGGCATTGTGTGAACGCCCTCTTTTTTGTCCGTCTTCAATCCTGCTTAGCAGTTATGTGAGATGACTCCTGGCTCTAGTCATGTTAGGGAGGGAGAACTTCTCTCTCTCTCTCTTTCCCTTTCCACATTGTGTGTAACTTTATAAGTAGAGGTGGGATTTTCAGTGATAAAGTAAAAACACATAGCGCCGCTTTCTGCACTTCTCATGTGTGTTGAAAACAAAACAAAACACCACACACCCTTGACACTGCAACAAATAAAACCATTCTCTACCACCTCTATATGCACGTGGCTGCATCCACTGGCCCTCTGCCCCCCAGATCACCTACCTGGTACACTTTTAAAGCAGTTAAAATTTCTAATCATAATTTAGGAATAAAAACACACAACACTGCTTTCTGAACTTATTTGAAAAACACTAAAATCTGCAAGACGAAGACGAAGACAAAGTTTTCACCCACCTCTGATTCCGATTCAGATTCTTTATTTACGGTCATCCGACCAGCTGAACCCAAACAACTAAACACAATACACAAAAATAAAACCATCAGCCCTTTCCCACTAAAACACACATATAAAAAATCACACAACCAAGAATTTATACTCTCAATTTCCTTCTCACCAGCTGTGCAGCATGGCAAAAACGGGCAGCCCTGAATGATATGTCAGAGTGAACATCAGATAACAGAAAAGCAACTTGCTCACCCTCCCGCATCCCCGTTACAGGGCCGAGAGTCGGGGAGATAAATTTGACTCCACCCACCTCTGTTTATACGTCTCACGGCGCAATCCTGTACTGCACGGGAACAGGCAGGCCAGCGCAGTATCGTTCCCCCTTGCACGCGGGGAGGCGCCAACCGAATCCTGGGCACGCCCCCATCCCGGGCCGACACACCTGCCGGCCTGCCCACCGGGCTCTGGCGCAGAGCAAGCGAAGCCTGGGAGCTCCGAGGCCGGCGCTCCAAGGGAAGTGCTGACGCAGGGGTGCTCCGACCCCATGGCGGCGCTTCGGGCATCGCGTCAACGCTGCAAGGCGCCCAGGATCGCGCCCCAATTGAGCCCCCCCTCCAGCGCTGTCATCGATTGCTGCACCCTGGGCCAGCGCAGCGTGCTTGCATTGACCCGAGAGCGCTAGCGCTGACGTGGGGGCGCCGAAGTGGGGGCTGGCACCTCTCCTGGGGCAGGGCACAATCCTGCTCGTGTCCCAGGGAGGCTCCCCAGCGTGCCTAAAACGTGCTGGGTACCCCACGGGCCCCCTGGCTTCACCACGGCAGCGCCACTGAGGATCGCGCTGCTGGTCACTTTATTTCTCTAAGCTGAAAAGCCCCCATTATTTCCGGCCTTTCCTCGTGCAGGAGGAGGGGGCTTCAGCCCCTGATCGCCGTGGCTGGGCCCCCTTCTGCACCTTTTCCAGCCTGACCGTGTCCTCTTTGGAGGCGGGGGTGGGAGTGAGCACAGTGGTGTCATCTAAATGATTTAAGAACAGGTACTCACTTTTGATTGGCATGTGTTGGGACGCGCCCACCAGAAGTGACGTCATAAGCCGGAAGTGAGGTCGTGGCAGGAAGGGACATGAAAAAAGCCCTTTTTGAGGCCTCAGACAATTTTAAACTGACCCAACAGTTGCAACATATTCCACAGCACCCCCAGAACACGTTAAGGAGGCCTGGCATCATGTTAAGGTGACCCAACAGTCCCAAAACCCCAGAGCAGCTCATTTTTCAGAGGCAAGGCAAGGCTCCGCTTGCTGCCTGCCTGCCTGCCTGGCACTGAGAATGTGCAGGCAACTCAAACGTTGCAGGGGGCAGAGTCAACGAGTGGGTGGGGCCAGCCATAATCCTAGAAACCGATACTCGCGTACCCCCGCGTACCCCCTGCATGACATCACTGGGTGAGCAGGACCCTCTGCAGCCCCCACCCCCCTCTCCTTCCTTCCTTCCTAGGCTGTGCACTCCTGGCAAAAATTCAGGGGATTCTGGGTAATGCAAAGTGCCTCCTCCTCCTCTCCTGCAGGCCAGTACTGGATCGATCCCAACCTTGGCTGCTCCTCGGACAGCATCCGGGTCACCTGCAACTTCACCCAAGGGGGACAGACCTGCCTGCACCCCATCACGGCCTCCAAGGTACGCGGATGTCTCCGGCAATGTCGCCGGGGGGGTGAGTGGGAAGTGCCGTTCGAGTCAGCCCACGTCGGTGCTGCAGAGGACGGCTGTGTCCGTTCCTCTTCAAAGACTCTGGAGTGGGGGGGGGGGTTTCGGGGCGGCCGACATGCGCTGCCCTGCACAAGTGCGCCCCAACCGGACAGGCTGCTCGAGCCGCTGCCTTGACGTCCGCCTCCCTTTCACCAGCTGGATTTCGACATTGGGAAGGTGCAGCTGAATTTCCTCCACCTCCTGAGCTCGGAGGCGGTTCAGAACATCACCCTGCGCTGCCTCAACACCCCCGTCTGGCCTGAGGGGCCGTCCGAGAACACGGTGCGCTTCAAGGCATGGAACGGACAGATCTTTGAGGCGGGGGGAGCCCTCCAGCCCGAAGTGGCGGCCAATGACTGTCAGGTATGGACCTGCCGGAACGGCAAATGACACAGAAAGAGGAGGGGGCCTGGAGGGAGGCTGAGTCGAGCATATTGGTCAGTCATCACCGTCGTTGCTTCCCTTTTTGTACGTTGAGAGTTTTGAGTTTTTTGGGTGGGCTGCTTTTTTTTTTTTTTAATTTGGTACACTGCAAAGTTGATCTTGAGGTCTGTATTCTCCCCCAAGAGCTTGCCCGACTCCTGCCCCGGAGGCCTTGCTCACTGGCCCACTGTTGACCAAGCTCCTGAGGTCAAGCACAAACATAAGAACATAAGAAGAGCCCCGCTGTATCAGGCCAATGGCCCATCCAGTCCAGCTTCCTGTATCTCACAGCGGCCCACCAGGTGCCCCAGGGAGGCATGAGACAACAAGACGCTTGGATCCTGTGGCCACTCCCTTGCACCCGGTACCAGTAGCCCACCACCTTTGTAAGGAGGTTGCACAATCCATCATTGCCTATAGCCCACGATGGACCTTTCCTCCAGAAATCCGTCCAATCCCCTCTTAAAGGCATCAAGACCAGATGCCATCACCACCTCCTGTGGCAAAGAGTTCCACAGATTAACTACCCGCTGGGTAAAAAAGGACTTCCTTTTATCTGTTTTAACTCTCCCAACCCTCAGTTTTAGCGGATGTCCCCTGGTTCTGGCGTTTTGAGAGAGGGAAAAGAACATCCCTCTATCGACTCTATCCCTTCCATGCATAATTTTGTATGTCTCAATCATGTCCCCCCTCAGGCACAAAAGACAGAGCCTTTTTGGTGTCAGCCCCACTGTTGCAGGATATGCCCTTCCTAGGCACCTGAATAATAAAAATTATTTTTAGCCTCCCTGACCTGGTAATTCTTCGTTGATTTTTATGCTATTTTAGTATTTTTGCATGCATTATGTGGTTTACGTCTTCAAAAATCCTTTGCTTTTTTTCCTTTTCTCCGAACATCTCCTAGAGAAGCAGTCTGAAAAGACCAGAGAAAGGGAAGTTCTGTAAGGCAACAGCGCCCCCTGTGGTCAGCGTGTTTGCAATGCTGTCTTTTTGAATTAACTCCAAGGGACAGACTAAATAAAACATCTATTGCAGGAAAATTGTGGGGAGGGGGCACATCCTGCTGCTTTTTTCTCTTCTTTCTTTAAAGGGAAGACAGAGTTGTTTACGCCACCCATGCTCTAGTGGCCGTTACCTTTTTCCTCCAATGCTATTTCCTCCCTCTAAACCACACCCAAAGCTTGAGAGTTGCTTTTCAAGGTGGTAGTGGGTGGAAGAACTGTTGGTGCTTTGTATATCTTTATAGGGAGCTGGTTTTGGGGCTACCCCTCCTTAGCTGGAGCCTCTGAGAATTAGCACCAATGTCCAGGTGACCACCAAAAGCAATCCTGGGGAGCTGAATTTAGGGCCTCCATGATTCTCATCATATTGGGGGAGAAAAACATAAGAACTTAAGAACATCAGAAGAGCCCTGCTGGATCAGGCCCAAGGCCCATCTAGTCCAGCTTCCTGCATCTCACAGCGGCCCACCAGGTGCCCCAGGGAGGCACGAGACAACAAGACGCTTGCATCCTGTGGCCACTCCCTTGCACCTGACACTCTGAGGCAGCCTGCTTCTAAAACCAGGAGGTTGAACATACCCACCCCCGAGCTTGTAACCTATGATGGACTCTTCCGCCATCAATCTTTTAAAGGCATCCAGGGTAAATGCCATCATCACATCTTGTAGCAAGGAGTTCCACATATTAATTACCCGCTGGGTAAAAAAAAGTATTTTATCTGTTCAACACCTCCAGGAATACCTGCCGCTAAAGCTGGAGACCCTGCTTGCGTTTCCCCCCCCCCAATGCAAAGCTGTGTGTCAAACATAAGGTCTGTGCGCCAGGTACGGCCCCTGGAAGCTCTTTATCCAGTAATTGGGCTCTCCCTGGACTGCTCCTTCAGCAGCAGCACTCCTGCAGGAGAGGCCTCAGACAGCAAGGAAAGAAAGAAAGTGGGCAGACCATGTGGGGCGAGAGAGGGAGAAGCCGCCAAGGGGGGCTGCCCACTGAGCCACGCTGCCTCTGCCAAGGTGTCGCTTCGCAGACCGTCTCTCAGCTGCAGAGTGACCCGGGGGCAGAAGCAGCGCTGCTGGGAGGGAAGCCGGAGTGACGACTGAGCTCGTCCCGGTCTGGAAAATATGGGTGGGATTTGCATTTTTTTTTCTTTTCCATCATTGGCCACCAGCTTTTTTAATGACGTTGCTTCCTGCTTTGTGATGTCACTTCCGACCCTGTTTAGGCCACTGTTTTAGAAAGTGGTCAAACGTAAACTTGACACCTCTGCTCTAGCAGCTTGGGTGTGTGTGTGTGTGTGTGTGTGTGTGTGTGGACAGTGGCAGATCTAGGGGGTGGCAGGGGGGCAAGAGCCCTGGGCGCCATCTTGGGGCCGTCTAGGGGTGCGCCAGTGGCCCCTGCAATATTGTGCGGGTAGACCTGGGCTCCGGAGCCCAGGTCTACCCATTGGGACCAGCCGCGAGTAGACCAGGGCGCCCGTTAGGGGTGCCCCCGGCTAAACGCGGCCCAGGGGAATAAAAATGGTCCCAATGGGTAGACCTGGGCGCCGTGGAGCCCAGGTCTACCCGGGGCTGCTTCTGGTGGGTAGACCTGGGCTCCCATGGGGGCGCACTTCTATTGGGTGCCCTGGGCGCCATTTTGACTAGGTCCACCCCAGTGTGTGTGGAGAGCCCAGGAGGGAGGGAAAGGGACGGACGGACAGACACACACACACACACACACACCTTTCTCTGCCTTCCTCTGCCTTCAGGTTCAAGACGGACAGTGGCACCAGACGCTCTTTACGTTCCGGACGCAGGACTTGAACCAGCTGCCCATCGTCGACGTCTACAACCTCCCGCCCTCCGAGCCTGGGAGACGGCACCTCCTTGAGGTCGGGCCCCTGTGTTTCCTCTAACCCAAACGTCAGCGTCGCTTCGAGCTTTGGGCTCCTTGTTTTTCGGGGAGGCTGCCTCTCGAAGGAGGGCTCGCTCCCTGCCCACGCCTCCGTGGCAAGAAGGGTGGGATCCAAAGCGTTTGGACCACGGCGACCAGCAGATGGACTCCCCGGTCTGTCTGGACTCTCGTTCTCCGGCAGGGAGAGGAGACGGAGAGCGGCAACTTGGAGGGAGGCGTGATAGGACTGACCCAGTGGAGCTTCGGCAGCTGAAGGTGGAGGCCAGTGTTGTCCCGGACCGTTCCCGACCCAAAGCTTCGTGCTTTCCTTTCTTTTCCTTCAGCCAAAGAAACACGACACAAGAGCTCCTGGACCGAGCGCTCAGCCTCCTGCCCTGCCGCCTTCCGGGGCCTGTGGCACTGTCAGGCAGGGATCTTGAGGGATTTTGTGGACCTGCAGGACTGGCTCAGCTGCTCCTTGTCCTGGAATAGGAAACATTTTGATGTGCAATATGAGAGAGAGAGAGAGAGAGAGATTTAAAAATATATATATTATTTAAGGCAAAAATAAAACCAAGCGAGATTCTTCTTCCCTCGGGGAGAGAACACATCCACGTCTGCACAAGGAGGGCGGGCCGAAAGTAGGGAAGCCGTGAGAGAGAAGAGGCAGGTGCTAAAAACGGAAAACAAAAACAAAAAAGGGGGGCAATGGGCTGGTGTTAATTTGATTCTACCTCTCGCTGTGAAATACCTGGTGCTCATTTTTTATGTTGAAAAAAAAAAGAAATGTGTTGTTTTATATATGACTTAAAAACTATTTAAGATTCTAAGAGGTGCTAAGGGGTCTTGTCGCAGATTGACCAAACTCCCAGCCTTGGCATTTGCTCTCTAGAACAAGAATTGGGAAGGGGGGGGGAGGAAGAGGGTCAAGTAAATGGCGACAAGGCCACTTCTAACTTAAATATTCCTCGGGGGGTTATACGTTCTTCGGAATCCAGTTTTCGCTAGAACGGTCCTTTGTTGTGAGTGTGTGATGTCAACGATGTACCTGTAAGGTTTGTTTTTACAAAAAAAGCAAGAGTCAAGCATATAAGAAATGCATTATTTCCCACATTGTGTGTGTGTGTGCGTGCGCACACACACACACACACACACACATAGGTACGTGCTTGCATTTGGACAGTTTACCAAAGTGTTCAGTTGCAAGAGCTCCAAGATGAGGAGAAAATACATGATAATCCGTGTTTGCCATCAGTCTGTGCATATTTTCTTGGCTCTCAATCTACTGTCCCTGCCAGTTTCTCCTGGCAACTGAACCTCTTACGTCTTTGTGGGTTTCCCCCACCCCACCCCAACCACAAGAATCAGATGACCCTCTTAATTGGGACTCTTGAGACTGATCTCAGAGGTGCCTTCACAGCTCCTCCACCCAGTCAGGCTCTCAGAGGGGTCCTTTTTTTTTAATTATTTTCCTGTTTTTGTTCTGTTCGTTCTGTTTTGTAGAAATCTAGACTCTATATGTAAATTTGGAGTTTAAAAAGAAAAAAGAGAGAGGAGGATTTAATATTATGATAATCGTTTTATTCTATATAAGGAGTGTAATGTTAATGTAATCAGGGTCGTACTGTACGGTCGCGCACTTTTTGGTGCCTGTTTCTGAGTTTCTGTGTTTTGTAAAATATGCGGGAGTCTTACTCTTTGAACTGAGCTAACTGTACAAGATGCTCCTCTTCCTTGTCCCCTGCTCTGCCAAGGTCCTTCCCTTCTGATTTCTGTGCTTTTCTCCAAAATACCTCAGCCTATCCCAGCTTGTCATTCAAATCATCGCTGTTGCGAATATTATTTTTGTCCCCAAGTGCCTTTATTGGGGGGGGGGGGAGAGTTGGAAATGACTCAAGTTTCTCCTTTGGCGTCATCTTCCGTTCATTGGCCACCCCAGCTCAGCCTCACTCCTCCTTTTCCTTCCCTCTCTTATTCTCTCTGTCAAACAGACTTGTACATCTTTCTGAGATTGGTGCTTCTCTTCATTCGATCCCTTCCTTTTTCTTTTTTTAAACTTTAACATAAATATTAAAAGCTGAGGCAGTGAAACTGAACATTTGTATGTGTGTGAGTGTGTGTGCGCGCGTGTGGTCATTTGTTTCCGAACAAGGACTGGAGGCCAAGACCCCTGGCGAGGGGACAGTCTGTGAAAGGGAACCCGAGTATAGCTGTCCACATGGAGCCGTTGATCCAGATTCAGGTATTGTGTTTTCCGAGGGATGGGGCCAGCAGCTCTGTTATCTACCAGCTCACAAACGAGCGCCTTGTGAGCTCCAAGATGGCAGCGCCTAAATTCTGTGAGATTTGAGCACCATCATCTTGGATCTCATGATATTTTGCAAGATCCAAGATGGCCGTGCCCAGGAGAACAGGAGGGCCGCTGGGGACACCCCACGACACAGCACGAGTGCATCATGACCCCCAAAGGCAGGGATCTCCAATCTTTTTTTTGTGCCACAACCCCCCAAAAGAAAGTATGCGGCTGAGGACCCAACGCCGATCCCACCCCGCTGAGCCCGAAGCTTCTCTGCAGCTCTCGGGGACGGAGATGACAAAGCAGCCTGGGGCACGGGTCCCCCGTATGGGGTGGAAGGAGCAAGCTGGCTTCCAGGCACGCCCAAGGAGCACAAAGGACTCAACACGCAAGGCTCAACGCAGCTTCCTTCTTCCGCAGCAAAACGCCAGGAGATGGCACTTGCTTGTGGGCGGGTGGGGGGAAGTTAGGTCCGGCCTGAGTCCCTTTATGACGTTTGAAGGGGAACCAGCAAGTGACAGGAAATGAAACCTAGACTTGCCTTATGGGAATGACCTCATCAGGGAGCATCGATGGCGCCATCTCCCCCACCATTGGCTTTTCCAGCCAGAAATGGTCCTGGACACGCAAGGTTAAGAGTTTGCCATTACAGAGAAGCTGCTTTGAAGCCCCGTCTTGGTGCAGACTTGGGAGTGCTGCTTCCGGGATCATGTCGGAGAGGCAGTGCGGGGAATCCAGAATCACGGCATCTCCAAGAGACGACTACCCCCCCTTTGTCTGAAGCCCTCCAGTCAGGGAAGTCCACAACTCCAAGCCACTGGCTCCATTGCCCAGCTTGTCTTTCCGTTAACAAGTTCCCCCTCAGGTGCAGCTGCAGTCTACCCCCCTGCCACCGAAGCCCACGGTAAGCCTTACCGTACATACCCCCAACCTCCCCATGACTCACAACCACACAACTGCCCCATTTCACCCAAAAGCAAAACGCAGCACATTCAGACGTGATCAAGACGTGACCTTTGCAGACCTGTAAGTTCTACCCTTTAAAAAACAGTAATCCCCTTCCTGGCATATGCAGCCCCGCGCACATCCTATGCGCATGTGCACAGAAACATGGGCACTTCCCTCTGCTGCTGCTGCCGCTCCTCTTTTGTTGGCTTAGGTGCAGTTCTCTTTGCAAGACCCAAGGGCTGAAGGCAGACTTGTGGTGCAGCTCAATTCCATGCATGTGTGCATAGAGAAAGCCAGGGAGTGTGTGCCTCTCTCTCCGCCCCCCCCCCACTGTGCACAGGGCTGGAAGAGGAATGCTCAGAACCCAGCTGTGTTGTAAACCATTCCAGGATGAAATAAGCTAGATCAGAGGTTCCCAGACTTTTTAACATGGGGACCCACTTTTTAAAATATCGGGATCCACCTAGCTTTGCAAGACTTTTTTTTTAAAGTTGATCTAGAAAGAAATTGTTTCCAAGTAATAATAACCAGAAACACACACACACACACACACACACACACACACACTTGCAAACTGCAGGAGCTGAGCTTGTTGGAGGGCAGTGAGCAGCCATCTGATTTTGCCCCATATTGGGCCCCACCACTTCTGTCCTGGCAGGATGACGGTGACATTCAAGTTGCTCTTTTGAGTGCAAAAAGGACTTATTGTAAGTAGAAAAACTGCAGATTGGCAAGACGGGGCCTGACCCAAGGCCTTGTTTTATTAGGTTTCTGCTTGTAGGTCAGGTTACCAGATCCAAACTGGGCCAGAGTGCCTCTGCCTTTAACCATTGTATGGAAGAGGGAATTGGGCAGGTGCAGCTTTTGAAAGCTTTCCATGACGATGGGCTGCACCTGCCCAAATGCCCTCTGCTTTACAGTGGTTAAAGGGATAGGCACTCTGCTCCAGTTTGGATCTGGTAAACCTCCTTGTAGGGGGTCTTTTAAAAAGCCCCAATTAAGATAAACTCAAAGGAGCATTCAAATAGAGCATCCCTACCTGAAGTGATACTCTGCTTTACCTTTTCAGGATTACACTTTACACTTTATTCTTCTGCATATGTTGAATATGCCGGACTGATGGGGGGAGGAGAATGGAAGGAGCTGGTGCTCAGTGGGGTCAGGCCTGGCTGATCTGTGATGGGTATGACCTTGTGCGTGGAATACAGAAGTTAGCGGGCTTCGTACCCTCTCAGTTACCCTCATGGCTGCGTCTTTTTGGAGTACAGTATTAAGTAAGTATGGTAAGTATTAAGTAAGTAAGTATGGAGTACAGTATTCAATCATTAGAGAAATCTAATATTAAGAAAGGTGGTATATAAATAAATGTATTATTATTATTATTATTATTATTATTATTATTATTATTATTATTAT
>JAJKFI010000158.1:97934-110609 GCA_029204185.1 Lerista edwardsae | reverse complement strand
CTCTCCAGGGAGCCTGCCATGATGAGGGCCTCCACTTGAGTTTCTGGTTCTTCGGCATTAAGAAACTCTGTGAAGTGCTGTGGAAGGAAGCAGAAATGGAAGATAGAGCTTTGGAGTCCCTATATTTTTGATAAGTATCACGTAGTCGTTGTTGTTCAGTCGCTAAGTCGTGTCCGACTCTTCGCAACCCCCTGGACCACAGCACGCCAGGCCTCCCTGTCTTCCACTAGCTCCTGGAGTTCGCCCAATTTCATGTTCATCGCTTCGGTGACACTCTCTAACCATCTCATCCTCTGCCGCCCCCTTCTCCTTTTGCCTTCGACCTTTCCCAGCATGAGGGTCTTTTCTAAAGAGTCCTCTCTTCTCATGAGGTGGCCAAAGTACTTGAGCTTCAGCTTCAGGATTTGTCCTTCCAGGGAGCAATCAGGCTGGACTTCCTGGAGGATGGACCGATTGGTTCTCCTTGCAGTCCAGGGGACTCTCAAGAGTCTTCTCCAACACCATAATTCGAAAGCGTCTATTCTTCAGCACTCTGCCTTTCGTATGGTCCAGCTCTCACAGCCATACATTGCTACTGGGAAAACCATAGCTTTGACTATGCGAACCTTGGTTGGCAGGGTGATGTCTCGGCTTTTTCGGCTTTTTATTAAGTTGTCAATAAACTTAATAAACTCACGTAGAAGGGATTTCAACTCTCTACACTCCTTGTCAACCCAGGGGGGTTTATAGTTCTTCCCCGTTTTAATCTGGGTTCTTGGTCTCTGAGTTAAAGAGTCTATTATATGAGAGATTAAAGCTTCATAATTTTGAATGAGTTCATGAGGTTCGTCGGTTAAGGTAATATGCAGTCTGATTTCTAAACACCAGTTAGTTTTGAGTAAATTTTGGATTTTTTGAATTGAAACCTTGTCCCAATATTTCGGGTAAAAACTCTGAGTTGTCAACCGTGAATTGCGTAAATGGGGGGGGGCTTGATGCACTAGTCATTTTATAACTTTTTTTCCCTCTCATGCAGAAAATTAATGTATGGCTACCCATTCCTCATACATACGTTTACTGACTTTCCCTTTAGCAAGAGTATACATTTATTCATTTCTGCTAAGATCAAATTCTTTATCCACCGTTTTGAACAATGATCTTTCTGTACATTTCCAGTATTGTGCATAGTCTCACTACTGTCATATATAAAAAAATTCAAAAAATTTAAAGCCCCCTTTTAAAATATATATTTCTTATAAGCGAATTACCTCTTACTTTAATTTTTTCCCACAAAACCCTTTTCCTTTGGGGAATTTACTCCATGAATATTCCATGTTACAAATTTATAATCCATAATTAGTATTTGGTTCTCTAATTTTTCAATATTGTTCATAAAGTATTTTCTCTAC
The DNA here is from genome assembly GCA_029204185.1 of Lerista edwardsae. NCBI lineage: Eukaryota > Metazoa > Chordata > Lepidosauria > Squamata > Scincidae > Lerista > Lerista edwardsae. The sequence goes on along the minus strand of JAJKFI010000158.1, from coordinate 109,221 downwards.
TCTTGTCACATTATACAATAAAATTTCAACTCTATTTCAAGTACCTAATCTTAGGACTGGACAGTGAATGTGAATGGCAATTTACTGTTAATTCACTGGGAGATAAGTCCAGCGTGATCCATAAAGGTAAAGGTAAAGGTTTCCCCACGACCGAATGGTCTAGTCGTGACCGACTGTAGGGGGCGGTGCTCATCTCCGTTTCAAAGCCTGTGAGCCAGCGTTTTTGTCCGATCATGGTGGCCAGCATGATTCTACGCCGTAGCGCACGGAACGCCGTTATCCATAAAACACAGCAAAGAGCTATTTTCACATAGGCGATTTGCTATTTTAATGAATAAATGTAAGGAGAAAAAAGTACCCCCCAAAACCACCCCTTGCCATCAAATATGTCTTGAAGCAACTTTCATTGGGGAGGAAATGACGGGATGATTTTTGTTTCCTACTAACCTTCCACAATGCTGATATTTTTCTGGGAAGCCTCAGATGCCATGCTGGTCCCTGCGGTCACCCCTCCATTGCACTTTCTCTGTGCTGTTCTCCCAGTGGTCACCTCTCCACTGCAGAAAGGTCTAACCTTATTTCTGCGAAAAAAGGCTCTCAGTCTTCTGAACCTAGGGCAAAGCGGAGAGAAGATTTAACACTTTACCCAAACTGTGTGTCAGAGGCATGGCAAAGCTCTACAGGGATGGCAAAGCTCTAAGTGTTGCAAGAAGCCTTACCCTGTCATGTGAATCCCTCCTCTCCCTTGCTGCTGTAGCCAGTAAGCAACGCCAAGATGTTGCTGTTCCCTGTGAGGATTGGCTAAAACAGTGCAGGGGAGGAGTGAGTTCCACTGCAAGGTAAGGCTCCTTGCAAAACTTAGAGCTTTGCCATCCCTGTAGAAATGCCACTGCTGTGTGTCCGTGGCCCACCAGTGGCACAGGGTAGATTAAAGTATGTGCTTCAAGTGTTGATCAACCTTCTACTGGGAGGGGGGAGCACTGTTGCACAATTACTATTATAGCCACTGAAGCTTGAGCGGTTGGTAAACATAAATTTTTTTTTAGGTGGGTCTTGATGCCAAAAGTTTTGGGAGCCACTGGTTTATACTATTCTATTGCATTAAGCTTGGGCCCCTTCAGGGCTTCAGATGATACATGAATTCACTGGAATGGGCAAATAATGAGGGGCACCCTATTGAGAAATGGATGGAATGTCTCTTTTGGTATCAATTTGGCATGTCATCGGAAGCTGCCTTCTACTGGGTCAGACCAGCGTAGTCCTTGGAGACATCTCGGGACTTTCTACATGCAAAATATGTGCTCTGCCACTGAGCTTGGGTTCCTCCTCTGTGCTGGGATCTTTCCCCACACAGAGAAGAAAGGCAAGGGAATAGACAGAGGTGTATCTAGCAAAAATGGCGCCCATGGCAAGCACTGAAATTGTGCCCCGATTCCAATTGTGACCTGAAACCCATCTTGAAGACAATGTACACTACATGACTTTTGAACCTTGATGAGGTTAAGTCAAACAGCCATATGAATACTGCACACATCCTTGCACAAATTCACTGCAGTATCTCTTCCACCACCTCTTACACTAGCACTTTACACTACAATAATTGCAGTACCTCTTGCAGACTCTCATTGCACTACCTAGGTGCAAGTCATTGAACTTCTAGGGGTGCTTGAGTCTAGCCAAGTTGGGTATAATTGGCAACCAAGTCATGCCAAACTTATTTTACTGCACATTATGCTTTGTCTAAGGCAATCTGAGCCTTCTTCTTTTCAATCTCCTGTATGTAGAGGCAAGGAGAGCAAGAGCTGTGTCTCAGAACTATCAACACTACTATCCTTTCTTACAAAAGAGTAAGCCCCATTTACTATAAAGGGATCTCTGAGTGGATACGCATCCCACCTTAAGCAAGGTAAGGTGGCTATCAGGTAGCAAAAATCCCTTTCAACTACTGTCAAGAGAACACACTCCCTCTATACACTGCATTGCTGTCCCCCGTCTCCTAAAGACGGTCGCCACTTTCTTCTCCTGGGTGTTCTGTCATAAGATCAGTAGAAAAGATCTTGCAGTCTTGAGCCAAGTTGAAGGACGTGCCAAGGTATGAAAGTCCTTGCTGAATCTTACCCAAATCCAGCTCAGCCTGGCTCTAGCTGTCTGTTTCTCTGTGACTAGCCAAGTGCCTCTGGAAACTCTGGAAAGCAGTAGGACAACAGCCAACCTTTGCTGCTTATTGCCAGCACCGGTTATTCAAAGATTATCTGTACATGGAAGCTTCATTTTAACTATTGTGATGAGTAGCAGTCATTCATAATAGATAATTATGAATAATAAGTATTTATAGAGATCTGCAGAGGCTTCAAAGTACTTTGAAAATACATGGAAGATGATCCCTTATCCGAAAATTCAAAACTATTTTTTGGACTATCCAGACATTTTTGTCCAAGACATTTTTTTTACATTCTTTGTACTGTGAACACTAGAAGGTCTATCTCATCCAGGCCTCATGGAAAGGGAGGTGCAGGGGGTAATTCATACCCAGGGTCAAAAAGGGGGTCCCAGAGCCAAAGGAGGGAGCCCAAAAGATTCGATAGTATTCAATACTATTAAAAATCATACTTACATTTTCACTTTTTCTTTCTCTCTATTTGTAGCACAATAGACGTAGTTGCCTAAAAATCAGCGAGCTCCAGACAACTGGCAATAATAGGTAAGTACCAGACAACTGGCAATACCTGGCAAGCACCAGACAACTGCTGCTAGACAGAGAACTGTCAAGATGCTCTGCCAGCTAACAGCTGTGTTCTGTTGCATGAGGTAGAAGGCGGTGATGTCAGTTGCAATGGCGTGTCACAATGGCCTTGCTATTGTCTCACCCATAGCCATGGTTTCTCATAACATTCTGTTTGGGGTTTTTTCCCCCTTTTGTTTCATTGTGATGTCTTTTAATCCACAATAATCACTTTGGGCACATCTGCTTTGTCTACCAATGTGCATGCCAGCAGAGCCTACGGCTATGTCCTGAAATCCCTTTTTTTCTTAGTTGGTGGCAGTGCGCATGTGGAAGTGCATCGCTACCATCGCCACTGACTAGCCACCAGTGTTGCGCAGGAGTCTCAAAATTCGAGTCCACTCACTTCAGGAGTCTCTGCACCCTCGAGAATTGACTTGTACATGAGTCCTAGCGCGCACCCTGGAGTTCCATGAGTTATTTTCACGAGACACAAATCTTTTCGTGGCAAGCTGCAGGGTGGGCCAGGTGTGCACCCGCAACTCCGAACAGTCAAAATGGGAGGGGTGTGTGTGGGGGGTGCAGTTAGATTTGTCATTTCATACTTAACGTTAATGTTCTAGCAGTCCAGCAATGCGCTGCTGACAGCACTTCACTCCTAACCAGCCACCACAATGACCCCCCTCCCAGTGATGTCATGCAGGGGGTACGCAGGGGTACGCGAGTACTGGTTTCTAGGATTACAGCTGGCCCCGCCCACTCGCCCGCCCACTCGTCGACTCCGCCGCCTGCAACATTTGAATTTCCTGCATGTTTGAGTTGCCTGCACGTTCTCAGAGCCAGGCAGGCAGGCAGGCAGCGAGCGGAGACTTGCCTTGCCTTGCCACTGAAAAATGAGCTGCTCTGGGGTTTTGGGACAGTTGGGTCACTTTAACATGATGCCAGGCCTCCTTAACATGTTCTGGGGGTGCTGTGGAATACTGTTGCAACTGTTGGGTCAGTTTAAAATCATCTGAGGCCTCAAAAAGGGCTTTTTTCATGTCACTTCCTGCCATGACCTCACTTCCGGCTTATGACATCACTTCCAGTGGGCGGGTCCCGACACGTGCCAATCAAAAGTGAGTACCTGTTCTTAAATCATTTAGATGACACCACTGCCCCCTCCCCACCATTCACATCACAACTGAACTCAGAAGAACAGAAGGGAGAAAAATAGTCTCGGCTGTGGCACATCATTCATTCAGTGAGACCTGTTTTCTCCCAAAGCTGGGCTGACCTGTGGCTGTTACATGAGTGGCTCCATATGCAACCAGCCACTGTCCCCCCCCCCCACTGCAGCTAAGCAATGTTCTTCTGTGGTCAAGACTCCTCCCCTCTCCCCTCCCTCGCCCAGAACCAGAATTCAGACTGCTATTTCATCCAATTGCAGGTCCGAACCTTCAGAGATGGACCACTCCGCTCCTGCCTTCCTCCCCCTTCAGCTGACTGGCCATGCCTTCCTCCACCCAACTTGTGGTCCTTCCTCCTCCCCACACCTCCTGCGCACTGCAGCCAGCTACCCAAAACCAAAACAGCTACATTTTCAAACGCCTTCGCTTTCCACCTGTGCCTGTTCTTCTGGCTGGCAGGAATGAAACGACTGTTGGCCATGGCAATGTTGTGGCACCTCCTGGATCTCCGAAAGAGTTCTATCTGACACGGAAGCTGCAACGAAGTAATGAAGCGCGTGCATTGATTTGAGTTTCTGGAATTGAGTCAGCGGCCAAATTAGCAAGTCAGAGTGAGAGTTAGTGACATGTGTGACCCGATACAGACAAGAGTCAGGCCAAAACATCAAAACTCGAGTTAAAGTCACGAGTCATGGGTCTTTTTTTCACAACACTGCTACCCACTCCCATTAAGGGGGGAATACAGTGTTTCTCACTGCCCGGGGTAGGAGGGGTCATGCTACAACCCCGATTTTGTGAACCTGTGCTGTAGAGACTGGAGATGTCTCCCTCACCATGTTGTTGTTCAGTCACTAAGTTGTGTCCGACTCTTCATGACCCCATGGACCACAGCACGCCAGGCCTCCCTGTCCTCCACTAGATTCCGGAGTTCGCCCAGTTTCATGCTCATTGCTTCGGTGACACTCTCTAACTACCTCATCCTGCCGCCCCCTCCTCCTTTGGCCTTCCATCTTTCCCAGCAGGAGGGTCTTTTCTAAAGAGTCCTCTCTCCTCATGAGGTGGCCAAAGTACTTGAGCTTCAGCTTCAGGATTTGTCTTTCCAGGGAGCAATCAGGCTTGACTTCCTGGAGGATTGACCGATTGGTTCTCCTTGCAGTCCAGGGGACTCGCAAGAGTCTTCTCCAACACCATAACTCGAAAGCATCTATTCTTCAGCGCTCTGCCTTTCGTATGGTCCAGCTCTCACAGCCATACATGGCTACTGGGAAAACCATCGCTTTGACTATGCGAACCTTTGTTGGCAGGGTGATGTCTCGGCTTTTGATTAAGTTGTCTAGGTTCGCCATAGCTTTCCTCCCAAGAAGCAAACGTCTTTTAATTTCATGGCTGCAATCACCATCTGCGGTGATCTTGGAGCCCAGGAAAATAAACTCTGTCACTGCTTCCATTTCTTCCCCTTCTATTTGCCAGGAAGTGATGGGAGTGGTTGCCATGATCTTAGTTTTTTTAATGTTGAGCTTCAAGCCAATTTTGGCACTCTCCTCTTTCACCCTCATCAGAAGGTTCTTTAGGTCTTCCTCACTTTCTGCCATTAAATGCCATTTCTGTCATTTCTTTCCCTCACCATAAAGAGTATTGAATTCAGTGCAGCAGGAATTTGAAAAAGACCCTCTGAGTGGGGTGATACGCTCAATCCAGTCCAATCCAGGATTTGATTATGTCCGGATCTGGACCCTTGCAGGTCCACAGGGAAGAGCAAGTGGGGGAGGCAGCCTGGCATACACATTGTTCAGGCCTTAGGAGCCAGCAGAGCTAGGAGAGGGAGGAGCTCCTGTGTTGCAGATTAGGAGACCGGGTGTTCCCTGTTCAGTTGAAGAGGGGTGAGACACAACAGCCCCAGTGATGAGAACTGGCCCAGGAGTGGAGAAGGTGCTAGAAGGGGGCAGAACAGGAAAGGGCAGAGCAGAAAGGACAACAAGCTCCTTGCTCAGTTTAAGAAGGTTCCTGCAGGCCAGAGATGAGCTTGGCCGGCTAGAGGCTGAGAGAGTGAAAGGCTGGGGAAAGCCCAGGCACTCCCAAGGAAGCAAGACTACCCTGAGGCAGTGAAGAGGCCAAAGAGCAGTGATGTCATGCAGGGGGAACGTGGGGGAACTCAGTTCCACTTGTTAAAATTAGGGCTGACTCCGCCCACTTCACTCTCCCTCCTCCCCCCTCCCAATTCCTCTGTAAAGAGCTTTTCTTCTTGGTTGGCCGGCACTCAGAGGGTTAAAGGGAGCGACTCCGGATTCCTAGAGGGGCGAAAAGGGCAATGACCAACTCCTGCCCCGCAGGTAACTCTGTGGCCTAGTGGAGGCTGCAGGTGGAACAGTACCGCCCTGGTACTGCCAACCACTTCTGGGTCTTTCCAGGGCAGGACAGGAGGGTGTTGCGCCGCTCAGGTGGGGGTGGGGGTGTGACCCAGGGATTCTCTAACACAAAGAAAACCACTGGCCTAGGGAGCAGCAGGCACTCCTCTTTCTTATTCTAAGGATGGGTGCTGGATAGATTTCTTCAGCTTCCAGGCAGAGGCAGATCTAAGGGGGGGGCAAAGCTCTAAGTGTTGCAAGAAGCCTGACCTTGCAGTGGAAATCACTCCTCTCCTGCACCGTTCTAGCCAATCCTCACAGGGAACAGCAACATCTTGGTGTTGCTTACTGGCTACAGCAGCAAGGGAGAGGAGGAGGGATTTACATGGCAGGGTAAGGCTCCTTGCAACACTTAGAGCTCTGCCCTCCCTTAGATCTGCCTCTGCTTCCAGGAGCCAAACTGGTAATGGGAAGTGGCACTGGAGGAAAATGTGCACATACACAGCCCAGAACCTCATTGTGGCGCAGAATGATGGCACCTGTGGATGTTGTGTGGGGACCCTCTGGATGACCTCAGGGATCCCTGGAACTGAGAGCTCCTGCTTGGTGTGCATTCAGGAGGGAAACACCACCACCCCCGAAAACCTCTGGCTGAAAGAAGACTAAAAGGATGTCAATAACCCAAAAGATGACAAAGACCAGCACTAGATTTGATGGGAAAGGGTTCAAAAATCTTTAATATTAAAGGGGCATAAGAGCTATATTATCTGCAGCAAAGTACCGGCTTGTGCAAAGATCAGGTCTCAGAGTTCACATTTTATACATTTCTAACAAGACAATCTACTGGGAACAAAACATACAATAGGGTTGGCACATTCAAACAGCAAAGGGTGTTTACATATTTAGAAAGGACAACAGGGTAAACTGGAAAGAGGTATCAGAGTAGAAACCTGAATACTATTTACAAATTCAGCCATGATTGCTTGGCACCAGGGGAGCCAACTCCAATTCAGGAGCACAGGTGCTGGGGCTTGGCTCGGTGACATTGCCACACCCCTGAGCCAAAGCCACGCCCCTGCGCATAGCCCCGCCCCCAGCCAGAAAAGTAGCACTTTTGAATTAAACATTGATGCACAATGCTGAAATTGTGCTGGCACTGCCCCATAATAAAGTGTTTGTGTTCTCTGACCTCATGGCGGACAGTCTGCAGAGAAAGGATAAGGCCTGAAGTGGTGGTAACCACTGTGCTTTGACCCTTTTTTCTGAGCTTTATTCTGTTCTATGGTTTTCTTTTTCCATATTTTTCTATATTGATCACCTGGACCCACTTTTTAGAATGACAATATTTCTGGAACCCACCAGAAGTGATGTCATGGCCAGAAGTGCCGTCATTGTGCTGCCAGAGCCTGCAGCTGTCCTGAGAATGCAGCAGTAAGTTGGGTTATTTCTCAGCCATTTTCCAATAGCAACGTGAATCAGAAAGGAAGAAAGCCTATTTACAACCTTGACACAAGCCAACCAACCCATGGAGGTAAAATAACAGGAGATGACATGACATCATTTTCTTGAAGCCATGGGTATACCAATATGGCTGACTCAGATCTTTCCCGCCAAGGAGGATTGCCGCAAATTCACGAATAAAAATCTCCCTGCACATGTGTACAAGTTAATCTCAACGTCTTTAATCATGCCTGCGTGTTCTGCATACGGGTGTGCGAATCGCTGTACGAAAAATGGGATTTAATTTCCACAGAAAGATTCATGTATTCACATTACATCGGTTCAATAAAACTACCGTTCACTGAAACAGTGAGTGCATTATTTTTGAAGCTGTGTAATTTCTTGTTGTTCCTAGCAGTCTTATTCACCATTTTCTGACACCCACTGTTAATGGTCTAGAAGGAAAAAAAAAATATTTCCCCCCCTCCTTTTTCCCCACTTCCCGTTTACACTTTTTTTCCCACCTTCCATTTTCTACGGTAATATTTTCGAACTTCTGAACATTAACAGAATTTGTTTTATTGGGGGGGGGGGTGAATGTAGAAGTTTAAAAAAATACTCATAATAGTCTAGAAGTAAAAAAGGACTACTCTCATATTGACAACTACTTGTGTTATGAAGAGATTTTAATGTAATTTTCCTATATATTTATCTAATTTTTGCCCACCCTCCCCTTTTTTTTCTTTCCTTCCCGTTCACACTTTATTTTTGCTTGTGTAGATTTAAAGTCTGTCAAAACAGTGCAATCTGAGTTTAAATAGACAGCATTTCGTCAGGTATGTTCAGTAATATAATTATGAGGAATTTAACCTTGTAATTGCATATTAAATCATAATAAGGTTACCAATAATGTTTCTACACGATCACATGTTTTTATTTTTGTAAGTTTTTATTTCAGGAGTAAACCATTCAATCCTAAACAGTACGAGCAAAGCAATCTGAAATGCTTGGAATGAGGATTGTTTTGAGTATACCAACATGGCTGCTAAGCCCGCCCCCTGGCTTCACTTCGCTCCTATTATTTCTTAAGGCATGTCGTCTCCTGTTTATCTTAACTCCATGAAACAACCACACAGCCTTCCCCCTGTCCAGTATCCCATCTTCCCATATTTTCAATATGGCTGCTCTAGGTGCTTCATGACCCACCTGAAATTGTCTCATGACCCACTGGTGGGTTTGGGAAACACTGCACTAGAAGCAGCATTGATCCACTGATCACTTCCATTGATCCACTTCCTACTTGCTAGAAGTGAGCAGAAAGCAGATCATCTGTACCCAGTAGTACCCCAAACCCAGTAGTGCGGGACTTCCGGTTTTATTGAAGGGACTGTGTGAACAAAGCCTGTTCCTCATTAACGCAGTCCCGTTAAATAAAACTGGAAGCCCTTCATTTCTGCATTTAGGAAAACCTGATAACGGGCTTTATTTTTAAAGCACCAAGGCCGCAGGAGATGGCATCAGGCAGAGTCCCCAGTTCCGACGTACCTGATGGAGATTGAAGGACTGCACAAAGCAAACAAGACTGTGTCCAAATTGCTGACGTATTGCTTTTCACATATAATACAGTTCTTCTAACATCATGTCTATCTTAGTCCAAAAAGGGACAGATCCCAGGGCCAGTTCATCCAAGAGGTCACCTCAGGTGGCAGATTGGTGAGGGCCAACCCCCGGCCCTGCTTGTTATCTGAATGGGCAGACAGTGAAGCTAGTGGGCGGGGTTAGCGGTGACGTAAATATACCCAAAACAATGCTGATTCCAAGCATTTCAAATGGGTTTTCGCATGATGTTTAGGACTTATTTGTTTACTCCTGAAGTAAAAACTTACCAAAATAACAACGTGTGATCGTGGAGAAACATCATTGGTAACCTAATTATGATTCAATATGCAATTCCAAGGTTTAATTCTGCAGAATTATATTACTGAACACACCGGACGAAATGCTGCTTGCTGCCTATGTAAACTTGGATTGCACTGTTTTGACAGACTTATTTTTTGAAATCTACACAACCAAAAATAAAGTGTGAATGGGAAGGAAAGAAAAAAAGGGGGAGGGTGGGCAAAAATCAGATAAATATGTAGGAAAATTACATTAAAATCTCTCAATGTATAACACAAGTAGTTCTCAATAGGAGAGTAGTTCTTTTTCACTTCTAGGCTATTAAGTGTATTTTTTTAAACTTCTACACTCACCCCCCCCCCCTAAAACAAATTCTGTTAATGTTCGGAATTTCAAAAATATTACAGTAGAAAATGGAAGGCGGGAAAAAAATGTGTAAACGGGAAGGGGGAAAAAAGGAGGGGGAATTTTTTTTTATTTTTTTTTTATTTCTTCATATCTACTTCAGTTTGTGAAGGGCTGCTTACTTTAGGAAGTAATATTTTCCAGTAGCAACGAATCACAATGATTTTAAGTACCTGTGCAAAGTAATCCCATTTTTCGTACAGCGATTCACGCACCCGTATGCAGAACACGCAGGCATGCTTAAAGATGTTGAGATTAACTTTTACACACAGGCAGGGAGATTGTGATTCGTGACTCCGCGGCGGCAGTCCTCCTTCGCGGCAATGATCTGAGATTATACCCATGGCTTCAAGTCTGTGACGTCATGGCTCCTCCATGTAAATAATAACTCCATGGTGAGGGCACTCATCTCTGTCGGCCTACTTCCCTCCACAGCTCTTCTCCATCCACTTCCTGGACACAGAGGAAGAGGAAGTGTGGAGGGGAGGGTTGAGCTAGAGCATTTGAGAGCAGGAGAATCAGGGTGGCACATAAATGGGTACAAAGAAGCAGCATTTGACACACCACCTGAGGCATCAGGAGGTTTGAGCTGGTGCTGACAGATCCTCATCTTAGGGCACAACCCCAAGCACCTCCTGGGCTGGTGCATCCCGTTTGTGTCAGCCTGGGCCTGTTGTGAATGGGCTGTAAGGGCACGTTTGTGACAGAGCAAGAGGTGCTGGGTCAGTGCAGGGAATTGTGCCGAACCAGGAATGCCACCGAGCTGGACAGGCAAGCCATCTCCATGCTGGCCAGGTTCAGCTAGTGCGGGGGATCCTAAGGCAGGGACAAGTGGGAGGGGCCAGATTAGCATGGGGGAAGGGTGAGTCCATAGGTGGGCTGGGGAGGCGTTGGAACACGGATCCAGCTGTTGGGCTGGGTCCTAACCCCCAACTCTTGGCCATGCAGGCCTGATCCAAGCACTTAGATTTGCGCCAGTGATTTCACCGGTACAGAGCAGCCCTATAAGGGTGGCTGGGTCTTACCCCAGGATAAAGGGACAAATGTCTCTTTGCTCCAAAGGCAGTTGGCCCGCCTTCTCCAATGCAGGTTAGGATGGGCTGCCCAGAGGGTTTGGCCATTCCTGGGCTTCAGCAATGTGGTGAACAAATATTTTTCAGTTCCTATCCTTACGGAACGTTGTGCGAGCTCCAAACGACAACTGATTTGCTTTATTTGGATGTAGTTTTCATTTTATAAATGTTGAATTGTACTTCCTAGTGTGTGTGTGTGTGTGTGTGTGTGTGTGTGTGTGTGTGTGTGTGTGT
>JAJKFI010000158.1:84219-97452 GCA_029204185.1 Lerista edwardsae | reverse complement strand
TCTCTCTCTCTCTCTCTCTCTCTCTCTCTCTCTCTCTCTCTCTCTCTGACACACACACACACACACACACACTTGCATCACGTGGCACAGGCTGTGCCCCCATAGCAACACAAAGAAGAGCCCCAGTAACGGACTGGCGCTCTGCTGCGAGCCTTCTGCGAGTGTGCTGATGCCCTCTCCGCCTGGGCCAACTTCCTCCCTCTCCGGCTTCTTTTGCAGGCGGGGGGTGGGGGGGTGGGCTGCCATCCCAGACCTACCACAAACTGCACTGTTGGATTTCGTGTCATGTTCTTGTGAGCTTCCCTGATTCTTGTTTGGTTCTTTCTTTCTGTTTTTTTGGGGGAAGTCCTCTCTGTACCTAAGGGACGTGGTGGCGCAGCAAGTTAATCCGCTGTTGCTGGGCTTTCAACTGCAAGGTTGGGAGTTCGAGACTGCGCGACGGAGTGAGCTCCCGTTGCTTGTCTCAGCTCCTGCCAACCTAGCAGTTCGAAAGCACCTAAAAAATGCAAGCAGATAAATAGGGACCACTTCGGTGGGAAGGGAACGGCGTTCCGTGCGCTACGGCGTAGAGTCATGCTGGCCACATGGCCATGGAAGCTTGTCCTCGGACAAAACACCGGCTCTACAGGCTCTGAAATGGGGATGAGCACCGCCCCCTACAGTCGGTCACGACTAGACCATTTGGTCGTGGGGAAACCTTTACTTACCTCTCTGTACTGGCAGAAGCTTGAAGAAAACCCAGAAGAAAAGCTCTTTGCAGAGGAATTGGGAGGGGGGAGGGGGGAGAGTGAAGTGGGCGGAGTCAGCCCTAATTTTAACTAGTGGAACTGAGTCCCCCCGCGTTCCCCCTGCATGACATCACTGTGCATAAGTGTGCGTGTGGGGGGGGGTCGGCTAGATTATGGCAAACCTGCTTGCTGGGCATGAACCTCTCTTGCCTGGCTTTAGGGCTAGGCTGCTATACCAGCACATGGGCAGCAAATACTACGAGCTGGCTCTGCAAATTAAGATCTGGCCACTTCATAGTGCTGCCAATCAGTGCTGGCAGTTCTGAAGGAGCTGGGCGAAGGGCCAGACTCAACTGGAAGCAGCAGCCTCTGTTTTGTCCACTGCGCCCGCTCTGTAACGAAAGTGGCAGAAAGATAACAAGAGGCTCTCTCCCTTCAGCCCAAGCTGTTTGCTTTTCCCACTCGGTTTCCAGCACACAAAAGGCTGCTGTCCGGTGCGTGTTTACCTGGAAGGAAGTGCCATTGAACACACTGAGCAAACACGATTAGGTCTGCTCGATTAACCTCTAAAGATCCCAATGGAGCAACGGAAGCCCAGAGAAGGGCATGGAAGCCCAGAGAAGTCTAGCACGGCATGCCAATGAAAGCGGCTGCAACAGAGACAGTGATGAAGAAGGGACAACATGAGGGTCATGAAGAAGGGACATGAGGGTTAGGAAAGGGAACTCACTGCCACAAGATATGGGGGTGGGCACCAGGTTGATGGCTTCAATGCTAGATCAGACAATGTCAGAGAGGACCAACTTACTTGAGGGGTAAAACTCCAGGCCATCTTCCCCCCCCCCCCCCTTTTTTTACTAGGATATGAACTTTGCTGCTAGGTGTGATTACGACAGCTGATCTCTAGGTTCAGAGATCTCTTGGAACGAGTGTGTCTAAATACCAGTTGCAGGAGAGATGTGTTGCCTTCCTCGTGGCGTTGGCGGTTGGTGGCAGAGCTTGTTGTGGTGTTTGGCGATCAAGGGGTAGGTTGAAAACCTCAGATTGAAAGGGGAGAGGGGGCACAGCAAGCCATCAAAATCCAAAGCTCTGATAGGTGCAGCAGGCACTATGAAACAACATTTGAATTCCATGTGTGGCTGAATATTTTGAAGTTTCTTTATTCATTTTGGTGAGAGGATTTCAAAAATGCTACTATTTTTGGCGTAGCATCAATAGTCTACCCAGTGATTCTCAAACTTTTTGCACTTTTTAGAATGGCACTCATGTTGGGACCCACCAGAAGTGATATCATGGCCAGAAATGACATCATCAAACAGGAAGTGCCATCGTGCAAACAGGAAGTACAAACAGGACTGCAACAATTGCACAACCATGAAATCCCTAATAGAAAGCAAGATTATGACAAAATTTTAAGTAAAAGCACTGAACTAAAAACAGAATTTAAGAAAAAACCCTCACTTGAAATTCTGCACTGTTAACACTTACAAGAAGAATATAGCAAGAGTAAGGTCTGCAGCTTCCAAGATGGCTGTTCCAGCTTTCTGTGACCCATCTGCCATCACCTGATATGACCCACCCAGTTGGTCCCAACCCACAGTTTGAGAAACACTGGTCTAGCAAATAGTATGTGCTGCACCACTGTATAATACAGTAGTGCATTACAATGCATAAGACGATAGGATAGATACAAACACAAAATTTAAGCTAACTAACCAGGCCTCTCAAGATCCAGAGTTGTGGGGATCTCTCAGATCAGGCCTGGGGCTGGTGTTTTGCTCTCGTAGCTACTTATTTTCTTCCCCACAGCTAGAGGTGGGAGAAAATGGCGATAAGGAAACAAAAACACAGAACACTGCTTTCTGCACTTCTCAGTTTTATAAAAAACCAACCCAAAAGCACTCCAAAATATGTGGAAACAATAAAACCGTTGTATTTGGCTGCATCTGCCAACACTATACCACCGACATCACCTACCTAGTACACTTTGGAAGTGATTTATAATTTCTAATTATCGTGTAGATTTTGAATTTTTTAAAAAAAATAACACCGGTTTCTGCATTTTAATTTCTAAGTTTGGAAAACACTGAAATCCATGATATGAAGAAAGAAACCGTTTCCCCCACCTCTTGACGTATCTTTGCATGCCCACTAGAGGGCAGTAAAAGCCCAGCTGGAAAATCCTATCATGCTTTTCAGTGCCTGCTGGAGGTCAACTCCAACCAGTGTCTTCCTTCCCCCTGCCTGCCAAGGCTCTGCTGCTTTGGCCACCTTGGCTTGAGGTCTTGGCTCATTCCAACTCTCTCTGCTTTCCTCCAGCGGCTGTGACTTAAAACTGCAGAGGACAGGGAAGTCTACCCAGTGGTGTCATCTAAATGATTTAAGAACAGGAACTCACTTTTGATTGGCATGTGTCAGGACCCGCCCACCGGAAGTGACGTCATAAGCCGGAAGTGAGGTCGTGGCAGGAAGGGACATGAAAAAAGACCTTTTTGAGGCCTCAGACCATTTTAAACTGACCCAACAGTTGCAACAGCATTCCACAGCACCCCCAGAACACGTGAAGGAGGCCTGGCATCATGTTAAAGTGACCCAACAGTTCCAAAACCCCAGAGCTCATTTTTCAGTGGCAAGGCAAGGCAAGGCTCCGCTCACTGCCTGCCTGCCTGCCTGGCTCTGAGAACGTGCAGGCAACTCAAACGTGCAGGAAATTCAAACGTTGCAGGGGGCGGAGTCTACGAGTGGGTGGGCGAACGGGCGGGGCCAGCCGTAATCCTAGGAACCGGTACTCGCATAGCCCCGCGTACCCCCTGCATGACATCACTGAGTCTACCCTCTTGTGGCTGAATTGCAACAGAGCTGGCAAAGGAACCCGCAGCAGAAAAACGGGCTTCTCTTTCCCCAGAGATAGTCTCTATTTTCTGGTCCCTGTGCCTCGTTTTTCCCTGTAAAACAAATCACAGCTTCCTGGCATTCAGGGAGGTGAGATCAAAACAGCGGCGTCACGAGGGTCCGTGTCCCTGGAGTGAGAGCTCATTGCCCCACGATGGACCTCCTCTTGTACCAGACAATATAGAATATGCTACACTTTCATACACACTGTCTGCATACAGTGGCATCAGTGGGGGGCGGGTGCCCCCCCGTTCGCATTATGTATGGATCTTATTATACGTCACCCAACAAATCAGAAGCCAACAAACTTGATGACACTCACACAGTTGAGGCAGTGATGTCATGCAGGGAGTACGCGGGGGTACGCGAGTACCGGTTTCTAGGATTATGGCTGGCCCTGCCCACTCGTTGACTCCGCCCCCTGCAATGTTTGAATTTCCTGCACGTTTGAGTTGCCTGCACGTTCTCAGAGCCAGGCAGGCAGCGAGCGGAGCCTTGCCTTGCCTTGCCACTGAAAAATGAGCTGCTCTGGGGTTTTGGAACTGTTGGGTCACTTTAACATGATGCCAGGCCTCCTTAACGTGTTCTGGGGGTGCTGTGGAATCCTGTTGCAACTGTTGGGTCAGTTTAAAATTGTCTGAGGCCTCCAAAAGGGCTTTTTTCATGTCCCTTCCTGCCACGACCTCACTTCCGGCTTATGACGTCACTTCCGGTGGGCGGGTCCCGACACGTGCCAATCAAAAGTGAGTACCTGTTCTTAAATCATTTAGATGCCACCACTGAGTTGAGGGCAGCATCCTCAGGTGCCGCTGGGCTGGTACAAGCTGACATACGGCATGTTTGCACGAGGGATGCATGCAGGCGGCAGCAGCATTGGCCCCGTTGTGCGGCAGCTGGGAGCAGGTGAGCTGCCCCATGCCGGCAGAGTTTGGGGGCTTTTGGGGGGGGCAGGGAGAAGGCGAGAGGGGGATGGATGGAGGGCAGAACGGGTGAAGGGAGAGCGGAGGGAAGGCAGCCCCATAGGTTTGCCATACGGCCGCAATCCAAGCCGCGCTAAATAGCAGGCACAGGTCCAAGCAGACCCATAGGGATGGCTGGGGCTTACCCTGGGGCAAGGGGACACATGAGCTCCAGAGGCAGCCAAACCTGCATTAGATACGGCCTGCTTGTTCCAACACAGGGTAGGATTGGGATGCCCATCGAGAGTAGAGTACAGCTATGCCCCAGAATCTGCTGGGGTTCCATTCAAGACCTCCCCGTGGATACCTGAAGCTGTGGGTGCCCTTTTAAAGACGGGGACATCCGTGGTTTTGATGCAACAAGGTAAAAAAAAGAGATTTGTTCAATGTTTCCCTATTGTTGTAATGAAGGGACGTGGTGGTGCTGTGGGTTAAACCGCTGAGCTTGTTGACCGGAAGGTTGGCAGTTTGAGACCACGCAACGGAGTGATCTCCCATCGCTTGTCCCAGCTCCTGCCAACCTAGCAGTTCGAAAGCACCTAAAAATGTAAGTAGATAAATAGGGACCACTTTGGTGGGAAGGTAACGGCGTTCCGTGCGCCTTGCTGGCCACATGACCACGGAAGCTTGTCCTTGGACCAACACAGGCTCTACAGGCCTAGAAATGGAGATGAGCACCGCCCCCTACAGTCGGTCACGACTAGACCATTCAGTCGTGGGGAAACCTTTATCTTTACCTTATAATTTCAGGGCAAGTTATAACTATCAGGATAGTGATTGCTGAACTTGCTTCATTTCTTATTGTTTCAAAATATCTACACATAGGTTTTTCAACAGACGTTCACAGGGTGGTGAACCGAGCAAAATAAATGGAAGGTGGTTCCCTGTCCCAAAGGAGTTGCAAACACCAACAAACTACCACTGGGAGGAAAAAACTGTTTGGGTGAGAGACAATTGCATTTCAACTAAATATTGGTTTTGTTTTGTTTTTAAAAAAGATTTATACCCCACACTTCTCCCTCCCCACAGCAGAGAGCCACTGTAAGAGAAGACCAAACCACCACTTGAAAGGTGCTTCTACCAATTAGTGGGGCACAGGGGGAAGGACTGATTGAGCAGATGAAAGAGTCATAATGACAATGATTTTGGTCCAGGTTCATTCTCCCATCCATCGTTCTTCTAAAAAAAACACGCCTGGGTTGGTGACTTCACGGAGACCAGCCAGTCAGGACTGTGCGCAGCCTGCTTTTCTGGCCAAGGTTCTTTCCCTGAGCTTGCCTTTCGAAAGAGAATGGTTTGCTCCAGCTTGCACACTCCGACTCGGGGGCGGGGGCGTTGCGAGGCAAATGGTTCTCAAATGTGCTCTGCTTTTTTGTCTTCTGGACTCCTAACTGCTAGTTATGTTTGTCAGCAATGGGAGGCAGGGAGGCTCGGCTCTCCTCGGCCACCCTGATTGGTTTCTCTTCTCGTTCAGAGCGCAGCGGCGCACCGCAGAGCTCTATATTTAGGCCGGCTGGTTGGCTTCTGCGGAGCCCACAAAAAAGAGGCCTCAAATCCTCCTTCATCCCCCTCAGCCAGGCTCGTTCCCACCCAGAACTATTTCAGCAGTCGGCGGTCGCTGCTGTAACAGCAGGAACATTCCACGCTGAGGAAGACGGGAGAGCCCGGATCACGCTGTGCAGGGGAAGGTCCAATCCTGCCCAGGGCTGTGCAGAGCAGCTCCCGGAAACACCAGCTCTGGGGTGGCTTGAGTGCAGTGGTGTCGTTCAAATGATTTAGGAACAGGAACTCACTTTTGATTGGCACTTGTCGGGAACCCGGAACCAGCCACGGAGCCCGTTAGGATCCGGAACGCCCGTTCTGGTCCGTTCCCCCTGAATGACATCACTGCTTGAGTGATGTGGGCAGACACATCCCTGTGGGGTTTCTTTTCAATATCGCGCAACTACAAAGGGAGAAATGGCTTCATTGCAGGACAAAACAGAGATAATTGATAGTGTACAGAAGAATATAAGAAGAGCCCCACTGGATCAGGCCAAAGGCCCACCTAGTCCAGCTTCTTGCATCTCACAGTGGCCCACCAGATACCTCAGGGAGCACACGAGACCACAAGATGCCTGCATTCTGATGCCGCTCCCTTGCATCTGGCATTCTGAGGTAAATTTCTGAGGTAAAATCCTGAGGTAAATAAAAGAGAATTTGCTATCCTGTCTGTGGGGAGGGAGCTATATCAACTTGCAACTCAGTCTGGGCCTTAAGAACAGAAGAAGAGCCCTGCTGGATCAAGGCCAAGGCCCATCTAGTCCAGTTTCCTGAATCTCACAGTGGCCCACCACCTCAGGGAGCACACGAGATCCTTGCATCCTGTTACCGCATCCTGTGGCAAGAAGTTCCACAGATTGCAGTGAGTCCTCATTATCTGCTAGGGTTAGGTTCTTGGACATCCTTGTGGATAGCGAATTCACAGATAACGAACCACTGATCCTATGGGAATCAGTGGGGTTAGGTGCAAGGGGTACTTTCTCTGCCATCAGAAGAATCCAGCAGAGTCCCTCAGGAAGCCAGCTGAACGCAGCAGGAAGTGCCAAAAGATGTCCAAATGCCGCAGGGACCTTCTCGAGGCTGCAGGGATCTTCAGAACGGCAAGCATGGACCCCTTAAACCTGGCAAGAGGATGCTTCTGCTGCCGCCATTTTGAAGGGGGCATTTCTGGTCACAGGTGCCCTTCCTGAAGCTCCCGGCAGCCTTTGGAGGGTCTCTGCCGAGTGGCCAACGAGGTACAGAGGAGGAAAGTAGCCACTCTGCCCCTCTCAGATAAGCGAGGTTGCAGAGAGTGAGGTCACAGGTAAAGAGGACTGGCTGTCTGTACTTACCTGTTAGTGGGAGGAAGAGTTTCTGCCACTTGAAGAGGGAGCAGAGCAGTGATGTCATGCAGGGGGAACGCGGGGGAACTCAGTTCCACTAGTTAAAATTAGGGCTGACTCCGCCCACTTCACTCTCCCTCCTCCCCCTTCCCAATTCCTCTGCAAAGAGCTTTTCTTCTTGGCTGGCCGGCACTCAGAGGGTTAAAGGGAGCGACTCCGGATTCCTAGGGGGCGAAGGCAGTGATGTCATTCAGGGGGAACGGACCAGAACGGGAATCCTAACGGGCTCCGTGGCTGGTTCCGGGTTCCCGACAAGTGCCAATCAAAAGTGAGTTCCTGTTCCTAAATCTGAATGACACCACTGGAGCAGAGACCCTGGAAAGGGGCCTTGCTGCCCCTGGGGGTTGGCCAAACCTTTCCTCCTGCCTTCCCATCACAGGCACACAAGAAGCCAACCAAGGCCTGGAGGATTTCTGCAATCAAAACTGTGTGTTGACGTAGCTGTGGTGAGCCTGGACCAGCCCTGGGTCTTCTAAACCCTGCTCCCTGGTGGTATCGGAACTGACCCTGGGGGGACCTTCTGCTGAAAGGTGTGCTCGCCATCTGCGGTGGAAGTCACAGCTGCCTTCTCCCAAAGGGGGCCACGCAGGGCTGGCCCATCCATGGGGCCAACTGAAGCTGTTGTCTCAGGCAGCAGATTGGGGGGGCACCAGTGATGTCATGCACCCACTACGCACCACTACGCAAGTACCGGTTCCTAAAAGTTGAGCTGGCCCCGCCCACTCAAAGCTGGCCCCTGCTATTTAACCAGGGAGCAGTTGAAGCAAAATATGTATATACCCATCTCTAGAAAGCAAAGCAGTAGAAGTTAAATCAACACTAACCACAAGCTGAAGTTATTACAAACATGATCACATCCAATGGCAACGATCATGACATCACTTCCGGCTTATGACGTCACTTCTGGTGGGCGGACTCCGACAAGTGCCAATCAAAAGCGAGTACCTGTTCCTAAATCATTTGGATGACACCACTGGGGGGGGGCACCCATTTTGGTCTACCTTCTTGCCTTCAGTTCTCCTGCTTCTCTCTCCTGGATTGGAAAAATAAAAAAGGGACGAAGAGTGTGTGTGTGTGTGTGTGTGTGTGTGTGTGTGTGTGTGTGAGAGAGAGAGAGAGAGAGAGAGAGAGAGCTGAGCTAAAGCACTGGAGAGTGGGAGGTGCCCCACCTGGTAAGGCGGGGCAGCGCTTGGGATGCCCTTGAGGCACCAGGCGGTCTCGGGCTGCCATGAAAATAAGACGTCAGTGCTGGCCACGCCCGCACCTGCCTCTGGGGAGAGTTGGCATTCCTACCTTTGCCCTGCTGAGACTGGCAGCGCCTTCCTGCAGCAGAACACCAGGTACCCGACACGGGGCTGCTCCTGCCAACCGCTCCTGCCAACGGGGTGTCTCTCCGTCTCTCTCATACCAGAACTGCGGCCAGGCTGTGCGTATTTAGACAACACAAAGTCACCCCGCCACGTCCCTGGAGCGCAAGTCACAGGCCTCCTCCGCGCCGCAAGGCCTTTTCTCTTGGCGACAGAAGGGAGCTGTGGGCGGCTCCACCGGCCTTTGCAGCGGTGCTCGGAGTGGAAAGAGGCAGGGCGAAGTGTATCCGTCCACCCTCTTCCCAGCCAGCTTTGATTCAGCTTGCTCAGAGCTTCACTGGAGCTTCCATGTTCCAAGGCAGTCTACCTTGCTGCGGTTGTCAGGCCAGTGGTGGGGGAGGGCCATTTTTTTCAAGCAGGGCCGGCTCGAGTCCTCCGGGTTGCCTGAGTGGCATGCCAAATCCTGCCCCCTCTTACTGGGGGATGTAACCAACTTCCGCCCCCTCTCCTTTGATTGGGAAAGAGTCAGTAACGGCATCTAAATGATTTAGCAACAGGTACTCACTTTTGATTGGCACTTGTGTCAGGACCCGCCCACCGGAAGTGAGGTCATAGCTGGAACCCAGGAACCGCCGCGCCTCCTTGGTAGGCTGCGCGGCGGCCCGGGAGAAGGCCCGGGAGTTCTGGGCCTTCCCCGGGGCTGCCACGCGGGCTACTGATTCCCCCCCCCAGGAACCGCCGCGCCTCCTCGGGAGGGAGCCCCAGGCAGCCTACCTGCTCATGCTGCTGCTGCTGTCGGTCTCCCTCGCTCCGCTGCCTGCCTGCCTGCCTGGCTCTGAGAACGTGCAGGCAACTCAAACGTGCAGGCAATTCAAACGTTGCAGGGGGCGGAGCGGAACGCCGATGGAGTTGACGAGTGGGGGGGCGAATGGGCGGGGTCAGCCCTCATCCTCGAAACAGGTACACACGTACCCCCACGTACCCGCTACATGACATGTCTGGATAGAGTGAAAGAGGAAGTGTGAAGGATAAGCGAGCAGGTGAGCATTGTGCCTCCTCCAGACTTGCTGTTCTGCTCTTCCTTTCCCAATTCAGGGTGTGTGTCGAGGCCCTGGAGCCGACACAGGTGGGCACCGCATCATCATTCTGCGGCCTGAGGCAACAGTCTCATTCAGCCACGTTGATGGGCCACCCTGCCTTCAGGCTCCACGAGGAGTACCTGGTTGGCCGCTGCAGGTATAAGGTCCTGGATAAGATCAGCCCCTCAGCCTCATGTGCTTTCCGTTGTGCCTCTAGCCATCAACTTAAGCAAGTGGTGTGTCGTTCTTGTTTTGCATCTTCTCACCATTCGTTGGGCTTGACATTTTTCCTCTTAAGGGTTTTTTTTTCTTGGGAACACTTGTGATTGGACGTAAACGGTTTTCACTGGGCCTTGTTTTTCTGCCTTTCCCCTGTAAACCGCCTGGGGAAACTATTCCGGCTGAGGGCGGCCTGTAAATACAGGAAAGAAAAGCTGAAAGGAAAAAAAAAACCTCACACACTTTTAAGTTTATTTCAGCATCAGCCTTCAGAAAGGAGCCAGTGTGTCAACTGCTAGTGCAATTTATTTATTTTATTTATTTTTGGATTTATATACCGCCTTTCTTAGGTCACCAGATTTCTCTAATGACTATAACTCAAGGCGGTTTACATAGGTAGACTTTATTCAGAAACCCGAAGGTTTTTACAATTTATACAGAAATGTTCTATCTTTCAAGAACTACACACATACAGATGGATCTTTCTGGATTTAGTCCTTCTTTCTGGCCACCCGTTTGTCTTCTTGCTGGCTGATAAGCGGCTTCCCTGCTCCCACCAGAGAAGCGGCTGAACTTCGGCACAACTCCCCCTCACACAAGGCAGCTGAAGCTCAGCTGTTATATTAATCAGTCGCAATTAACGAGGTCTGCTGCTCACAGAGACTTCCTGCTGTCCCGAACTGGCGACCTTCAGATCACCTTCAGAGCAATGGTTCACAAACTTTATAGACTGGGACCCATTGTTTAGAACGGCGCTTGTGTCGGGACCCAGCGGAATGGATGTCATTCTCCTGGAAGAAAGTCACAGCAGGAAATGATACCAGGATGTGCCATCACTGTAACATCATCAAACGACACTCCAGAAATGCAAACTGGCATTTTTGGACTGCAGCAATTGCGCAACCATGAAACATCCCTGACAGAAAGGAAGGACAAAATGTTATGTAAAAACACTGAATAAAAAACAAAATTTTAAAAGCTCTCACTTGAAAATTCAAACTGTACTGTGAACAGAAATATAGCAAGAGTCTGGTCTGCAGCTTCCAAGATGGCTGCGCCCAGCTTTCCACGACCCACCCGATATCAGATTGTGACCCACCATGTGGGTCCTGACCAGTGGTGTCATTCAAATGATTTAGGAACAGGAACTCACTTTTGATTGGCACTTGTCGGGAACCCGGAACCAGCCACGGAGCCCGTTAGGATCCGGAACGCCCGTTCTGGCCCGTTCCCCCTGAATGACATCGCTGCCTTCGCCCCCCTAGGAATCCGGAGTCGCTCCCTTTAACCCTCTGAGTGCCGGCCAACCAAGAAGAAAAGCTCTTTGCAGAGGAATTGGGAGGGGGGAGGAGGGAGAGTGAAGTGGGCGGAGTCAGCCCTAATTTTAACTAGTGGAACTGAGTTCCCCCGCGTTCCCCCTGCATGACATCACTGGTCCTGACCCACAGTTTGAGGAACACTGTGCTAGTGTTAGGACCAGTGCCAGGGACAACTGAGTTCTGACCCTAACTCAGCCACAAAACTTGCTAGGTGATTGCTTGTTATCTTTCAGCCGGATCTGCCTTACAGGCAGGCCCAAGGACAAAAGGATGGGAGAGAATCACATGCGCCATGCTCAGCTGCTTGGAAGGAAGGGTGGGATACAAATGTAATTGATGCATTATATAATCCTCCCACTTGGTCTTTCTGAGCCGTGGGGGGTCTGCTCACTGAGGGTTAACCCTGTGTGTGTATCTGACAGAGGTGGATTCTATTATTATTATTTAAATGATGTCGCAACATCAGTGTCCCTCACAGCCTGCTCTGGTCTCTGCCCCTAGAGGCTTACAACCTAGATATTGACACACAAAGGAAATCAGAAGCAGGGGGGGGGGGAGAAGAGGACGGAGGCAAGAGTGAGGCATGGGACGCCCCCTGTTTCAGTTTCACCAGCTTGACAGCGCCAATTGAGCGCTACTGAGTTCAATAAGGCCTACTCGCAGGTAAGCGTGCGTAGGGTCCTCTTCTGGAAACGTTGCCTTGTTGAGGATGAGACAGCCAAGAGGGGCGTGAGTTGTCAAGAGGGGGGCAAAGAGCGCAGCACCTGAATCAAGTCGCGGTGGACACCGCTTTTTCCTCTGAGCATGTGCAGAGTCGTTCTCTGGAAAGCTGCGCTTGCAGGGAGACAATGCAATTCTCGGCCTTGCGCCGAACATTCACGCATTTTAAAATGTTTATTTCGAATAAATTGCTTCCTGCAGCGGTGGAAACGGGGGTGCGGGGGAAGCCCGGCTTGGAGCTGCCGAGGCTCAATCCTTTGTTCGCGGCTCCGCAGCAGCCTCGCCGCCAGCACGCGTGTCACGGGGGGGGGGGACGGGACACGGACAATGCGATGGCTTCCCCCCCGTAGCCCGAGAAACGGAGGGCGGGGCCGGGAGGGGGGCCGAGCTTGCGTCGCTCCAGCTCGCCTAGGATTGGCTGGCCGGCGCACAAAGGGGAGCGAATTCGGCGTGGTCACATGGCCCCGATCGGCTCCGGATTGGCTCCGGCGCGTGCCTATTGTCGCCTTTTTCAACCCCCCCCGCCTTCTCTTTCTGCGCTGGTGGGGCTGCCGCTAGAAAGAAGCGAGGAGGGAGGCGGGCGCCGGGCTTGGGAGAGAGAAAGAGAAAAAGAGCAGGCGGGGGGCAAAAAAAAAAGCGGGGGACGCGCAGAAACCAGCTGGGTGTTGTTGTCCGCGGGGGCGCAAGGATGCGATGGTGCCTGGGGCGCCCCCGGCCGCTCCCGCGCGCGCGTGAGCCTTGCGGAGGGGCGCCCGCGGCAGGCTGATCCGCGCCCCCCCACCTCCTCCAGGCGCGCCTCCTCGCCGGGGCCGGCTGAATGAATGACTCGATGGGCGGCTGGGCGTCCGGTGCGCCGCCGCAGCACCATGAGGATCGCGCTCCGCAGCCTCGCCCTGCTGCTGGCCGCGCTCGCCTGCGCGCTGGCCGCCCTTGAGCCGGAGGAGGGGCAGCCATGGGGGAACGGCGCCCGGGGGGCGGGAGGCGGCGGCGGCGGCGGCGAGCGGGCGCCCACCGGCGGCACGGCATCGCCAGCAGGAGGCGGCGGCGAGGGGTCCCCCGCGCCCTCGCCAGCCCCGCCGAGCGCCG